>CAXKVX010000445.1:0-217882 GCA_964058865.1 Eleocharis quinqueflora | reverse complement strand
ATACAATGAACTCAGCAAAAAAAAAAATCTCAGCAGCACTTAGAGGCGCAACTATTACTTGCGCCCCTAAGTGTAGGGCCCACATCTGAAAAAGTTACTGCAGAATGTCTTGAATTCAGGAGAAAAAACGAATCTTTTCAAGAGCGCAACTAATAGTTGCGTCCTTGATCCTGTAATTTTTATAGTTCTATCGATCATATCTGTTGAACTTTTAGAGTTTTTGACCTATTATGAAAATTTTCCCCTACAACCTAAGAGGATGATCCCATCTCCATTTGGATTTCTTCCAGTAAGAATTAGACAATTGGTTGAATTTGGGTTAGATCGTTTGTTTCCAAATTGGACAAATAGAGCAATATTCTTCCAACAAATTTGTCAGGTTAGAAATTTTGGAGTGCACTTTATCCAGGCTACGCCAAGGACTCAATAAAAGGATATTAATCTTTTTTTTTATGAAAGAAAAGGATAGTAATCCAAAACTAACTTCTATATATATATTTTTCGATTTCTTTTCCACTTTAAATATAAAGAAGTTATAATAGAACTGCAATCCTATACTACGAATCAGAGGCTAAACCAGAATATCGAGTTAGAAGGAGACGATTTGTAAGTATATTTTAATTCTAATGTTACTAAGATGTTAAAATTCAATTTTGATCAAATTATACAAACTTTTAATATAAAAAAAAAATCAATTTTAATCAAAATTTTATTAAAATCTTATCATTTAATTAAATTTAATTTGAAAATTAAAGGAGTTCAAATTTTTCTGTACCAAGAGGAACCAGGTCTACCCCTGCCCCTGATTCTGCTGTTAAAAGTTTGTAAATACTTTTCATTGAGGCCACTAGGATTTGACAAAATCCATATGGGCTTGACCCAACCCGAGAGCAAATCCGTGGGGACCTGTTAAATCAAGCCTGAAATTGGGCTGACTGGACCAGTCAACCTATCCCGAACTCGTGCAAAATCCGTCCCAAACCCGTCGAAACTCGTTGAAACCCGCCGAACACCGTTGAAACCCGTGCAAAATTCGTCCTTGCCCGAGAATAACTCGAGAATAAGCCATTAAATTCCAAAAAATAAAAAATTCAAAAAAAATAAAAAATTCAGAAAAAAAACCCATCCAACCCAATCCGGACCGACCCGACCCGAACCCGCCGTTCCGCCGATCCATGCTCCTAAGACGGACTGCGGCCGGCCTATAAAATTTGAATCCGTGAAAATTCAACTTGATCAATCCGTGAACCGGCCAACCTGTTGGAGAGGGTATAAACCGACCCGACCCGAGTCTTATCAAATCACTGAGGCCACTCAACTAAACCAAGTTTAATTGCTAGCAAGTAGCAACCTCTCCATTTTTATTTTAATGTCATGTCAGACAGGTTGAAAGTCTTTCCCAGATTAATCATTGTCGACTTCTTTATTTCTTTTGTTGGGTTTTGAGAGTAGATAGATTTAGAAATGGCAATATTGACATTGCATAACCTTGATTGAAGAAAAGTGCATAATACACCGTTCCATTTCTACCACCAAAAACAGTATACTTCGTTTGATGCACGAAAAGTAGGAGCTGCTTTATTTTCAAGAAGAGAAGTGCATGCCTAACAAGTATTGTTTCTCGAAATAACGACAAAGTTCACAAAATTCAACGGTATAAAGTAATGACTAATGAGTGATGATAGGTTCTCATCTTATTTACGTCTCTTATTTATACTTTAGATGTGTTTATGTTTTTGTTCTAATTGTTTATTTTTCATGCTAAAAGTATAGACAGTTCATGTATTACAAGAATAAAAATGCTGAGATATATTTTTTTAGTTATTCAAAGCACCTTGTTACTTGAACTTTATTATATCTATCTAGAAATGAAGAATCAATTCAGATATTGTATATTATATGTAAATATTTATTTTCAGGTATAATGTATATTAAGTAAAAATATTATTCTGTTAAATCTCTTTATGAATTCTTAAATAATTTTGAAGGACTGACTTTGAAAAAAAGAACACTATTTGAATACTTAAAATAACTTTAAAATTTAAATTATTCCTATGGCTTGCAATTAATAATAAAATCTTAACAAGAGACAACCTATGTAAAAGAGGATGGGAGGTAGATATTCAGTGTGTTTTCTGTGGACAAAGTGGAAGTGTTACACATTTATTTCTTTTATGCCCTTTAAATTGTAATTTCTGACAAAAAAAAATCAATATCATATAACAAAAAGTGATAATTTTGATTATAATTCACTAAAAATGTTATGGTCTTCTTTTACAAGTCTCAACACACATAACTTACATCAGTGGGATACATTTTTAGCTGCACAAATATGAATTATTTGGAAGGAAAAAAAACAATATAATTTAAAAAATGGACAAACAATACCAACAGCATCAATATATGATTCTGTAATGCATCTTTTCTCTTACTGAACAGATGGTCTGATAAAGTGGATCACTTGTTTAATAGTCAAGTCAGATCTATTGTGGATCTGGATAGTTCACAGGGAACCATTGTACCAAAAGAGGGGGGGGGGGGGAGATAAATCATGCAATTCTCAATTTGAAGCAGCAAAAAAGTCACAGTGGTGCTACTTTTAAGTGAATAAAGGATATTATAAGTTTGAAAATTTTGTTGCATATTAATGTCATTCATGTTTAAAATGTAATAGAAACTAGACTAAGAAGTTTATTAGAGATATGGAAAGTAACAAGAGAAGGTAGTATAGCAAGAGGTGCGAATTATTTACTAATATTTTCATATATTAGATACAATTCTCAGGTACCAAACAGTTTGTATGTGCCTCTGTTTTGAGGCCAACGGCTATACTCGAGCTAGTTTATAATAGAAACAAAGTAAAAATATTATTTTGATAAATAAGTAATGCATTGAAACTAATTTCTTCAAAGTAACTTTTTCTAAAAAAAATTCTTTAAAATAATAAAGCTGGATCACCGTCAACGAACTACAACAAGAATGAGAAGTTAAAAAATTATGATGTCATAGACAACCTGCCCCTTTTTATTCAATACGGGAATCTTTAACTAGATATTTGATAAAATTCGTACGGATTCGATTCGATGCGGAAAATTTAAGGTCGCGATCCGATTCGCCCCGACACGAGGGAAAATTTGTGCGAACCCATAAAAAAATTGGGGACAAAGACGGGATAGTGGTCATTCTTCTTTGAAAGAACTCGTTTAAACCCGACTCAAAATAAACCCGGTCTGAACCGAACCCAACCAGTCTAACCCGTCATAACTCGTCATTAATCTGTGCAAAACCCATGCAAACCCGCACAAATCCGCCTAAACCCACCTAAACCTGTGAAAAACCGTGCAAACTCGTGCAAACCCATGCAAAACTCGTACAAAATCCATACAACCGAGAATAACCTGGTAATAACTCGAGAATAACCCGTTAAATTAAAAAACATAAAAATGATAAAAACTCGGCCAACCTGACCCAAATCGGCCCCCTTCTAACCCGGCCAGAACCCTCCGATCAGCTAACTCATAGGCCTTAAATGAATTACGGTCGGCTTAAAAAAAATTGACTCGTCTATACCCGAACCAGCCAACACGTTGACCCAGGCGTATTTGATCCGACCCAACCCGCCTCGATTGATTTTCAATTCCCTACCTAGGACTGTCAACGCAACACCGTTTGCACGTCTTTACGTTTCGTTGCGCCGTGATGCAACGTTAAACGCAAGGGAATTTTGTTGCGTTTAGTTAAACGCAACGTAAACGCAGGTGGTCACTTACGTTACATTTATCGCGTCTTATGTTCAGAATTGTACGAGTCTGGAATAATTTTGAGTGCATAGTAGAAATATGGGTATTCTGTCGAGACTTAAATACTTTTGCAGATGAAGATGACTAAGAATGACTTTTGCATTCACATGCACACGAGAGAATCTATTCTCTCTCCTTGATTGGATACGACATAAAAGTATCATTTTATGATCCAAACCCAATCACAACAATTTGTTCTTGCAAAAGTGGCCCAGCTTTACGAAATTTTATTGTTTTAGAATCTGTGGGATATAAAGTGGGTACGACGTGAATTTTATGAAGAGAATTGTACCGAATCTCATCATATAACAAATTCCTCTTAGTCTATTTTAAGGGCGCATGCAACTTTTTTCACAGTTTTTTTTTATTTTTAAAATTCGTAAGTTTCAAGGAATTCAATTTTTGTAATTTTTCGAGTTTTTTTTCTAATTTTTTGGTTCTGTTCTGTATCGTTAGTAGCAAGTTAAACGTTCAAAAAAAATTTAACGTTTTGCACGTTTCTTACGTTTAACTAAACGTAAACTCAAACGCAAAAAAAAATTCTTAAACGTGACATAAGACACAACAATGAAATCCTTACGCTCTTAAAACGCAACGTAACACGCAAGAGAATACTTACGTGATCGTTTCGTGCGTAGGCCTATCAAACGTGGCAAACGGTCACGAAAGAGGTCTTTGTCGTAAATCGTTTCGTTTAACTGACGATTAAGAATTTTATTTGTGTTAATCGTTTGTTAATCAAATGACAATAATAAATGGTTGCGTTAACCGTTTCGTTAAAGTAAAACGATTAAAACAGTCCAAACGTTCAAAGATTTGCTAATTTACAGTTCAGACTTTTTAATAAAAGATAACAGAACAATATGAAAATATATCTTACCAAAACAATATTTTTGTTGTCAGAATTAGCTTTCTTAAATTCTTTTCTGAAATCCTCCATGAACATCAAAAGATGTCATTAAGAATGAAAAATTACTATGAAATAAGAATCAGATCCAAATTAAAAAAAATTAAATGAGAATCTGTTCATAACAAAAAATCAGATCCAACTAGTTTCTGAATTTGTATTTTATCTCTCAACTACATTTACAAAAAACTTGCTAACTGACCAAACATATTTACAAAAAAATCCTGCAAACAACCTCAGATGTACCAGTTGTTTTCTCTGTGGCCATCTCCATTTTCCCTTTCAGTTAGAGAAAGAAAAGCAAAAGAAAGAAGTTCTTACTCCTCCGACGCTCCTCCCCTCGGCTCGTTGTGTCTCATGTCCCGCCTCTCGCCTCTCGTTCCCTTCGCTCTCCTAACACTAACACAGCAAAATTCTAATGGAGATGACTTGAAATTTTTTTCCCTTTTTGTCGAAAGGAGAATGAGAGAGTAAGAGAGGAAACTGGAAAGGAAGGTGAGCGACGGAGAAAGTTAGGAAGTGAGAATGAGATAGAGAGAGAGAAAGAGAGGAAATGAAGGTGAGTGGCGAAACAATCGAGAGAAATGTAGGGTTTATTTTTTCCATCAATCAAACTCTGGAATTAAAAAAAATTGAAACCTGTAGAATTCATAACGAAATTCAAAAGTTAACGAAACAGAATTGGGTTCTTTCGTTTTCTGTTTCGTTTATACAACGAAAACAGATTGTATTTCGTTTTCCGTTTCGCGGGCCGAACGCAACAAAAAAATCCTTCTGTTAATCGTTTCGTACCCACGAAACGAAATGATTAAACGTGTGGAATTCATTTCGTTGACAGCCCTATTCGTGCGTTTGACAACAGTGTCCCTACCCATAACACAGACTCAGCACCGCCACCAACCATTTAAAAGGAAGAGCTCCTCAAATTTGATTAATTGGGTTTGGGCCGTTGGGTACATGTCTCAAGGTTTGGATGGTCCTAAGAGCAGGTATAATTAGGCCTCAAAAGGAAGTGGATTTATTTTTTCTTTTCTTTTTGCAAACTAAAAGAAAATGGAACTATCAATACTACCGTGATATTAAACAGAGCGGGAACTTAAATCACTATGTTTTGTTTTGTTTAGTTTATTATGTTGTTTCGTTAAGAATTCTATGGATGTACAATTTTATGAATAGTATGGCGATTTTGGCATATAAAAAGAGAAAGTGGCAACAAAACTATAATTGTTTCTCCTATCGCCGCTTCATATTTTTTTCTCGGACAATTTTATAAAAGATCCTTCCTACTTAAAACATCTAACAAAATACCCTGCCTATAAAATCTTTCACAATTTGCCCTTGTGGGACCGGACATCAGAATTTTTTTTTTATTTTTCCTCCCTATCCTTCCTCTTACTTCCATTTCCTCCCATACCCAGACACTACTCACAAGAACAAAAGGCTTACAAGCATCATATATTAAACTAAAGCCTAAAACAACGTAAACTTTTCTTTTTTTTACAAAAACATATTAGTTCAATATCAAAGATAGAAAGAACCGCTGGAAAGGCATACTAAACATCACATTACTGAAAGTGAAAGAAATCAAAGAGAAGAAACTATTGTGCAGAAAATCAACACCAGTATGTTTTAAAAGCAGCACAGAATTGTACCACTATCAATAAATTGTTAATTTTGAACATTAATAGTATATATTGCATTCATGAAACTTCAAACAAGCAACAATAAATTGTCAGGCAAATTACCAGTAAGATCTCAACAAATGCTTAACTTAACTGAATCACTATTTTTGGATAACAAAATAATATAAAATACTAATTATCAATACAAAATGTAACTCATACGTTTAAACTGCTCCATATTTTTTTATACTCATATCAACCTGTTAAGAGCCCTACAAGATACTGTTTAATATACTTCAGTTTTAACAACAAAGACGCCTCAAGTTGTAGCACCTACATATCATATAATTTATTTTAGAAAAAAATTAATTGAGAATATAATTTATATTTATTAATTGAAACTAGTGCAATGGCATAATTCACATTACCTCTCCTTCGACATGTTGGATTTGAACTTTTGCAAAGTTGTGGACATTTCTTTTTATAGTGGCCAACCTCACTGCAATGTGAGCATTTACGCTTTGATGTGCTAGTAGTTTCTCTCCAATCCATTGAATTATGTATTCGAGTCGATTTAGGACGCCCTTTCTTTTTTCTAAGTGCAGGGGGGAGCACAATTATTCCTTCATAAGTTGGCCAAAATCTTTTGTCCGGGACTGGATGAAATTGGATAGAGTAAGCATTTCGGTACATCTCAGTGAAATACCAAGTCTCACAAAGTGTATGAAAGTCTATGCCATGCCATTGATCGCCACAAGAAGCTAACATGTGACTGCAAGGAAGGCCGGTAAGTCGAAATGTTTGACATACACATTCCGACAACTTTCCATTTATTGTCACTGAATACGTTGAGGTTCCATTATTAACCTCAAATTCACATGGACCAAACCGACATACTCGATACCCACGAGCTGCTATTTGTCGAGGGCGTATCTTGTCAAGAGCTTTAGGGCACAACCGAGTTGTCATTTTTCTTCCTTTCTTACTCCGGTCTACAAAAGTTTGGTTTACTCTGTAAAAGGTAGCAACAACGAATGCAGTGATAGGTAATGACCGAGTGCCTCTAAGTACGAAATTAAGACTCTCCGACCAATTAGTGGTCATTACACCATATCTCCTTCCACCATCAAATGCTAATGCCCAATATTCAAGATCGTCATCTATTTTCTCCTTTATCCATTGCCAAGCATCTTCACATTCAGTTTTTAGTTGATCTTTCAATCTATCAAAATTCACAACCTCATTTGCACAACCAATACTGTAAAACTTATCCAATACCACTTTATCGGTAAAACCTGCCTTCTTAAGATTGGCCTTTATGTGACGTAAGCACCAACGATGAGCATGACCATCTTTAGGAGAAAACACTCTACGCACTATCTCTTTATTTCCGGAAAAACAGTCAGATATGATGCAAACCTTCCTTTCACATGTAACAAACTCCTTCAACGATCGAAGAAATCACTCCCAATTATCTCCATTTTCTTTATCACATATAGCAAATGCTATTGGATAAAGCCCCCCATTAGCATCAATACTCGTAGCAATTAAAGGCATGTCCCTCATATTTTCCATATAAATGAGTGCCATCCACACTTACCACTGGTTGACAATTTTTCCAGCCCTCTATCGAAGGGCCAAATGCCCAAAATACTCGATCTCTTAAATTGTTGTGCACCTCTTCCAGTCCAGGGAGGGTTCATGGTCCAAATTGTTCTTGGATTTGAAGCTTGCAACATAAAGAAGTAAATTGGCAAATCAGAAAAAGATCGCTCCCAACTACCATATATAATTTTCAATGCTCTACTGCGTGCCTTCCATGCTAATTCATAACTAATATCCGTTTTCCAATCATCCTTGATCTTGAGTCGAATTTCTTTTACACTCATTGATAGCGATGCTCTCATTGATGGAAGTATCTTCTCACAAATTAAAGCAGATGTGCAATTTCGATGCATGCTATGACCTATTGAAATAACACAATTATGAGAGCCTTTGTATTGACTAACCAAAAAATATGCAGCTCCTTTCGGTTTGTGGGCGTGCAACCTCCACTGACAATTACTTTCAACACAAACACAAGTATAACGACTAGTATTTGACTTCTTGACTTTCATTTGAACAAAGTGAATGACGTGCCACTCTTCAACTGCCCTTGATAGAGCCTTTTTGTTTGAAAAGATTAGTCCCTTCCAGTCTCCATTAGCATTTACCGGTCCATGAACCGCAAATTGTCTCTCACTAGTCAAGTCTACTACATTGTACGAATCTAGCCAAGAATTGTCAACATTAAAGGACATTGGATTGTTAACAAACTCACCATCCATCTCTTGCCTTTTATCTATTTGAACAACAGCTGCTATGCTTGCTAAGCCACCATCATGGTCAGCTTCTGTCTCCATATTAGCGCCATCATCAGAATCAGAACACATTTCCTCTTCAGGATTATCGCTGGAGTTACTGGAAAATTCTATTTCATCATCTTCTTTTTGTATTGCATTGTCTAACTCAACAAATAGAGCACCTTGTGAGGTTTCTGCTAAGGAATCATGGTCGGTTCTAAGAGGGACCAGCATATTAGGAGCTTGACATGCATCAAAATTATCAAATGAAAGTGTGTCATCTAACACATTATCATTTTCTAGCAAACTTCTGAAATAGCTGACCGAATCATCCATAATCCTGCACCTAACATAAGAAAATAATTACAATATATTTTTAAAAATATTTTGCTAAATAAACGAGACAAGAAATACATGAGCTTTGTAGGTGATTAGTGTCTGATTGTGAAAAATATGAAATGCATGAGTGGAAGAGTGGATTTCTTCTTTTGCCTAAGCTTCTGAGAATTCCTTTTATCAAACACCGGTCAAAAAGGCATACTTGACTTTTGCCTAAGGAAGAGTGGATTTCTTCTTAAAAAACCAGAAAATCCATGTGTTTTTGGCATACTTAACCGCTGCGCACCTTGGGACAGATCATTTGAAAAGTGTCAAAAGTATTTCACTTCAGAGTTTATCTCGTATAAGGAAACTTACTCTCGATTTAGCACGGAGATGAACAAGTGCTGGATTTGGGAGGAAACGAAGAACGATAATTTGGCGCGAATATGAACCAAACCTTAGGGTACCGACGAGAAAACGAGTAAGAGGAAGGAAAGGGAGGAAAAATAAAAAAATTCTGATGTCGGGTCCCACAAGGGTAAATTGTGAAAGATTTTATAGGCAGGGTATTTTGTTAGATGTTTTAAGTAGGAAGGGTCTTTTATAAAATTGTCCTTTTTTTTCTCTCTTCTGCATCTGTGATGTATTCTCTTCTCTGTACATTTCTCTCTATCTCTCTTGCTCGGCAATCTTGTCGTTTGTACTTTCTCGTACGTCGATTCATACGTGACGTGGCTACTGCAGATTTATTTTGCTGTTCCCTTCGTAGAGACCTCATAATTTGTTCACTTGTTTTTCTCTGAACCTAGTTGGTTTTCTATGATATCGAGTCTGATTTCGACAATTTGTTGCTAAGTTTCCAAAAAAATATTGTACTTGATGACAAAGAAAAGAATAACCATTTCATTGTGCTAGGAGGCTAAGAGGTTGGTGATAAGATCGTCGACCAGAGTATCGTTGTCGCCTTGTTTTTGTGCTATACATGAGTCTCTTGAGGAGAAAGAAAAAATGAAGAACGAAAGAAAGAAAAGAAGAGAGAGATAGAGAGAAAGAACAAAAGATTGAAAGAAAGAAATAAAAAAAGAGAGGAAGAGTGAAAAGTCGGATATTATCATAATTTTTACATTGAGGGTATTTTTATTTTTATTAAAGGTTCATTCAGGTTTTTTTTCCAATCTTGTTGGTTTTGACGGTTAACCCAGTTAGATTTATTTTTTTATTTTGCAGGTTGTGCACTTGTGCTACTTGATTACTTGTCGTGTATATCCTTTGTTCTTGTTCACTGCTGCTAGTTTGGCTTGGTTGTGCAAGGATGTTTCACTCAGACCTTGAAAAAGCGGCTGTATCTGAGTCTGACATTTTTTTCTGATGAATATTAAAATAAATTTCCTCTTTGTAGTTTAAATGACACTTAGTTAATTGCTTATGTTAGTTGATTGCATGGCAATTGTCGATGCATGATATACATGTTACTGTCACTTGTTGCTTGGGCTTGATAAAATATGACATGCCGGCGACTGTCACTTAGTTGATTGCTTGAACTTAGTTAATTGCTTGTCAGTTGTCATGCTTCTACGTGTTACTGTCAATTATTTGATTTCTTGAGCTTGTTAAAATTGGCATGCTAGTGACTAAACATTGGCATTCTGGTGACTGTCACTTAGTTGATTGCTTGAACTTACTCAATTGTTCATGCTAATAATGACTTCGTAATGCACCATAGCATATATATATATATATATATATATATATATATATATATATATATATATATATATAGTTAGACTATTGTGAAAACGTTTGCACTTCGGCCGAAGTGCAAAAGTTACACATTTTATAACTTTTTGAGTTCAAAATTAAAATTTGAGTTGCTCAATAAATTCTTCATCTCAAAATCTTGTAGAAAATCAAATTTCGTGATTTTTTAGCTTTCTAGTATTTTTTTAAAAACAATGCTGAAAAGGTCATATTTTTTTAATATTAAGCTCAACGGTTTTAAAAAATATTTAAAAATAGCTGGAAAGCATAAAAAATCATGAAATTTTAATTCATACAAGATTTTGAGAAGAAGAATTTATTGAGCAACTTAAATTTAAATTTTGATCCAAAAAAGTTATAAAATGTGTAACTTTTGTACTTCGGGCGAAGTGCAAACGTTTTCACAATAGCCTATCCCGATATATATATATATATGAGGGATCCGTAGCCGCCAAACTTCCAACCGCTCCATGATAGCAAATGTAAATGACCGATCCAGACCGTTGAAAACATTCTTCGTATTAATATAGACATGGAAACCAAATTTTACATTTTTTTATTTTTTTACTATTTTACCGGATGGATTGAAAATTTATTTATCTAACGATTTACAAACATCCAATTTTCAACCCTTTCGATAAAATAGAAAAAAAATACCAAAATCTATAAAATATGGTCTTCAAGTCTACATTAGTATGGAGAATATTTTCAACGGTTCGGATCGACCATCTACACTTGGTATGATGGAGCTGTTGCGAGCGGCTACGAAATGGATGGCGGCTACGGATCTCATATATATATATATATATATATAGAGAAATGTTATGGTGCATTATGAAGCCATGATTAATTTTGACATTACACTCAAATTTCAAATAAGAAAATTTGAAACAATCGATCCAAACCATCCAATGTGATCTCCATATCGAAATCTCACTAGAGACCAAAACTTTTTTAGAAATTTTTTATTATTTTTAGGGTGATATGAAATTTGTTGATATAATTATTTTTGGGCCATCCAATATGGTTGAACTTGCACCTCTCTAAAAAATAGTAAAAATTATAAAAAATGAAAATTTTGGTTTATATTAAGATTTCAATATGGAGATCACATCGAACGGTTTGGATTGAACGTTTGAATTTTAAAATTTAAAATTTAAAATTTGAGTGTGATGCCAAAAGTAATCATGGCTTCGTAATGCACCTTAGCATTTCTCTCTCTCTGTCTCTCTCTCTATATATATATATATATACTAGTAATCATGTCCGTACACAGCAACGAGAGGACATTATGTAGTAGAAAAAAATAATAAAGTATTTTTTTCATAAAGCGGCGGAGCGACGACGTGCGGCGTGTAGCGGTGAAGTGGCGTCGTGCGGCATGTAGCAGCGAAGCGGTGTCATGCGACTTGGAGCGTGAAGCAGCAAAGCAGCGTGAAGTAGCAAAGCAACGTGCAGTGCCGGAGTGACATCATGATGTGTCATGCTGCGTGCATCGGCGAAACAGTGTCATGCGGATTGCAAGGGCAACATGAGACTTTTTCGTGAAGCGTGTAGTGGCGTCATGCGACATGCAGCGACGTTAAGCGGGGTCATGCGGCTTGCAACAACGTCTTGTGGCTTGCAACGTGAAGCGTCGGAGTGGCGTCATGCAACTTAGAGCATGAAGCGTGAAGTGGCAAAGCGGTGTCATGTGGATTACATTAGCCGAGCGGTGTCATGTGGTACATCAGCGGAGCGGTGTCATGCAGATTGCAGCGGTGTCATGCGACTTGGAGCATGAAGCGTGAAGTGGCCGAGCGGCATCATGCGGCATGTAGCTGGGTCATCTAGCATCACCTGGTGTCATGTGGCGTCATTCGACAGAGCGGTGTCATGCGGCTTGGAGCGTGAAGCGGAAGAGCGGTGTGCAGCGACAGAGTGGCGTGCAGGGGCAGAAGAGCGTCATGCGACGTGAGGCGTAAAGCGGTGTCATGCATATTGCATATCTTCTCCTCGTGTACCTTCGCAGCTACAAAAAAACATATTCAAATTGTGTCATCTTTTATATTCTTAGGACCAATGCATTTTCTTACCACAAAATCATTTCTTCCACCATAATTCCTTCAGACCACCATACTTCGTTTACTGTTTGAAATTCCATACCCAAATGAGACATAAAACCATCTTATTGAGACTCCATATCCTTAATAAACTGTAAAAATAAACAAAATATTAGATTATTGTTGTACTGACATCTCTTTGTTTTGCTTTCTCAATCATGGAACAAGACCATCAAAATCACTCAAGATATGAAACTTACCAACATACTCCTATTTTATCACATTTTGTTTTTTCTTCTTATATTTTACAGAATATGTGAAGGATCTGATAAGGCATTCATGAGACCTCCAAGTAAATAATACAAACTTTTAATGTAAGAATAAAAACTGGAATTAAACATGTAACAATGGGATGTGTGGGATTTTCTAGTCCGCACTATTTCCTTGCAAAAATAAAGCAGTGAATCAAAATTCTTACAAATTTCATCTCTATGCCACTCTGGTTGTGATTCTTTATTGTTCTTACGAAAATAAAGCGATTGCCTCTCTGATTGTGATTCTTTATTATTCTTACAAAAATAAAGCGATTGGATGTGTGGTACAAGATTTTAGCAGGGAAATTCACAAGTACATACCTTTCTTTGAATGAGGAGAGACGGATGCTTTTGGTTTTAGCGGGTAATTTAGTTTTCAGCCGTTGAATTTGATTGAAGGGCTAAGATTAGTTGTCAGAGAAACGATTCCGATATCGTTTTCTATCCGTTTCTTCGGAACAATTGTAGGCTTGTAATATAGAAGGCCGGCCTAGCCCAGTAACAAAGCCCACTTTGTATTTATCTTGGCGTATCGTAACTTTGACTGCGTTCCGGGGACCCGTATTATTTGGAGAGAAAATTTTCTCTCCGGGGAGGAGAGTTAATATCAACCGTCGGATTAAAGATCAACGCTCGACCGTCAATGATATGATTCAAGAGGGATTTTTGATATTTTTAATCAGAACCGTTAAATCTTAATCCGACGGTTCAGATGCATACTCTCCTTTCTGGAGAGAAAAATCTCTCTCCCGAGGATTTCATTTCGCGTTCCGCAAGTATGAAATGTTTATATTGGTTTTATTCTTAGTTAAGACTTAAGACACATTTCATATATAAATCATTTATTTTTTTGTAATTTTATCTCTAACTCAAATTTCATTCTTTTATTTACTCTTTTTAATCTTCTGACATATTTTTTTCATATTTGTTAGATATATATACCAAGTAAAATTATATAAACACATTATTTAGATTTATAATTTACTTGATATAGATTTTTTCATATAGTTTTTTTTCCTTGTTTTACAATTGATTAAATATGTATTGTTCATATGTGATTATATGTCAGTTTTCTCAATTTAGGAGTTTTTGCCTCAGACTCTGACGTGTGATAGGAGGTAGATCGAGTTGCTAACGGCAGATGTTCTTTTGTTTCAGAGGTGAGCACACAAGTATGCTGTTTGTAGATTGCCACGGTACCATCGGAACGAGATCGTCTGACGCGCGGCACTGCACGGTACGCTTTTGAAATCGTCCGATTTTCTCGTTATTCGTGCTCCAGATCTCAAACCCTCCTGATTGTCATCTGAACGGTCGAGACGCGGTACTGCGCGGTACCGTGTGGTAGAAGAACAGGATCCCGGTACCATCAGGTTTGTCCACCGAGAAATGGTCAACAGTAGATACCATCACATCATCTTCCTTTAGCACACTCTGATCCATATCCTTCTCAGAAATGTCTGTCGGATTTACCTTACTGTTTGATCCATCTGAAATCCCATTATGAACTATTTTCGAGAGTCGAGTCGGTCTTAAGCAAGCCTGCCATGCATGAGGTTTTTGTGCGCACAGAAATTTCTCATTAATTTGTCTTAAATATCGACCGGGTAAAGCTTATTCTAATTCTTAGCATCGACTTGCTTTTCTCTACGCTTTATTCTCTATCGCGTTTAATTTGTTGAAGAGAACTAACCATCTTCTTTTCTCTTTTTTCTTGCACCAAGTAATCTTGAGAGGGAGGCTACCACTACCTGTACGTGTATGGGGTTAGCATATATAGCACCATAATCTCCATGTATTGAGTTGCTTCAAAAGAAACAATTTTTGGGCTAGAGCTTCAAAAGAAAATTAATAATAACATCTTTTTGTTACAGCGCAGTGTATCATATATGGTAATTAATAACTATTATATGTCATCATTAATTAGGGGTGTAATTGGCATTCTATTTGAGTTCTATTTCTAAATCACTAGCTACATGCTTTGAGTTCAATCTATTGTTTAATTAACCACTCATTCACCTTTCCTGATATATAATTAATTAGCAAAACATAGTAGAGACAATTCTCTTCACAAATGTTTAAGAAATATCAAGTGGAAATCGCCTTTCCAAGAAGGCATTGTCTTATATATTGTCTACATGTATCTTGGAAAAAAGCACACGGGGATTAACAACCATGAGAAATAAGAAGGTGATATCACAAAAAAGAAGAATACTAAATAAATAGATCATGTATGCGGTTAAAGGGATATCACTCGACAAAAGTAATCCAACATGATAAAATATGAGCCATGCATGTTCTTATATGGTACGATGTAGACATGATAAATGGTTGGTGCTTATTTAGAGAAAAAAAAATAGATTATTTTTTGTTTAAAGTGAGGGACAAAAAATACATTGGCTCCACAAAATGGACTGAACGATGGCTAATTTCATGGTAAAACAATTGGTATTATGTCGGCATGATGTAATTGGCGACATGTAACTCTTATTAAGTTGTTAGTTAAATGAGTGAGTCTTCTATGACAAAAAAATTAAATTCAAATTAATTATATTCGTTGATCATCATCAATAATTGTACAATCAAGTTGATTTTGCATCAATAGTAGTAAAATTAAGTTAATTTTGATCCATAGCAGAATTTGCCTAAATTTAAATATTGTAGGTTAGACTTTAAAGTACAGATAACGATAACATCAGCATTTCATATACCATAAATATAGAAAAATATACTTTTGCATATATATATATGAGCATGGCTAAAATAATATGCATAGTACACCCCATTTTGTACTATGCATATAGATATAGGTCATTAAATTGAGATTTAAGTTGCTCAATAAATTCTTCATATGAAAATATCGTAGGAAATCAAATTTCGTGATTTTTAGAGCTTTCTAGCTATTTTTTAAATATTTTTTAAAAACAGTCCAGATTTAATACTACAAAAGTGTCATTTCTGGGCTGATTTTAAAATATATTTAAAAAATAGCAAGAAAGCTCTAAAAATCACGAAATTTTATTTCCTACAAGATTTTGATATGAAGAATTTATCGAGCAACTTAAATACCAATTTAATGACCAAATTAAATACAAATGGGCGCATAGTACGTTATGTGGTGTACTATGCATATTATTTTAGCCATGCTCTATATATATATATATATATATATATATTCAGTTTTATGGCGCAGGTTTTTAGAAATGGAAAATGTTTCGTAAGCTCATCGATACGCTCATCAATATACATGTCCCTCTGCATGTTATAAGAGTTATTAGGTATTTTATTTGAGTTATTATGCATGTTATTTGAGTTGTTATGCATGTTAAGAAAATAATATTCATAATAACTCAAATAACATGCATAACTATTTCTCAGTACAAAATAACATGCATAATAACTCTTGTAACATGCATAGCGACATGTGTATCGTTGAGCGTATCGCTATATCAGCTCCATTTAGAAAATTAGGTCAAATTAATGCAAACTCTATTTAAACAATTAATAAAACATAAAAGATTTCAGTTTTTTAGTTCGTATATATTTTTTTCAAAAATATACACTATGAGTTTGATATATCATAAAAATTGAATGCACACTAGAAAGGGAAGGAAGCAAGCACTTGCTAGCAGGTCTGAGCACTTGACACACCTGCCCAAAATATTTTCAGGATTATATCTATGAATTTATTTATTTAAAATGGTTAGAAAAAAAAAGAGGAATATAATGCTTCCAATTTTATCTCTCCAAGGTGTCTTCAAATTTACATCATTCATTAAAATCAATGGATAATTTAGATTTAATTTCATAAAGAGACGTGCATGATGAATGATGTGTATTTTGATGGCACAATAAAATCACACAAAAGTAGAAGCATTATATTCCTTCTCTAGAAAAAATAGGCTTATGATAAAAGTCACTTCTAAAACCACTCTTGAAATTCTTTTCCAAAACTATATTTTTCAAAAAATAATTATATATAAAAAAATAATATTCATATATACTAAGACCTGCCCTACGATAACTCTGGCTTCACAATAAATAAATATTGTATTACACAAAATAAATGGTTGAATTGACGAAACCCTGTTTGAGAAAAGGTTTAAAAGGGTTCAGTAATATTGTATGAACAACAGATTTAATCAATTATATACGGTTAAAGTAATTTTTTATATGTCTTGTTTGATTCACCAATCACAAAACATAGCAGATTAATTTTAATGGATATGATCAATGCATAATTAATGTCTTATTGATTAATTAATCGAATCAGGTATATGCTAATTAGGTAATATCGTTTATATTAACTTGACCAACGTATTAATTATACAATATTCAACACATGAAGTATTGAAGAGAAATTAATTAAGATTCTGAAATTCACTTATGAAATGACTTCTGCATTTTTGTAGACCAATACTGATTACACTTTATTTGTAAATTAAATACGGAGTTCAACAAATATGTTTGCTTTATCAATGATACCTACAATGTGAGGTATGCATTTGTTTTAATATTTGTACTAATTTATATACCTGCAATTTAAATAGAGCATGGCTAAAATAATATGCATAGTACACCACATTTCGTACTATGCATATAGATATAGGTCAATAAATTGAGATTTAAGTTGCTCAATAAATTATTCATATGAAAATATTATAGGAAATTTTTTTTTGTGATTTTTAGAGTTTTCTTTCTATTTTTTAAATATTTTTTAAAAACAGTCCAGATTTAATACTACAAAAGGGTCATTTCTGGGCTGTTTTTAAAAAATATTTAAAAATAGCAAGAAAGCTCTAAAAATCACGAAATTTTATTTCCTACAAGATTTTGATATGAAGAATTTATTGAGCAACTTAAATATCAATTTAATGACCAAATTAAATACAAATGACCCCATAGTACGTTATGTGGTGTACTATGCATATTATTTTAGCCATGCTCATTTAAATATATATGTGTATATGCTGAGGCGGAGTTAGGTAGAGTTAGCAGAGCAGCCGCCTCTCGCAAATTTTTTTGCAAAATATATCTTGTATGTTTATATAATTTATTATTTTTTTAAAAAAATACGCTTATAATTTGAATTTTTTTAATTGTGCATCATTTTGTGTTTTTCGAAACAGTTATAGATCTTACTTCTTCGTGACATAAATTTTGAATCCACCATGTGTAAAATTATAGCTGCAGACGTGGCATAACGTGCATACCAAAGAAAATTATAAACAGAACATACATGCAAAAACAAATGTGTAAAATTGACGCATGAATTTGTATAAATTATTTTTTTGATGTGGGACAAACGCATACTAGCCTACCTATTTGGTAATTAATTCTGAGGATTGTTCCAACAAGCAACTAGGCCGACAATAGGTTAATTTTCTTATACACCTCTTTTATAAAACCACCAACAATGGTGATTTTAAAATTTAGGAGTTATCTCAACCTAGGTCCAAGGTAACTCCATTTTCTTTTCAAACCAGGGTTTGAGTGTGGATTCAATCCGTGTCCGTCCGTATTTTTGTCAAGGACGAGTTTCATACGGATCTAGATCGTCCTTCAAAATTTCACCAGTGATAACTCGTCCCTTCCTAACTCATCTTCAACCCGCCAACGCATGTGCCCATGGCCCGTAACACGTCGTAACCCATCCGTAACCTGCCCCAACTCGCCCGTAATCCGACCCAACTCGTTCTAACCCGTTCGTAACCTGCCCAAACCCGCCTCAACTCGCCTCAACCTGTCCCAACCCGCTCTAACCTGCCCGTAACCCACCCCAACACTCCCGGATTAACGGCCAACTCGCCCAACCCGTGGGGCCCATCCAACGGTAAAAAAACAAATCACTTCAAAGGGTGAGTTATTTGAAATTTTTGGATTAAAAAAACAACAAACTCATGACTCGCCTGTACCCGCCCAGTTCTAACGCGTTTGGCCCAACCCGACAGATCAAATGACGGATTTGGGTCATCATCCCAAACTCGTCACGTTTAACCCGTCCCACCCATGCAACACGTGACCCAGACAACCCGCACACGTGCCCGCCAGTGTCCGCCCGTATGGTCAACACTAGTGCCAAGGATCCCATAAATCCATATCCGATGGGGTATCCGTAAGATGAAATATCAATCCAACAATTTACATAACTTCGAGATTCACACACACAAATCTCACAGTTATGTAAATCGTTGGATTGCTATTCCACCTTACGAGATATCCCACCGGATTTGGATCTCATATACTGTGTGTATGTGTGCATGTGCCCATGGCCCGTAACACGTCGTAACCCATCCGTAACCTGCCCCAACTCGCCCGTAATCCGACCCAACTCGTTCTAACCCGTTCGTAACCTGCCCAAACCCGCCTCAACTCGCCTCAACCTGTCCCAACCCGCTCTAACCTGCCCGTAACCCACCCCAACACTCCCGGATTAACGGCCAACTCGCCCAACCCGTGGGGCCCATCCAACGGTAAAAAAACAAATCACTTCAAAGGGTGAGTTATTTGAAATTTTTGGATTAAAAAAACAACAAACTCATGACTCGCCTGTACCCGCCCAGTTCTAACGCGTTTGGCCCAACCCGACAGATCAAATGACGGATTTGGGTCATCATCCCAAACTCGTCACATTTAACCCGTCCCACCCATGCAACACGTGACCCAGACAACCCGCACACGTGCCCGCCAGTGTCCGCCCGTATGGTCAACACTAGTGCCAAGGATCCCATAAATCCATATCCGATGGGGTATCCGTAAGATGAAATATCAATCCAACAATTTACATAACTTCGAGATTCACACACACAAATCTCACAGTTATGTAAATCGTTGGATTGCTATTCCATCTTACGAGATATCCCACCGGATTTGGATCTCATATACTGTGTGTATGTGTGCATGGACAATAATGTTCTCTAATTATGCATAATGGAAGGTGCTAACAGAATTTGAAGTTTCGTCCTTCATTTTGTCTTCTCAACTAATTATTTGGATCCCACCTTAGGTACATCTTGATAGGTGTTTCTGTGATGCTTCATTCGTACAGTTTGATTTCATTAAAATTCATATCATATATTTCGATCAAAAGATACATATTAAATAAAGTATGTAGATGTATCAAAAAATTTCTCAACTATAAATCAAAGAAGCAACACCAATCAAAGATAGAAAGACCGAACCCTCATTCTTATCAACACAAATCTACTGCACACATGTTTCACATTGATAGCAAATGGTGATGAGGTATATATATTTTGTATTCGGGTGTTTATATCTTGATAGCTGATGTGTTTATCTTGTAGTCAGATTTGACGAAGGCTAAAATAATATGCATAGTACATAATTTTTCGTACAATGTGATTGTGCTTGTTTATTTTGTCCAATAAATCTAAAATTTAAGTTGCTCAATAATTTTTTCATATCAAAATTTTATAGGAAATCAAATTGTGTGATTTTTAGAGCTTTATTGCTATTTTTTAAAAACAACTCAGAAATTGCACTTGTTAAATATTTTATAAACGTGGAATTCCAAAAATTGCAACGAATTTTGTTTTCGTTTAACATTTCATTTCTGAAATGAAAGAAAAAAATCGTTTTGTTAATCGTATCGTCCAGGCAAAACGAAACGGTTCAACGAAAAATTTCGTTCGCTTGACAGGCCTATCTATAGGTTATATATCCTATATATCTGATATCTCTGATGAAAATTTTGTTTTATTTTTTTTTAAGATTTGCACAGGTCAGTCGGTTCTACATCAAATTAAGATATAAAGAAAAACCTAAGTGAATAATTGACGATGATTTCCGTTTCATACTCGGTTCACATGAACAATTAATCCTAGATAATTGTTGATTTCATGTGCTGAGACTAGACTTAAATTCTAGGTAAATACACTTATACACAAGATACCACCACATGGTTTCATGTGCATGGCAGCATGGAGCTGTCTGCTGCAAATGCAATTCACCTTCCACATCTACGGTTTTCATTCAAACAGTAATTTTAAAAACAGTCTTCTTAATTAATGAAATTCACACTCACGACCTTTCAAAAAATAAGTGTTGTTCTTAATTATTTAACTAGTCGGTTAAAACAGTCCAAATAAATTTTTTATTTCAAAATAAACTGGCATTGACATCTAATCTGCCATATTTATTTATAATTTTTTTTCAACAAGTATATATATATATATATATATATATATATATATATATATATAATATAGAACTGGACTATGGTGTTTGATCAAGCACCAAGGAGTCGGTGCTTGATCATCAAATCACGCAAACGGACGGTTAGAATTTCGATTTATAATGCTCAATAATTTCTTTATATCAAAATATTGTGGGATACCAAAATTTTCTATTTTTTGAATCTTGTAAGTATTTGTTTTGTATTTTTGAAAATGACTAAAAAATACTAATAAAAATAAACAATGCTTATACATAAAATTGGTCACTTTCAAAAATCCAATACAAATACTTACAAGGTTCAAAAAATAGAAAATTTTGGTATCCCACAAGATTTTGACACAAAGAAATTACTGAACATGATAAATCGAAATTTTAACTGTTCATTTGTGATATTTGATGATCAAACACTGATTCTTTGGTGCTTGATCAAGCACCATAACTCAGTTATATATATATATATACACAGCGCTTAAAGATAACCCCATAGTAGTTATTTATGTTCTTCCATTTTTTTCCTTTCTTGTTCTGATGCAGAAGTACTCTGTTCTTAAGCCTATTCTATAACGAGTCATTGACATTGAAATGCACACAAAAAAATTCTGTCTCAGCCGGTGGACCACATTTTCTGTTATTTGCAGACGCTTTGCCAGATACAAATATGCCACAGAAAATCTGACACTAATTACAAGCAGCAACTGTTATGATGTAACAGTATAACCCGCTGAATTACGGATATAGATTAAGAGAGCTGATATAGCAGTATCATCATCGATAATTCGATATCATCATTGACATTAATGAACAATCTAGTTGTATTTAATTTGTATATTGTTGTAATTAATATACACGTTATTTATATTATTATGCATATTATTTTTGTTATTATGCATATTGTTGTATAGCCATATCGACACCACCATCCATATCAATTATCTATATATATTCAAATGCGATCTTGAATTGAAGGTCTGTAGACAGACATAGTAGGGAATAAGATTTTCTACCGCGTATCACAAATACTGTGCGTGCTGTGCAAGCTAAACTTTATAATATCAAATTCTCTCTGAATCAAATTTGGACCGTCCGTAGCCTACAGCGTAGAGAATCTGAAGCGTTCAATTCTGCTGTGCGACAGAGAATCTGCTTCCGATAGAGTAGGTCTTCCGAGTTCAATTACCAGAATACCAAATCACCTTTACATTGAAGAGGATTGTTGACTCATTCAATCACTGGCCAAAAATAACAAACTTCTACTTAATACAGAGTGATAATTAATGATACTTGGTCGGTGATCTCTTCCCCATTCAAGGAAAAAATTTAAAGAGTACTTAATTGTAGTGTTAATAACGATTGAGGCTTGAAATAGGTTCAAAGTCTTTTCAAGATAGGTGCCATTCAAGTACACAATTAGGCAATGATTAGAAATTGAGGTGGATTTCAATAGTCCAAAATAATGTTCAATAGATATGATCTTATGTATTGCTGCTAAATAGATATGATCTTTCGTAGAACTATATGATCAAATTCAAAACATAAATCTTGCTTCATCGATGGACAGGCGGTTTAAACTTTATTTTTAAATTTTTTAGAAAACCACTTATATATTCTCAAAGTTACAACTGAATTCTACCAGGACACAATTAAATATTTCATGATTGATATCAAAACTCTGAATTTCAATAGTCCGAAATACTTATTTTAATGAAATAGGCATGGAAATTTGTGGTTGATTGATTGATTATCATAGTAAAAATCATGTTTGAAGCCTAACTGCCCCTCAAATCAATTTGCCATTGACCTGGTGTGTATTACCTTACCCTGTTTATAATGATAAGTCAAAACAAATCAGGTTCAATAAAAGTCATGGGGGCACTGATCTTCTAAGTATCAGCTCTAACTCTGACAACTCTCTAAGTATCAACCATAGCAGTGTCTTTACTATTGACATGGGGGCACTGATCTTCTGCCGCGCAGCAGGTACAGATTGCCCAAATTTCTGGATCCGTATCTGCTGCTCTTTTTGATAAGAGCAGGATCCTGCTCTCTTCCAACTCGATCGCCCAATTTTGATCGGACCGCCCACATATGGAAATCAGGGGGCTGTATATTTTATAAGTTTTAGATCTGAAAATTTAACGGTCTAGATCAGAAGAGTAGGGTCCTGCTCTTGCTAAATAAGAGCAGCGGATACGATTCCCAAATTTCTTGCGCTGTAAGTTACGGACGGTTCAGATTTGATTCGCTCAGATTTCTTGCATTGTAGGTTACGAACGGTTCAGATTTGATTCAGAAAATCTGATATTATAAAATTTAACTTGCACGACTATCGATGCAAATAAAAAATTAAGGTTTACCGCCCGTTAAAAGATCTCATTCCTGATATGGGTCCCTTGCCAAGATGGACCCGCATCCTCTGGAGAGAAAAAATTTCTCTCCAGAGAGGAGAGTTAACATCAACCGTCGGATTAAAGATCAACGCTCGACCGTCAATGATATGATTCAGGAGGATTTTTGATAGTTTTAATCAAGACCGTTAAATCTTAATCCGACGGATCAGATACTTTCTCTCCTCTCTGGAGAGAAAATTTTCTCTCCAGAGGATTTCATTTCTTGCCAAGATGCCCATTGAATTGATATCTCTAAGTTGTACTATCTGATTGGTACAATTTATATCTCTTTCTCCTCCTTTCTCTCGTTTGAAACCTGCTCTGCTCCAATACCACGTGGCTAGTTTTTTTTATTAATAGAAATTAAATAAATAAAAGAAAATAAAACAGAAAGAGTAGAGGGAAAGCAATAAAACTAGAAATAGCCGGGGTTGACAACAACGGGAAATAGCCAAGGACGCTATTGACAACCCCGTCCTATAATAAAACTTCCCACTTCTGCACAGAAAGAAAAAAATGAACAGACCGTTGTTGGCAACAACGGCCTATAAGGAGTTAATGAAAAGACGCTGCTGGCAATAACAGCCATATTGATTATCTTTTGTAAATATATATAATATAAAATAAATATATAATAAAAAATAGATGATATATATAATAATGAATAGATATGAATAAGATTTGGAAGACAGAGTTAAATTGAATATAATAAATACTTAAAAAATAATTAAATAATTAAATATATAATTAAATATATAATTAAATATATAGTAAAAAAGTAAAGGAAAATAGTTCTTATATATATCCATCCATTAATTAAAAAATAATTACATATATAATAAAAATTTTGGAGAAAGAGTTAAATTGTAAGTTTTTCAATTTCATCTTATATATTTATTATTTTTAAATTGATGATATTTATATTTTAATCATTATATAAACTTATTTATTGATATTTTTTATTCAACTTTTATTTTATGTGTTGTTAATGAACTTGTTAATGTTAAGTAAATAATGATAATTACAAAGTAAATAATATAAAGTCTACACTACATGACATAAAACCAAGAAATGTTATAAAGTCCATCCTACATGACATAAAATCAAGCAAATGATATAAAGTTTCATCATACATAAAATACACTAAATAATATAAAGTCTAAACTACTCAACGACGACGTGTCCTAGAAACAATGGGACTAGGAGTCCATCGCGGTGCTGCTGTACCACGCGACTGTCTGAGTGGTAACTGATACGTAGACGGTCCTGCCTGGGATGGATGTGGAATCTCCTGTGATGGCTGGGATGTCGACGGAGCAGATGGATGAATATCCTGTGATATGCCCTCCATCAACCACGACGCATATGAAGCAATATCTCCGATCATGAAGTCAGCATCAGGAGCATAATCAGCACACTCTGACATGCTAGGGATGAAGCCGGGAACGTCATCTTCGACACTAACCGTGTCGACATCCAACGGAATATTCGCTTTCATTAGCATGCCTAAGAAAAATACCAATAATCAATACAACAATTGAAAACAAGAGAGTATTGTAGTTATAAATAACCTAGTGATGGTTTCAAAAAAATATACCGTCGTATATGTGTCTTTGGTCGAGATCAGTCATGGTACCACGACACATCTGTAGGGTCAACTTCCCGACCGCCTTCTTGCCTCGACTTAGCAACCATGTGATGCCCTGATGAGTCTGTCGGACTGCTCGAAAAATCTGGAAGTAAAAATAAAGTTAGTGTTTGAGTAATGAATTACATTAAGAGAAATTTTTATTGTTAATAAAACGTACCACGCTTATGTACTTGTGGCCATCAGCTTGGTACCCCAAGGTGGCAACATCTCCGGCCGGTGGAGGTAATGAATGTGCTAGAGCCTCGTCACTATCATGCTGATAGAAGAGAGTATACATGCATGTCGAATGGTACCAATACATGTAGTGAATCATCACACTCTCATCCCATGGTCTATGCTCCTCAACCACTACAGCGGGAGTACCTACATAATGTCCATGCTCTACAGATCAATCTATACTGGAATCTCTCCTAGAACCGGGTACATGCCTATATGAGCGTAAACGAAAAACTATATCCCAAGAAATAGGATCTGGTGGGGGAACCATCTGGTACCGACCAAACTGACGCATGACTCTATCAGGATAATGAAACTCTACTATCTAAAAAAAGATCAAAGGACCGCGAGAGATCCAAATATCAGAGTCCCTACTAGATCCAAATATCAGAGTCTCTACTAGAAGTTCTTGTAGGGACGCCAACAAACTGCAGCATCTTCAATTTTCTCCACCTGATCTCGAAAGTGCTTGATTCCGCCTTGACGAGAATTGTTGGCCCAACAATGCCTGGTGGTCCAACAAATGCCATATGCATTCCTCACATCCAAATCGTCACCTATTTTAAAGCAATATATTGATAATATGTAATAAATAGAAGTTGCAATTATATTTAATAATTATTGCCGTGTAAGGAAATTACCTCCAAAGGGAGAGTGAACAGATCGAGGAGCTAGACGTTCGGGTGATAGTCGAGTCCATGACCACAGCTGTAGTAGCAACATAGGACCTGTCAAAGAATCAGTACTCGCTAAGCAATCACGAGATAACTCACGATATAGGCAAGCGAGTATTGCACCGCCCTAATTGTACTCAGGTGGATCCATCAAATTGTGTAGAAACTGGAGAAACATAGCAGGTACTCCGTCTCCGCTTGAGTCGGGAAACATGACCGAGTCGAGAAAATCGAGGCAATATGCTCGGGTGTACTATGCTACCGTCTCATCATCTGCATCGTCCGGTAACGCTCCGAATGTACTCCGCAGCCAAGCCAATCTCAAATAATATCTGATATAATGATAAGTATAATTAGAGTCAAACACGATTATTTTTTTATATAAATAAATAATGAGGTTCTAATTTTATTTACCCAGAGTATCTTAGACTCTCGTTCTCTTTGTCGCGATTAGTGATCTTATACTTCCAAGGTCCAAAATCCGGCGGTCCATCTGGAAAGGCCGGATCAACTCCCAGACAATCGTAAACTAGACCGCTCCACTCGTCATCACTATGTCCAGTGATTGGCAAACCTGGAAATTAGACAAGTGTGAGTAAATAAATTTCACTCGAATAGATAGTATGTATAAAATACTATTATTTTAAATTACCTCGAATAGATAGTCCCCACAAGCAACTAACATCCTCCAAAGTAACTATCATCTCATCGACCTTAAGATGAAATGTACATGTCTGTGGTCTCCATCGCTCAACCAAAGCATATATCATGGCTCTGTCTAATTTTAGTTTGCGATCATTACAGATCTTTGCCAACTGATACAGGCCTAACCGTTTTAAAGCAGGAGCCATTCTTGGATGGTACTGCATGCCAGACAGGTGTGTGTGTCCTCTCATAACAAAATCCTCCTATATTTCAACACATATGTTTACAACTCACGCATACTAACAACAATTAAAATTAAGAATATACTTGATAACTAAATTAAATTGTATTTTTAAACTACCTTATTTGGAATTTGGGAGGATCTATGTTGCTCCATTGGTAGAAATAACACTTGTGAATAACTTTCATCCATTTTATTCACTACAAATTGGCACAAAATTTGCAAAATTACCCTATACTTTGGTAAATTACAATAAAACAATGCATGTATCTTTAAAAATGTTCAAAATTACCCTATATTTTGCAAAAATTGCAAAATTCACTATAATTTATCAACAATTGGAGTATATTACTAATATTTTCTAATTGGAGTATATTACCAATATTTTCTAAGTATTTATCAATATTTTTCTAATTTTAAAGCTAAAATTCAAATTTAATCAAAATACAAAAAAATTACCTTAAAAAAAAGTAGATCTGAACAGAGTCTTCTATTTCCACCTCTTTTTTAAAGTCTTCTACAACAACATCTTAACAAATTCACAAAAATAAATTTTTTTGGTGACAAATTCTTAGATAGGAAATTGGAGAAAATAATGGAGAAGAGATAGAGGGGAGAGGGGGAGGCAGCGAGTGTTATGTATAGGAGTTTAATGGACGCTGCACCGAACTCCGATTTATTGTTTTTCAGTAAGGCCGTTGTTGGCAACAACGTCCTATAGGATTATGCTGTATAAAGCCCAACGGCTATAATTTAGTATAGAACGGGGTTGGCAATAGCGTCTTTGGCTATTTTCCGTTGTTGCCAATCCCGATCCTTTCTATATTTATTGTTTTTCCTCCACTCTTTCTGTTTTATTTTCTTTTATTTATTTAATTTCTATTAATAAAAAAAACTGCCACGTGACCAAGACAGGATCCAACGTATGCGGTATAGCCATACGTGTATTTACCTGATAATGAAACATGAAACAATTAGAGAGGCAGAGCTAGCCATACGTGTATTTACCTGATAATGAAACATGAAACAATTAGAGAGGCAGAGCTAGCCATCCTTTGCCATCTCTAGTTGCAATTTGTTCCTATCCTCGTTAGCTAAAGACATCAAATCCTGAACTGTTGGTATTATTAGGCAGGTATCGATTGAATGAGATTTAATTGGCACCATGCTGGTGATTCAGTAAAGACACGGTAAAAACACTGTCAGTTCAGTAAAAATGTTGCTTGTGATTCATATCTGTACGGTCTGAATCGATTTACATGTCTTCAAACAGAAAGAACGAGTCATTTACTGCCACAATGTTCAGATAAAACACGTTATAGAACCTTTCTCTCGCTGCTCTATAAAACATTAAAATATAAATAGCGGATGCTGGTTGAAAGAAAATTTCTATAGCCTCAGCATCGTTTTTATTCATTGATATTCCCCTTTCAAAAATTCGTATTTCTCATCAATATTTATGTCAAATAATTCATCATAATCATAATCAGATATTTCATACTGTTATGAAAATTAGAATTCTCTTCACCAATATCATCTAATTCAACAGTTGGTCCCTTAATTGGTCTTGTTGGCTTTCATTATTTCCAGTATATTTTTCAAAATTAAGAAAACTAAGCACATCCATCCCCTCAGACGTATTTGAGAGAATGTATTCCTTTGCTTCCTGTAAGAAACATAAGCCGACATTGTATTAAAAAAAATGTAATATAACAAGAATACTTTGAGACTGCACATACTATATAGATATAACAATAGAAATAATATTAGAAGTCAAGATCAGATTGTAAATTTGCACTGTACCAACACCTATAATAGCTAGAGGTGGCAGAATCTGATCCGACCAGACAAACTCGCTCGATCCGACAAATTCGTCCGACTTGGATATGATCTGAAACCCGAAAATGACTTGACATTAGATGATTTGATACTCGACCCGACCTGATTTGAATTGACTCGAAACCCGAAAAGACTCGACATCAGATGACCCGATACCCAACCTGATTTGATATGACCATAAACCCGAAAAGAGCCGACATCAGATCACCTGATATCCAACCCGACCTGGACCGACATGACATGAAGCCCAAAAAGACCCGAGATCAGATGACCCGATATCCAACCCGACCTGGACCGACATGACCTGAAACCCGAAATGACCCGAGATCACATGACCCACCAACCTGACCCCACCTGGACCAACATGATCCATAATCTGAGATGACCCGATACTCGACCCGACTTGACCCAAACATAACATGTCAGAGACCTGAGATCAGATGACCTGACATCCAATTCATTTAGGGTGACAAATCCATGTATAAATTATAAATATTAATAATTCGTTTTGTTTCTTTAATTTTAACTACTATTCTGCTTAGTTAATTTTTTATGTGAAATATCATAGTATTATGTCAAAATACTCAGTTTCATTACTCCTATTCAAAATACCCAATCAAAATACAATTCAAACATAATTGTTGGTGTACTCGATCTACCATCAGCTCTATTGTGTGTGAATCTTAGTGATAGATACTCCATAATCATAAATTATTCATCTCACTTGACTGCCTTTTCACGAAACAAAATGTGAGAAAATAAAAAAGTATATATAAGATCCAATTGACAAATATGATTTAAACATTAAATCTTGGCAGTTTCTCTTTTATGAATTATAAAGCATTAATTAACTTTTTGTCATAAGAACTACATCATTTTTTTTATTATTTCAAATATGTCTGGACTAGATTACTCCTGAAAGCCCAGATCAGATTTGATCAAACTCGTGACTCGAGACCCGATCCGATCAGACCATATTTGTGACCTGGTAATCTTTTTAAACTCGAAACTCGAAAAAACCCGAAATGAGATAATTGAAACCCGATCTGATTCGAACCCGAAAAATCCAGTGTAGCTAGAGGTGGCAAGTCGGGTCGGGTTAGTTTGACCGTTTATAATAGTCGGGTTAGGATCGGGTCGGGAGAGGTCGGGTCGGGTTGCGTCGACAACTTTCGGGTCTTGGGTCGGGTCGGGCGAGGTCAGGTCGAGTTTCAAGTCGGGTTGCGTCGATCTTTTTCATGTGACGGGTCGGGTCGGGCAAGATCGGGTCAGGTTTTAGGTCGGGCTGCATCGACAACTTTCGGGTCTCGAGTCGGGTCGGGCAAGACCGAATCTGATTCGGGTCGGGTAGCACTGACAACTTTCAAGTATTATTTTGAGTTTTAAGTTCAATCGGACAAGATCGGATCGCGTTATTGAATTGTACAAGTAAATCTTGACTTTCGCTGATGTTAATTTGTTAGTAAAATTAGATTATAATGTTGACAAGATAGGATTAGATCAATTTACAAGTTGTATCAGGTCAAGTTGGGTCGGGTCGGGTCGGGTCGGGTTCGGGTCATCATGTGTCACTTCATCTCGGGTTACGGGTCGTCTCGAATCGGGTCGGGTTGGGCTTGGGTCCTCATGTGTCGCGCCATCTCGGGTTATGGGTCGTCTGGGGTCGAGTCGGGTCGGGATCAGGTCGCTCATGTGTCGCTTGGTCTCGGATTACGGATCATCCCGGGTCGCGTTGGGTTGGGTTCGGGTAGTTTGACTTTATCAAAATATCGGGTCAGGTTTGTCACACCCCGACAGATAGGGCATGACATACCCCGCCACGAATACATGATCAAATGTACTCGTAAGTCTAACTACCAAGCATATTCAAATAGCATTTACAATTCACAAGATCATAATACCATTTCAGATGTAACAGTAACTAGAGAGATAAAAAGATAACAAGAAATGATTTTAAGCAACAAATTTTTACAACTATCCATATAATAAAGGTAAAACATGAAATCGGGATTTTCACAAGTATCAAACAACACAAAAGATGTGAAACCCCGATGCACAAAATATACACACTGATATAGTATTATGATTTATACAAGGTCAAAAGGCCTACACGACATTTGACTCGTCTCACACATCGAACCCAATACCTGCAAAAATTGTATAAACCACATAATGAGAAATATAATTTCCCAGTGCGATATTTAGTTTCAATTTCGTATTTACAAGAAATCACATCTCTGAAACTTAATATCCACAGTATGCAAAGGTAATGATATAATGACAATATAATAAATGAAACGACTATCAAACAATAAGATTAGAAAGAACATAACATGTCTCGAGTTTGTATGGCATCAATCGGTTCTTACAATTCAAACTATAATAATATGGGTCTGGTAATTCGGTTCAGATTTTATATCAATTCACATAATTTCGAGACATTTCCTATTTCAAACAATCACATGTCAAATCATCGACCTAATGCCATCGTTAGGTCCAAAAAAGTAATATAATCCTCTATCACAACCGGTACTGAGCACAGAAGGGGACAATTTCTATATGCGCATAAAGAACCTGTTTTGCGAAGTCAGGTTGCGACCCTCAGCCTTCGTATATTACCTTTCTTTTTCAAATTCAATTTCATTCCAGAAGATCAAATATGGGGGACAAGCAATATAAGTAACCAGACAAAATGATCTCTCAATTATGCAATACAAGTAAGTCAATACAATCATGAATGCTGAAATTTCCAAAACATGCAATTTAATCGGATATCAAAATGAAGAGTATCATATTTACATTTCAGAATCAAACCCCTTGTAACTCCGAAAATAAAACTACGCACCTGACGAGTAGTCGCTGCGTATCGGATCACTAAGCGTCTGTAATCAATATTTCCTGATCCCTTGTAAAACTACCTAAAACCAAGATGATAAAATATTTCAGTCTTGTTAATGTTTCTCTTCTTCTTTCTAAAATTAAACAACGTAGCTAAAAGATTCAAACCAAACGGAACCAATAAATTCGAACAGCTGCACCACTTTATTTGAAGTAACTTTGGTTTGGTTAAACCCAACAATCAAAACCATTTGGACCCTCGGGCTATGCATCAAGAGATAAATCATGATCTATTTGCATCTCAAAAGACAAAGCTTGCTATGTTCTTGTGCAACATAAGCTAACGCACCAAGGTTTAGTGAATAAATGCCATTCAATTAATAGACCCGTGGGCAAATGCCACATGATTACATGATCACTCGATCATCAAGCTGGAAAAGAAGTCTCCTGATTCATAGCCAAGTATATACAAAGAAGCGTCAATTACGACTACAATCCTAACTGACAATTCAGAAACGAACAACACACAAATCGGCACAAGCCATGACAGCAAAGGTTTAGCCCCATGTACCCACACGACCTATCTAACCGGAGAGAAAAGAAGAAGAAGAGGACATGTTCAAGGTCATATCAGCAGCGGTCAGCACCCAGAATATGTTGGCCAACGACTAGTTGATGCTCCTTGTCACTGGTCTAGAGCGGAGGTGTAGCGCCTTTACTCCGTACTAAGCAGGGCCTTGCTGTTGGCGCAGGAGAAATCAGGAGGAAATAGACCAGATGAAAAATAGAGAGAGATATGAGGAATTTAGGTGATGTTGAGGGTCTTCTCTGCCTTGCTTCACCCACAGAACATAGGAGAGAAAGACTCCCCTGGTTTTGCCTTACCCACAGAAAAGAAGAAGAAAAGGAGAACAGAAGTGAAGAGAAGAAGAAAAAAAAGACGCACAAATGAAGTAATTGAGAGGCAGCAGGAAGAATTCAGAGAAGAAACGAAGTTATCTACAATGTTTAATTGGACTTTTTGCAAATAACACCCTGTAACGTTTCAAATTATAGAAAGACCCTTGGTGCAAAATGAATTAAATGTTCCATACTACAACAATTTATTCTTTCTTTCTTTTTTTATTCTTTATTGTAACAGGTTCGGGTTCAGGTCAGTTCGGATCGGATTCTGCCACCTCTAAGTGTAGCCATAAAAATTAATTGAAACCCGAAGAGATGGCAAAAAACAACATCAAGAGGTGGTGACATGTTGGAGGGAGGATCCGGAGGAGAGATACTAGATGGAGGAGTGGGATCGAAGAAGAAAATAAGGTCCTGTTCGGATCCTTCCCATCTGCACAGTGGCAGATGGGGAAGGTCCGAACGGGCCCTAAAAGAGAGAGAACTAGGTGGGAAAGAGAAGAGAGGAGACAATTTTTTTTTAATACGACTAAAATGTATAACATAAAAATTAAAATAAAACAAACCAAACCAATTTGACATTTCGACTAAAATTTGAGTTGCAACTTGCATGTGCAACCATACATCCATTTTCATACTATCTACACTAATATCACCACACGAACAAAACAGCACAAACTCGGAAACCTCCAGTTACACAGGGAGACAGGTTCATAAAAAAAGCACCTAGTTTCTTGACCCCACCCGCATGGCCAGCTCCTCTCACTGGACCCCACATGTTCTCGCCTCCTTTGATCCTTTCCCCCTTCCTCTCCGTATAAATTCTCCTCTCCTCATCCTCTCCACTCCTCACTCCACGCAAATAAAAATACATCCCCCTTCTTCCCCTCTTCCAACTCAAAACTTCTCATTACCAGAATCATAATCAATCAACACTCTCCGATCATCATGGTCGACGTCGATCGCCGCACCACCACCTCTTCCATGGGTCTCCGGCGGCTCTCCACCCGCGCTGCCTCCCTCAACTCCCCTTCCTCCTCCTCTGCTCTCCATTCCTTCAAATCCCTCGCCTCCAACATTCTCTCGCACCTCGTCTCCTCCTCCATTCCCATTACTCCCGGCCTCACCGACCGCGAGCTCGATCATCTCGAGGCCTCACTCGGCTTCACCTTTCCTCCTGACCTCCGCACTCTCATTTCTCTTGGTGTTCCCTCCGGCCCCGGATTCCCCGATTGGCACTGCCGTGAATCCATTCGTGCCGCCTTCGATTTCCCCTTGGCTGCCACATCCCTCCAGGTTGCCAGGTCTTCCCTCTGGCCTAGGTCCTGGGGCCCGCGACCTTCTGACCCTGAACGTGCACTCCGAGCTGCACGATCGGCCATACGCAGAGCGCCACTTTTGATCCCTATCTTCGACCGGTGTTACATCCCTTGCCGACCTTGCCTTGCTGGAAACCCCGTCTTCTATGTGACAGAGGAAAGAGTCCTTTGTTGCGGTCTTGACTTACTCGATTTTTTCAAAAGGGACCCGGCTTTTGTCGCTGCACCGGAGCTGATACAGCGGTTTCAAGAGGTTTCTACACCTGCAAACATGAGAAGAAGCCTTGACATGGTCGCAGGGAGATCGCCTCGTTGGATCGAGTTCTGGTCTGATGCGGCATCTGACCGGCGGAGGCGCGATTCCTCTTCGTCAGATTCCTCAACTGCTTCCACGTCTTCTTGTTCCTCATCCGATTTATCTGACGAACTGAGTCACACAAAAACACATCAATCTCCGGTTTGGGTAGACAGTTACCTGGACCAGATCGACTCTGTTCTAAAACAAGCTGGCTGGGAGGAATCCGACATAAGCGAGATGGTACGTGTGTCAGCATCAGACACATTGGCCGGCGAGGATGTGGTCTTGGTCGACAGTGAATCGGCGCTGGATGTACTGCTTGTGAAAACGGGTCAGTGCTCCGACTCGCTACGACGAGCCGGATGGAGCTCGGAGGACATAACTGACGCGATGGGGTTTGGTTTACGTCGAGAGAAGAAAGAAAGGAGACCGACAGTGAGGATACCGCCGGAAATTGCGCACAAGATGGAGAAGCTCGCACATTCTGTTGCATTATCTTGATTAATTCTTGATAGTTGATAACTGACATTAGGCGGTACAGGGAAAATGGAAATACTTGTTTTTTAGATTTTACTGATTAACAGAAATCCCATGATCTAATTATGTGTTTAATAATATAGTAAAAGAGAGCAGAATTGCAGAAATAGAATTTTTACCCCTTTTTGGTTTCTTTCTCTCACATTTCAGCAGTTTTGATTAACTTTTTCTTTAAGGTCCATTCATAATTTGATATAGTAACAACAAATTTGAAAATCAAAGAAATCTTTATGAGCTTAAATGTTATTTATATAATTTGTTTGATTTGATTTAAAATATTACTATTGACATTTATAAGTTGAGATGTCAAGTAACTTTGAAATACTATTAATATTGATAGGTGGAGATGTCAAGTAACTTTGAAATACCACATACTTCGATTCGATAATTTAAAATATTATTATGTAACTGAAACCCCTATTTTTCTGAAATTGCGGAACAAAATTATTAACCATACAAAAATATCAACTTATCAAAATTTAAAAATCAAATTATATAACCAAAAGAGAGTTCCTAAGGATAATCTCATATCATTGCATGCACCAAGTCAGATTCCTTGAAATTAGTTACAGTAATTATCGTATCGAATATAAATCTACCTACTACATATATTCCACAATTGCAATTTACAAATTTTAGCACACACTCGAGCAATTGTAATCGTTTATGGTGTCGATGCAAGTGTGTTTAAATTAAAATAAAAGTTATGGAAGCCAGGATAGATTTTAAACAAAAAGTTATGGAAGCAAGAATAGTCTTTTGGGTGGATTAATATTCGGTGGAGTACATCTTTACATGTACATGTAAGATGAAATAGTAATTAAATAATTCACATAAATTTAAAGATCACACGTGTAAATTTTGAAATTATATAAACTATTATATTGATATTTCACACGAGGAATTCTATACCAGGATGTAAATTTATTTGATGTGCTTTACTTCCAACATATAATCGATGTCCTTTACTTTTACCAGAGTCACAGATAAAAAGAAAAGAAAAGAAAAAGCAGTGTTAGAACTGTACTGGGGCTAGCTAGAAGAGGAAGCACGCACTGACGCACACGCGCGCTAGTGTTGCGATATAATTGCGTGTCGCCTAATCACCTTAGCTTATCTGACAGTAAAGGAAAAAAGGCATACAGTTTTCCACTTTCCGGGACAGCCTTTTCTGGGAAAATTTTCATAAAGGGCCTAGCAGCAAAAAATTTCAACAGATAGGGTCGGAGGCACCCTAAAAATTGCACAGAGGGTCAAAGGCGCGATTAATAGTCGCGCCCCTAAGCAGATTCCGTTTTTTTCCCTGAAATCAAGGCGTTCTGCCTGTTCTTTTGCAGTTGTGGGCCCGGGCACTTAAGGGCGCGATTATTAATCACGCCCCTAAGTGATTCTGAATTTTTTTTTTGTTAAGTTGTTCATATTTGTACCTTTTAATATAATAATTATTAATTAGTACTAATATATAATTGTTTATTATTTGTTAATATATCAATAAAAGTAGTATATTCATATAATATTTATTATTAAGCAAATTAATGATAATTTCAATATACAATAAATTTTTAATATATGTATAGTTGTAATATAATACTATTAATTTGTCTTGTTAATTTTTTTGAGTTAATTAATAATTATTTATACCCTTTAATATAATACTATTAAATTTATACATATACTCTTGTGACGATCCAACCACTTCCCCTATAACAGGTCAGAGAGTACTCTTGTGACGATCAGAGAGTACTGTCACAACTCGTGATCCAACCACTTCCCTACGAACAAATTTCATGAAATCCTCCAAAGATTTGTTGTTCTCGATATCAACCAACGCAAATGCAAGGAGCACCAACTGATCTTCTGCGTCGAAGCCACATGCAACTAACATCTTCCCCTTATACCGCCCAGACAAATGTGTACCGTCGATTCCTATAACAGGTTTGCAGTGCCTGAAGGCCTGTATTGCCGGACCATATGCCCAACACACTGCTTGAAATAATCTTTCATTTGGATCATTTGTGGGGGCGGTAAACCACTCGATTACTGTACCCGGGTTTGTTCTTTGTATGGCATTAAGTAAGGGCACGATTAAATCATAAGCTTGCCTCCAACCTCCGAACAATTGTGCGATTGCGATCTCTTTTGCACGCCAACACTTGAGGTAAGGAGCCTTGAAATTATATTTCTGCTCAATGGCAATCTTGATGTCTTTTATAGTAAACCTTACATTTCCCTTAACACTTTCTCTTATTATGGAAGCCATGAATGGAGACGTTAAGTGCGGATGCTCCAACCTATCTCCCGACATAACACATTCATGCGGACCTTGCCTTGTATTAATAATAAAAGCATCATCACTTAGCCTTCTTGTTGCATACAACCTCCAATTACAATTTTGGTCGGTGCACTCGATTGTATACATGCTTTTATTGGACTTTCTCTTCTTAAACGTGCGGTTCGATTTGATGTGAAAATCATGCACAACCCATTTTAGATGATCCTTTGATCGAAAACATTGTCCCACTGCCAAACCATCTTCTGTGACATACCCTTCGTCGTCAAAGTAATTGCAATCACCAATTATATCGATGATTGCATTAATATTATTCCATGAAGCTATTGGATGAGAATCGGTTCGGTCCCGTAATGGCCATGTTGTCATGGTCAGAGAAGTTTCTTCTTCAGAATTGTAATTAGGGTCTTCGAAAGGTGTAAAATCCATATTCATGAAAGCTTCATTACCACACGTATTTCCAATTGGGCTTACATCTTGGTTCACTAATATCTCAACCCGTTCTGCCGGGTTAATTTCATCCAACCCAACATTAAATTCGAAATCCTCATAATCCTCTTCTTCCTCTGGAATCGATTGATTTCGATTTGAGGTTGCATTTGGTTCATAACAATTGGTACGAAGATATGCATCTGGCATTCTACAAGCTATCGGCTCAACATACTCATTTGGGGTTTCGTAAGCACGACTACCACTTGCACAACCCTGGTTTAGGGTTTCCGTAGCTCGACTACTGCTTGCACAACCATGATTTAGGGCCTCATGACCTCGACTGCCACTCGAAAAACCTTGATTTGTGGTATATCGAAGAACTTTTGGCTCAACGTACAACTCAATCATTGAAACAGTACCAGGATGAACCGAATGGTTCACCATCAGTCTCCAAGTATCATTACTCGACAGTTGTAACTCAGTATAGAATATTACCGGAGGAGTTAGCTGTAATCCGGCATTGAACCTCCCTGATATCTCTAAAGCATGTGTTGAACTTGAAATCCCCAACCATCGGTACAGCTCCGTCTCCAGTTCACAGAGTGTTATGTCGTCATTCACCGTAAAATTACAGGTAGCTTTTTTCGAGTAATGCACACCATGAGGACCGTTCTGGATGGATCCTCCAGTGTAGAAACTAATAATAAACATTTTATATGTAAGATTTTGGGAGGAGAAGTGTGAAAATTTGATTTAGGGTTTGTGGAGAGGAAGGGGGCTGCTGGGGAGAAGAGATAAGATTGAAATAATGGTTGGAGAGAGAAGAAAAGAAAGGTGTTGCTGTATATATTTTGTTCATTTAGGGTACAGGTGGACCCCTCATCTGAAAAAAATCGTGCAAGATTCAGACTTATCTGCAAAAATGGCATTTTCTTAGGGGCGCAACTAAATAATTGCGCCCCTATGTTAATTCAGAAAAATGGTGAAAAATGCATCTTCTTACTAGCTTGTAATCTTTCTAATCTTTTTAAATAATAATAATAATAATAATAAGTATATAATAATATTAATATTTATAGTATTATATTACAAATATTAAAATTACAAATTTATTTTATGTTTAAATTATTATTAATTTGCTTAATAATAATTGTAGTATATATATATTAATATACATATATTAACAAATACCCAAAAATAATATATTAGTACTAACTAATTATTATATTAAAGGGTATAAATAATTATTAATTAACCCAAAAAAATTAACAAGACAAATTAATAGTATTATATTACAACTATACATATATTAAAAATTTATTGTATATTGAAATTATCATTAATTTGCTTAATAATAAATATTATATGAATATACTACTTTTATTGATATATTAACAAATAATAAACAATTATATATTAGTACTAACTAATAATTATTATATTAAAAGGTACAAATATGAACAACTTAACAAAAAAAAAATTCAGAATCACTTAGGGGCGTGATTAATAATCGCGCCCCCAAGTGCCCGGGCCCACAACTGCAAAAGCACATGCAGAACGCCTTGATTTCTGGGAAAAAAACGGAATCTGCTTAGGGGCGCGATTATTAATCGCGCCCTTGGCCCTCTGTGCAATTTTTAGGGTGCCTCCGGCCCTATCTGTTGAAATTCTTTGCTGCTAGGCCCTCTGTGAAAATTTTCCGATATAATTGCGTGTCGCCTAATCACCTTAGCTTATCTGACAGTAAAGGAAAAAAGGCATACAGTTTTCCACTTTCCGGTACCGCCTTTTCTGTGGAAACGAGAAAGTTGTTAAAAAATGGGAAAATCACAGTGTACCGTTTTCCCGGTACTGTTGCTGATTTCTTGTTGTGTAGCGGCGACAGCATTGGATGTTGGATGTGGGATGTGGGATGTGGGATGTGGGATTGAAATTCAATGCAATGGCGAAGGCATTGAGACAAGGAAGGGAGAAGAACTGCTATGGTTTGTTTGGGTACCAGGAAAACAGATTGAAGATGTTTCAAGGTGACCTATTTGTCTCTCTAGCAAAGTGACATGATATATACTGTGTTTGTTGTTGTTGCTTCAAATTCTGAGTTGCAGGATGTGAATGATTTTAATTTTGTTCTATGTAATAAGCATTTGATCAATCGTCAAATGAAATAAAAATTCAAACAAAATTTAAATTTGATCAATACTAATTTAATTCCCAAATTTTGGATAGACTGATTGAATATTTCCCCCATTTAACGGATTCTTATTTGCTCCTCTTATGGGTCAAGAGTAGGATCCTGCTCTTATAATCCGAACCATCAAAGTAAAAATGGACCATCCAGATTTGAAGGGCAGGGGAGTGATATTTTATGAATTATATATTTGATCCGTTCATTTTATATCAGTGGATTGAATTAAAAAAGAAAAAGAACGGCGGATATGAATCCCAATTTAATCGAGGAAGCGCCTGCTCAGAGGCGGAGGGATTAAGGTGAAAGTAGAATCAATTGATCCCATTCAATTTTAAATTTATTTTTAACATGTGTTCAAATTCTAATATATTTATATAAAAATGTGTCATTTATTTTATTAATTTTACCCACAAATATTTTATCATTGTTTACATTTTTAACACCATTTAATTTTGTGTTATTTAAATCATTTTAGTTTTAAGTAAAATTAGATAAATTGACATCGTTGCAATGTATTTTTGGCTCTGCCCGCCTGCTATAATAATAGTAGTAGACGTCGCACTCGCGCTCCGCGCGAAAACTACAAAAACGTAATGACAGAAAAAATCAAAATTTTTTAAAAAAAAATTGCTACATAAAAAACTGCAAAAAATTCCGAGAAAATAAAAATACTACAATATTTTCACTGTAATACGCTACAGTAAAAATATTATTTATAACCACTGTAGCTAATTATATTCGACTTTTATACAGGTAAGATTAGCAGATGTGAAACAGTGAACCAATTTGCATGGGGTGCTTTGAACATTGTTAATCATTGTGGGACCTGATCAATGATATGAATAGAACATATTGATGTGAACTATGAGACTTCTACTACACGAAAGATTCCAAGTGCATTTCAACCTCAACCAAAAATAGAAACTCTTAACATAGCAAGGGAATATTTTGATTTTTGTGTTTTGACTTTTGTAAACACGAATTCGTATTTTGAAATAGTCAACGGACAGTACTGTTACGTTATAAATTCGTTAGTACTGTAACAAAAACACTGTGAAAGCAAGCAGTCTCGTCGCTATACAACAATGAAAATGCAAGAGACATTCACTGATATTAATCATTTCAAAAATGTGAATTCTGCAACATTGTAGTGAGGTCTCAAAGTCGTTCGATTTTAAAAGAACTTGATAGATTTTATTTATTGCAAGAAGCAAAACTTTCAGAGCATTCACAATTGTACTCTTCAGGAAAATGTGGATCTAAAACCAATCATACTTCAGCATGAGAGTTAATAATTGCATTGCCTAAAATTATCACTGCAACCCTTCAAATTTTATGAATTATGATTTAAAAAATAAAAAAAGTTATATTCCATTTAAACATTCCTCTGTATTTATTTAGTTCAAATTCACCATTTGACGTAAGATTCATATATTCAATAAACTTACAAAATAATAAGTTTAGCTGATTCTTTTCTACATATACGAGATCAGGACATAAAAAATCAATATAATTACAAGCGTTTGATATGATATTTATATTCCATAAAAAGATTAATAAATTTTTGAAGTTCTAAATGTGTCACATCATCACGCTTTTAGCCCTAACTTTGTTTTCGTTTTCCTCACCTCTATTGATTAGATTATTCCATAAAAAGAGTCTACACTCAAGACCCTCATAATCCACACTCAACACTAAAATTAAATTCAATCATCTTAGAAAAACAAAGAAAAGCACGTAACAAAAGTTTAAAGACAACAGTATAGGGATCTCCATTATTCAATGTGAGTTGAGAATTTTCTTAAAACACATTACTTTCAGTCTCCTAACAAGATCTCTTTGGAAAGGAAAGGCAGGAGCGGATCTAGAATTTTCGTCAGAAAGGAGCAATATCACTCATTTTTTTAGGGAGGAACAAAATGATGTACATTTTTAAATATATTGGTTATTTTGCAAAAAATTGACAAATCGTATAAATACACAAAATTATTTTGCAAAAAAAAAAAAAATTCAGGCGGACGACTGCTCCCCTTGCCTCATGTAGCTCCGTCCATGCCGGAAGGTCGTCTTTAAGTGAAAATAAAAAAAAAGAAACATTATAAAATCTGAATTATGTAGAACTCAAAACTTCATAAATTAACATCACTTCTAATTGCCATCCCAAAAAAAATGATAAGTTGTACCCTTAATTAATTAAACTAAACTGAATAATTAACCCAAAAAAGGAAATGCGGTTCATTAATTATCCCCTCGTGAGGTGTTTTCTCAGAAAGCTATAACCAGCCAGAACCGCTCAAATATGAATTTAAATCAGCTGCAGCGCTACACGTCCAGCGCATTTGATCTGAACCTTTAAATTGTTTTAAAATTCATGCAAATAAAATTTTAAAAATGTAAACTCTCCTGAATCAAATTTGAACCGTTCTTTACTTACAGTAAACGGTCGATTTTTGATGCGTTGTAGCAGATTTGAATCCTTCAAACATTTATTAGATATTTAGGTGTAAAGCGTGATAAGGTTTGGCGCATTTGCTACTATAGCAAATATCATGTGATCTCCTTTTTTTTTTGAGAAAAATATCATGTGATCTCCTATAAATCGATTCTCATAACTATAATTGAATTGCCTGGTGATATCCAAGAAAAGAAGTTATTAATGACACTGACACATGCAATAATGATAATATCTTTTCTTAATATGCAATAATTAATGAAAATACCATGTTTAACACAATCTGTATCATCCATCCTGTCTAACAATTCTAAAAGCATAATTATTGTTAATTTGGGACCAATAAATAAATGAATGGGACATTGTATAATTTTAAAATCAAATTTCACACCATAAAAGAAAAAGACAAGTAAAATCATTGTCATTATTATTATTATTATTATTATTATTATTATTATTATTATTATTATTGTAATTGTAGTTATTATTATTATTATTATTACTGTAATTGTAGTTATTAATAATATTATTATTTTTATAACTATCATTATTATTTTACTATTATTTTATTACTACTATTACTATTATTATTATTATTGTTATTGTTGTAATTTTCATTATTTTATTATTATTATTATTGTTATTATTATTATTACTATTATTGTAGTAGTCATTATTATTATTTTTATTATTATTATTATTATTATTATTGTTATTAATAATATTGTAATTGTCATTATTTTATTATTACTATTATTGTTATTTTTGTTATTATTATTGTAATTGTCATTATTATTATTATTATTATCATTATTATTGTAATTGTCATTTATTATTATTGTTGCTATTATTATTATTGGTGTTGTAATTGTCATTATTATTATTATTATTATTATTGTAATTATCGTTATTTTATTATTATTATTTTTATTGTTATTATTATTATACTGTCATTATTATTTTGTTATTATTATTATTAGAGTAAATACACCCCCTATTTGCGTCCCCCTTACGCGCTCCCCAACTCAGAGAATTTTTTTTCCGATAATTGATTGTATTTTATCATGTAGTATAATGACTGCTTGATTACAGTATAAAGACTTGGAGTCTTTGGTAGTATAAAGCTTTTTGTGACTGCAATATAAAGAATTTGTGACTTTAGTATAATACCTCAATTGATATGTGTTGAAAAGATTGCTGCTTCAAAAGTATATAAATATTTAAGTTAGAGGTATAAAGATTTGTAACATTTAATATAAAGACTTACATGTTAAAATGGAGACTGCCAAATAAAGTATTATGTGTAGGGGAGCTTGTAAGGAGGAACAGTTAGTCGTTTCCATTATTTTTATATTATTGTCCTTCGTGTTATTATTATTATTATTATTGTATTATTATTATATTAGTATTATCCGTTAAGTAACTAAAATTATTCAATATTTTACTAATTTTCACTATCACTACTATACATTTGCAATCCAAACAACATTTTCACTAATCTAGATAGTATAAAATTAGCATTATTTTTGTACTAACCTAGATAGCAAAAAGTAACCACTATTTCAATCACTAATCTAGATAGCACTATTTTTGCACTAACTATGGCATGATCCAAATGCCCTAAAAGAATTACTGTTTTCTACTTCCGACTCCAAAATGAGAACATAAGAAAATTATAATTCATTTGTGACAAATTAGTTTCCGAATTTGTATTTGAAATTTTGAACATATGAACCTCGTTTTCTCTCTAAATTATGCTACCAAATTAAGACAATAAGCCTCTTTTCGTTTAATTTATCATCCAATACCCAGATTAATTAATTAGATAGGACTAATAGAATACTCTTCTTACTCTTACATAATAGCATAATGCTCTTGAAAAATTAGTTTTGTTTAATTAACCAATTAAGTACAACCTAACCACTGTTAAGAGGAAACAGGAAACTCAGAAACTCAACAAAGGTAAAGCTCCCATCCTTTTTGAAGATGATGCAGTGGATGAAGCTGAGGAAGCAAAAATCGAAAACAAGCTTCTCAGGCATCAGCTGAAGAAGGTCAAGTTTCAGCTCCAACAGAAAGATGCTGTCAGCAAGTTGAAAGAAGGACCAGGAGCTACCAGCCAAGCAAACCAACAACTTCAGATTGTTGAAAGGAAAAAGCCCCCACCAAATGGAGCCACATTGAGAAGAAGCTCTCTCAAGCACCAAGCTATGCTCTACAGATTTGGTAAAAAACTATCACACTTTATCCTATCTGATGAAAGAGTTGGTAAACTTTTATCAGAATGGGGAATTAAACTTGATGATTCTATGGCTTTGTCTGAATTCACAGAAAGCATTAGAGGAAATGATTTTCTTCAGCTTGGGCATGTTCTAGAGAATATGATAACAAACTGCATATCTAAGATGCAGCAAAACAATGAAAGGGTAATAGTAAAAGTTATAAATGATTGAGGTCTTAAATTGGAATGTTAGAGGAATAGGTAAAAAAGAAAAAAGGAAAATGATAAAAGATATAATTACAAAGGAGCATGTAGACATAATAGGTTTACAAGAAACTAAGAAGGAAAGAATAACTCAAAAAACATTATCTTACTTAAGCAACCAACATACATGGAGCTATATCAAAGCTAATGGTACAGCAGGTGGTCTATTACTAGGAATAAAAGAGTCAAGAATAAATATAATAAATTGGATAACAGGAATCCACACTATCACTGCAATTCTAAAAAATAAGGAAGATAATTCTATTATAGCCATTACCACTGTATATGGTCCTTCACAAAGTAATAAAAAGGAATTTTGGAATGAATTACATTTTCTTGCACAATTATGTAACTTGCCATGGTTAATAGGAGGATATTTCAATGCCATTAGAACTAGAAATGAAAAAAAAGGTGTTTCATATAACCAAAGCAATATGAATGATTTTAATAATTGGATAGATACTGCTGAGTTAATTGATTATAAATGCTCTAACAGAAAGTACACTTGGTATAGAGGAGGGAATAGCACACAAAAGGCATGTCTTGATAGATATTTTATTAATGCTGAATGGTTGCAAATATTCCCCACAACACTATCATATGCAATATGCAAGCAACTTTCAGATCATAATGCAATTTGCCTTCAATTTGGATCAAATCGATACACAAAAAGATATATATTTAGGTTTGAACGAACTTGGTGTGAACAAGTAGATTTTATGCACAGAATATATGTATGGTGGTCACAATCACAAATAGGTTCTAATAAAGGACAAGATTGGAAAATTAAAATGGACAATTTAAGGAGAAAGTTAAAAGGGTGGAGTGCTAATATTAGAAAAGAAATAAAGGAAAAGAAAAACAATAGTGTAAAGAAATTAGATGAATATGAGATATTATCAGAACAAAGAAATTTGTCTGATACAGAGTTGCAAGACTATCACTCAATACAAAATGAACTATATAATATACATAAGTATATTAGAAGGAGATGCCAACACAAAGTATTTTCACAAAGTTGCTTCATATCAAAAGCAAAAAAGTATAATGACCTCTTTATATATAGAAGATGATGAGATAAAAGATGAAAACACCATTGCTAAGTATATTTCAAACACTTCCAAAATTTATTAGAAAAAGCATCTAAATTATGGGCAAAATTAGATGATAAGGTTTGGGAAACAAGTGAAAAAGTTAGTGAATTTGAAAATGAATCATTAATACAACCATTCACAATGGATGAGATACATTTTGCAATAATGCAAATGGATCCAAACAAGGCCCCTAACCCTGATGGATTTTCTATGGCATTTTATCAATAATGCTGGGAAATCATTAAAGATGACATATATGCACTCTTTCTAGATTTCCATCAAAACAACCTAGATTTATCTAAATTAAATAGGACAGTTATTATACTTATTCCTAAGATAAAAGATGCATGTAAAATACATGATTATAGACCCATTAGCTTAATAAATTGTAGTTTTAAAATATTCACAAAGGTGTTAGCCAATAGATTTAGTAAGATCTTACAAAGGATAATAAGCCCTAACCAAAGTGCATTTCTGAAAGGTAGGAATATATTGGAAGATATTGTTACAGCCCATGAAATTTTACACTCAATTCAGAAAACAAAAGAAAAAGGTATAATGATAAAAATTGATTTTCAAAAAGCCTTTGATAATATAAGTTGGGAATATCTTTTTACAATCCTAAAAGATAGAGGGTTTAGTGATCAGTGGATAAATTGGATTAAACAAACTCTCATTAAAGGTCAAAGCTCAGTTATTCTAAATGGAAAAATAGGTTCATATTTTGAATGTAAAAAAGGTCTCAGACAGGGGGACCCTTTATCAACATACTTATATATTTTAGCTGCTGATAGTTTGTCAAAAATAGTACAAAAGGGGATGGAACAAAATCATTTAAAGGGCTAGGTCCAATTATGGAAAATGGTAAGAAAATAATGCATCTCCAATATGCTGATGATACTTTGCTTTTTCATAAAAGCAGAAGGATCAATGGTACAACATCTAAAATGCCTTTTAAAAATCTTTGAGGGTTTGTCAGGATTAAAAATAAACTATGAAAAAACAGAGATTATACCCCTAAATTTGGAAAAACATGTAAGTGAATACTATGCAGATATGTTAGGTTGCAAAATTGGCAAACTTCCCATTAAATATCTTGGACAATCACTCCATTGGAAAAAACCATGCAAAGAGGATTGGCACAAGTTAATTGATAAAATTGCAAGTAAATTACCAACTTGGAAGGGTAGAATGTTATCAATGGCTGGTAGGCTTATACTAATCAATTCAGTACTTTCAGCAATACCTTTATATTATATATCTATATATAAAATACCAAAATGGGTGGAAAAGAAAATTGATAGAGTAAGAACGAATTTCTTATGGTCAGGTGAAGATTGTAAACAAAAAAAGAGGAAAATTTGCTTGGTTAAATGGAGTAGAATATGTAGGTCAAAAGAATTTGGAGGATGGGGAATACTAAATCTATCCCAAATGAATCAAGCCCTATTAAGCAAATGGGCATGGTTATACTTATACCAACCACATGATAACATTTGGTAAAAAAATCATTATTAGCAAATATAATAGGTTTAATGAAAAAGGATCACACTTTTGGTCATAAGTTAGTAAAATGGTTAAATTCATACAAATAAATAATAAAAGAATAGTGGGAGATGGGAACTCTATAAATTTCTGGAATGACATTTGTAGTGATAATTGCAATTTTAAAACACAATTCCCTTTAGTTTATCAAAAAACCAAATCAGATCAAATTACACTAGCAAAAGTTTGGAATAATGGAGAAATTAATTTAAATTTAACAAGAGGTTGTAGTAATGATATGAGGGTACAAAAGGATGAAATTAAAAGTATTCTACAAAATGTGCAATTTTCTGGCATTGAGGACTCATCACATTGGCAACTAGAGCAAAATGGTTTATATTCAGTTAAGTCCATGTATCAATTTCTGAATTCGGGTGGAGTCAACATTAGTTTAAAAAAATCTGTATGGAGTTTAGATATACCATTAAAACTCAAGCTATTTTTATGGCTACTTTTGAACAATAAAATTCTGACAAGGGACAATTTGATAAAAAGAAAAATTCAAGTACAACCAAAATGCCCTTTTTGTGATAATAATCTAGAAACAATAGAACACTTGTTTATAAACTGCCCTTTTAGCAGGCAGATTCTCATTATGGTAAAATATAGTGACACAGATGGATTCGATCTAAACTTAGATACAACAAATGATTTATGGCAGTCTATTTTGGTAATGAATAAAGAAAATATGAAAAAATGGGGAGCATTAGTAGTAGCCTTCTTTTGGTTAGAAAGAAATATGATTATATTTCAAAACAAAGTTAAAAGATCAGTGTACACAATATTTAGTATGATAAGACATATGTATGCAAATTGGACAGGTGATATTCAACAAGGATACCCAAGAGAGAACACAGTGGATTTAAATGTGCAGGTGCAGCAAGAATTAGATGAGAATTTGCATCAAACATGAGAGGGTAATAGCAGTACAGAGGAAGATGAGGATCTTCTAGACTATTGAGTTACTTTCGGGAGATTATTATAACCGGAGAAACAAGATCAATGACAGTTGGGAGAAAGTCAGCAGTTGAAATTTTTTCAATGACAGCTCAAAAATTCGATTTTTTTTTTGGTTATTACAAAGGAACATTAAATGGATCAATAAGATGTACTAGGATTAGAACTAATCAGTTGTATAGGTTTTCTTTATGCTCTTGTATTTTTTCTTATCATTGGGGCTGGTTATGGTACACTATCATGTACCAGGTATATTCTCATGTACCAACCAAACCACCCAAAAAACATTTGTAAGCTTTCTTGTTATATGGAAGCAGACATCTTGGGAAAGCTATTTTTCTAAAAAAAAAAAAACTTTATGAGTTATAATATTGGAAGCGACTAACTGTCCCTCCTTACACGCTCCCCCTTACACGTCCTCCATATAAGTCTTTATACTCAAATGTAGTAGTCTTTATATTTTTTAGTATAAGTCTTTATACTCAAAAAATATTATCATTGCATTTGTTCAATAAAATATTTATACAAAGAATTAAAAATAATTTATCATTGCATTTGAGTGGGGAGACGCGTAAGGGAGACGCTAATATGGGGGACAGTTATATTTACTCTATAATATTTTAACACTTTTCCTTAAAAGTAAAAAAAATAAATAACAACTCGATCCGATTTCCAAGCTATATCGAAGCGACAATATTAGGTGGCAACCTAAGCGCCAAAGTGTTCTCAAAAAAAGGTCGGATCCATGTGTAACCTAAAGTACAACACATTTTAGTGTTTTAATTACAATGCCAGCTCGTGATACATGGCATGGATTTGGATGCAACTTCATCTGCTCCGACACACCTGCTTAAGAAATAGGGAAATGTTCCGGCGATACGTTTCATTGATACGTAATTGATACGTGCAACAAAATACGTTGTTATGCATGTTAAACGCTACGTAACATGCATATTATTTTTACAGTACAAAATAGCATGTATCAAATTCAAATAACATGCATAACGACGCAAGTTGATGCACGTATCGATTATGTATCAATAAAACGTATCCGTTCAACTTCCTAACAAATAAAAAGCCTTTAAGGTGGTAAGTACGGACAAAGATACCAACTAGGCAACTATAACAACCACAAATGATTCAAAAATTGCCACAGCTCAACCCACACGAGGCCTCCATTTTTTTAATTGAGGTGTCCTTCGGAGATTAGAGATTGCATGATCTGTATTAATAGTTTGATAACAGGTGGGATGTACCAACAGATAAAACATAAAAGTGTAATGATTCTTGCAATTAATTAAATATAACAACTGATCAACTATAGATCGTGTTGGAATAATGGCCTAGAGGACCAATTATTGTACTCTTGTTTTGTCATATGCATTGGATATTTTATCTTGTTCCTTGAGTTATAAATGTATTACTAGATCATTTGTGTTGATAACTTGGAATTGTGAAACTCTTTTAAGTTTTATAACTCTAAATATGTCCCTAGCTAAATCATCAGCAAGGAACACTGCTTGAATATATAAGCTAGTGTGTGGATTGATATGTGATCATGTTTCACAGATCATTGATACGGGGTATCTAATCAATCACACGAATATATGTATGGGATACATGATATTGGACATGACCCGCGTTGACTTGCTATAGGATTTGTGTAAGTCATTAGCATGTCACAAATAATATTGATTCTTTTCATTGAGATAGTTTATAGTCTTGAATAATTTGTGTATATTTGTGCAATTATCAAACGCACTTTTAACCGAGTGTTATAAAGATAGTTTGTCAATATACATAGATTATGTCAAGAGCTGTAAGATTATCACAATGATCATTTGTCCCTTTTACTTCTTGTAAAAGCAATGATATCCCTGGGCCCCTTGATGCAATGGTAATTATCATGCGCACATTTGTGATTATGGGATAATACAAATGGATGATTATGCATTGGAGATCAAGAAAGTGATTTAATTGTCAAGAATGACTTAAACCTAGTCTTGACATTGAACATTGGTTATCATGTGACAAAGGAATTAATATAAAAAGATATAAGGGATCATAATGTCTGTGTTTGATCAGATGTTCATAATGCATTGCTAGATGCCAATTATGAACTTGTGAATATTTATTTATTTACTGCTGATCAAGACATGGATCCTACAGGGTCACACCTTAAGATAGGACTGAAGCATGGAATAAATTAATTATGTGGGACATAATTAAATGGATTTGAATAAGGGTTTGGTTTTGGATCAGAAACAATCAAAATCTGCATTTATGCAGGTTGCCTGCGGGCCGCATGAGGGTCCTGCTGGCCGCAGGGCACTACCAACGGGGCGCAGGAGGGTCCAGCGGGCCGCTGGGCTGAGAGTGCTTGATTATGTCGGTTTAACTGGACGCAGGCTGTCCCTACGGACCGCAGGAGGGCCCTGCGGACCGCAGGAAGCAAGTCGGTTCAGGTTAAGTCGGTTTCTGACCTTCTGCTATAAATAGAAGGGACCAGGTTGAGGTTTATCATCGATTTCCAGAGATTAGACAGAGATCTAAGACGGTTATTCCCTGGTTAACATCCAAAAACCTAACCCTAGATTCATCTCCTCTCTCTCTCATGTGTTGAGAACCCTAAAGAGAGAGAAAACCCTTCCATTGACGATCTAGCAGTCGTGCTTCGTCTTGTCGGGGTGCGCTCCTTGTAGAGGCTTCACGCTTGGGGAGCTTGCGATCTCTTGCTGTCGGTTGGAGAAAGAGGATCGCGACTACACATCATAAAGGTCGAATCTTTATTGTTCTTTTATGATGATCTTGTGTTTTAAATTGATCTATGCAATTGATCCTTGGGCAAACATGGGTTTTGTGTAAAAAATTTTAAAATTCCGCATCTTTACACATGGCAAAACCCTAACAGTGGTATCAGAGCATAGGATTTGCATTTAAGATCTGTTTAGAACTGTTTTATAGATGGGATCTATAAGGAATTGAGTTTTTCGGTCTTTTGAGATCCTAAGAGTTGAATTCTAGATTACTTTGATAAGTTTGAATAAATTAATGGGATTATTTTATTTAGAATGACTTGTTTAAGTATTTCTGGTAGTTAAATACGATTCTAGGGTTAGAATTGGGTATTTAATCTTTTCTGTTTGGGAAACGGAGAAGAAACCAGAAAACCGACTCTGCCTGCGGGCCGCAGGGACCACCTGCGGGTCGCAGGGGCTGCCTGCGGACCGCAGGGTCCTCCAGCGGACCGCAGGGCAGTTATTTTTCCATCTGTTTGGGAAACAGAGGATACCATGGTTGCCTGCGGACCGCAGGGTCCTCCAGCGGACCGCAGGGAAGTTATTTTTGGCCTCTGGTTGGGAACGAGAGTACATAGTAATGTTATTTTTAGAAAAATCATTGTTTTGGGAAAACACAAGGGTTATATGCATAGATTGCATGTGATTACATGAAAGGTGTGCCATTTGTGTGATATGGCGCACCATACTAACTCTATTTTGCAGGGAATTGAGTAGTATGGCAAATGATCAATGCCTTGTGTGTTGTAATTGATTGATATGATTGATGTGTGTAAGCGGCCTAAGGTGCCCCATGATAATTAATCTATTTCATTAATTAATGGCAAATGTTAAAAGCCAATATTTGTGATTTGGGGCTTGCATGCCTATTAGGATAGTCTATGTATTTTATTTATTTCTGAGAGAGTAAGGATTTAAATTTACACATAGATAGGATCCTAGATAGGTGGAGCTTTTACCATGGTGTGCAAGGGCGCTTCAAGACATATCAAGATGCCATACTACTCAATGCTTGATTGATTGCATGGGATGTAATTGATCCCCTGCTTGTTATTGTTTATTTTTATGTTGAGTCCGTAGTTGTGAGTCTTAAAAGTATGGGTGTATGCTTAACCAGACTTGAACCAACTGAACATATTAATAAACAACCGTCCCCTTAAAAACTAGAGCGTAACGCACTTCCTACTCTATCCCTTTCGAACCATTGGCATTAGGTTGATGTGTTCCTACTCAGTAGGCATCTCCTTTTATCCTTTGGGAGTTGGGGTCGTGCGGGGCACATAGAGTGAGGTTTGTCTAGTAGGGTTGTCATGCCGCCGCTGAGCCCTAATGCGTAGTGTCAATTCATACGAGGTATGCTTCTGACACACCGAGAGTCATGTTGCGGGGCACATGATTAGACTGGGAGTCTTACCTAAATAAACCCTTTTCAAGTTTCACGCCGACGCTGGCTTGATTTGGTAAAATATGGATCTCGGCCCTGCTGTACAAGGGACATCACACATGATTGTACAGTAGGTGTGTTCATCTTAAAGTTTGTGAACACTAAAACATATGACAAAGACTAAATCTTTATTTTTTATGTCTTGTAGATAATGGCTTCTAAAACACACTCCTACCCACTTTCGTCTGTCCTGGAACAAAACAAATTGGACGGTACTAATTTCAACGATTGGTATCGTAATCTGAAAATTGTCCTAAAACACCAAAAGAAAGAGCATGTTCTGTATGCTCCTTTACCTGACCCACCTGCTGCTAACGCTTCACGCGCTGAAAAGAATGAATATGATCAACTTAGAGATGACTCGAATGAAGTGAGCTGTCTCATGCTCGTGTCCATGACACCCGACCTGCAGCGTCGGTTGGAAGATTGGACAGCTTATGAGATGATACAAGAGCTCAAGGGCATGTATCAAGAGCCAGCCCGTGTTGAGAAACATCGTGTGGCAATGGAGCTCTTTGAGTGCAGGATGGCTGAGGGGGCCTCAGTTCGTCCACATGTCCAAAAGATGATCAGTCTGGTAGAGCAGCTTGGGAAGCTGAACTACAAGATAGACCTAGAGATGGCCACAGACATGATCCTTCATTCTCTGCCTCCCAGCTATAGTATGTTCAAGATGAACTACAACATGGCGGGAGAACTAAAGCCGTTGAATGAGTTGCACTCCATGCTCTCCACGGCTGAGTCGTCCATCAGGAAGGCTCCTGAGGTCATGGCGGTGAACAAAGCTGGCAAGAAGGTTGGTAAGAAGGGCAAGAAGAAAAAGAAGGCTAAGACCGGAGGCAAAGGGAGTGCTCAAGCTGGGAGCAAGAGCACACCTAAGCCAGTGAAGCTTTCCACACCTACCGCGGACACGGTTTGCTTCCACTGTAATGGCAAGGGTCATTTCAAGCGGGAGTGTCCGAAGTTCCTTGAGGAACAGAAGACTGCCAGGGTGGCATCTTCAGGTATTAATGTTGTTGAAATAAACTTTGCTATTTCCTCTTCTAGTTCCTGGATCGTGGATTCAGGAGCAGGCGCTCATATTTGTTCAAATATGCAGGTGCTCAAAAGAATTAGGAGACTTGCAAAGGGTGAAATGCAACTCAAGTTTGGCAATGGCGCGCTTGTTGCGGCTGTAGCTGTAGGAGACTTGGAGTTGATTTTACCATCTGGGCTAATAATAGAACTTTTTAGTGTTTATTATGTTCCTTGTGCTAGCAAAAACATTATATCTGTGTCTTGTTTAGATTCTCATGGTTTTGAGTTTGCTTTTAAGAACAGATGTTGCACCATTAGTAGTAATGGTTTATATTATGCTAGCGCTTCCTTTGTGAATGGTTTGTATGTGATAGACCAAGGAACGCCCATCAACAACATAAATACTAAACGACTCAAAATAAGTGATAATAACTCATGTTTTTTGTGGCATTGTCGCTTGGGTCATATAAACGAGAAACGCATCAAGAAGCTCCAAGATGATGGACTTCTAGGTCAATTTGACTGGGAGTCAATGGACCGATGCGAGTCATGTTTACTTGGGAAGATGACCAAAGCACCTTTCAATAAGTACAATGAAAGGGCCACTGAACTCTTAGCACTTGTTCATACTGATGTATGTGGTCCTTTTGGGACTAGTGCAAGAGGCGGGTATTCGTACTTCATTACATTTACTGATGATTACAGTAGATATGGCTATGTCTTTCTGATGAGACATAAGTCGGAATCCTTGGAGAAATTTAAGGAGTTCCAAAGTGAAGTCGAAAATCAACTTGAGAAGAAGATTAAAGCACTACGATCGGATCGTGGTGGCGAATACCTGAGCAATGAGTTTAAAGATCACCTTAAGCAGTGTGGGATCATTCCACAGTTGACTCCACCTGGAACACCACAATGGAATGGTGTGTCCGAGCGGAGGAACCGTACATTGTTAGACATGGTACGGTCCATGATGAGTCGTGCGGAACTACCTTTGTCCTTTTGGGGGTATGCTCTAGAAACTGCTGCTTTTACCCTTAACAGGGTACCCACCAAAACAGTAGACAAGACTCCATATGAGATGTGGACAGGGAGGGTCCCTAACTTGTCGTTTCTCAAGATTTGGGGTTGCGAGGTCTTTGTTAAGCGATTAACATCTGACAAGCTTGATCCTAAATCTGATAAATGCTTCTTTATAGGTTACCCAAGGGAAACCAAGGGTTATCACTTCTATCATAAGTCGGACAACAAAGTATTTGTTGCACGACATGGTACTTTCTTGGAGGAAGAGTTCCTTTCCAAAGAAAGTAGTGGGAGCAAGGTAACACTCGAAGAAATTCGAGACCCACTACCTGATGCTTCGGGTCAAACTGAAGCTGAACACGTTCCAAGCGGGGCTGAGGAACAAGTTCAGCAGGTACCAAATGTTAGAAGATCGGGGAGAGTGGTCCGACTACCTGAGAGGTATTTGGGATTCCACGAGATATTACATGTTGATGATATCGAACCCTTGACCTACAATGATGCAATGTCAAGAGATGACTCCGATAAATGGCTGGGAGCCATGAAATCCGAATTGCAATCCATGGAAGATAACCATGTGTGGGACCTGGTTGATCTGCCTGATGGGGTAAAACCTGTCAAGAACAAATGGGTCTTTAAGAGAAAGACCGACATGGATGGCAACTTGACTGTGTATAAAGCACGGTTGGTAGCGAAAGGTTTCACACAAATCGAGGGGATCGATTATGATGAGACTTTCTCACCTGTTGCCAAATTTCAATCAATTCGGATCCTTCTAGCTATTGCTGCATTTCATGACTATGAGATATGGCAGATGGATGTCAAAACCGCATTCTTGAACGGGGTTCTTGATGAGGACGTGTACATGGTACAGCCCGACGGTTTTGCCGATCCAAGACAGGCTGAGAAGGTGTGCAAGCTTAAGAAGTCCATTTATGGACTTAAGCAAGCATCTCGGAGTTGGAACATAAGGTTTGATGATGAGATCAAGAAATTGGACTTCGTCAGAAATCCAAAAGAACCTTGTGTTTACAAGAAATTGAGTGGGAGCACTATTGTATTTCTGGTGTTGTATGTGGATGACATTCTGCTAATAGGAAATGATGTTCCTATGCTTGAGTCTGTTAAATCATCGTTGAGCAGGGTGTTCTCGATGAAAGACCTGGGTGAGGCTACCTATATTCTAGGTATCCAGATCTATCGAGATAGATCGAAGAGACTCATAGGTTTGAGTCAAAGTACATACATAGGGAAAGTGTTGGAGAGGTTCAACATGCAAGATTCCAAGAGAGGATTCTTACCTATGTCGCATGGCATATCTCTTAGCGAATCTCAGTGTCCGAAAACACGTGAGCAAAGAGATAGAATGAGTGGGATTCCGTATGCTTCGGCCATAGGATCCATCATGTATGCCATGTTATGTACTCGCCCAGATGTGTCGTATGCATTGAGCATGACTAGCAGATTTCAGAAAGATCCCGGGGAGGATCATTGGACAGCTGTTAAGAATATCCTTAAGTACTTGAGAAGAACTAAGGATCTGATCTTAGTCTATGGTGGTGAGGAGCATCTCGCAGTTACAGGGTACTGTGATGCTAGCTTCCAGACCGACCGTGATGACTCGAGGTCACAGACAGGGTATATTTACTCACTTAATGGTGGAGCTATCTGTTGGAAGAGTTCCAAGCAGAGCAGCACTGCTGATTCCACCGTTGAGGCTGAGTATATGGCTGCTTGCGAGGCAGGCAAAATGGGAGTGTGGATAAGAGAGTTCATTGATGAACTTGGTGTGGTTCCCAGCATTGTAGAGCCGGTGGAGCTCTATTGCGATAACACGGGAGCAATTGCTAACGCAAAGGATCATAGGTCCAGCAAGAGGACTATGCACATCAAGCGCAAGTATCACTTGATTCGTGAGCTTGTTGAACAGGGAGACATAAAAATGTGTAAAGTAGGCACGGACAGTAACACAGCTGATCCACTAACAAAACCACTTCCCTTAGTCAAACATGAGAGGCATGTTCGAGCTATGGGAATACGGGTCATGAGAGATTGGCTTCTATGACTGTAAGGGATAGAGTTTGGATATGGGATATCTGATTGGCTCTAGTCCAAGTGGGAGATTGTTGGAATAATGGCCTAGAGGACCAATTATTGTACTCTTGTTTTGTCATATGCATTGGATATTTTATCTTGTTCCTTGAGTTATAAATGTATTACTAGATCATTTGTGTTGATAACTTGGAATTGTGAAACTCTTTTAAGTTTTATAACTCTAAATATGTCCCTAGCTAAATCATCAGCAAGGAACACTGCTTGAATATATAAGCTAGTGTGTGGATTGATATGTGATCATGTTTCACAGATCATTGATACGGGGTATCTAATCAATCACACGAATATATGTATGGGATACATGATATTGGACATGACCCGCGTTGACTTGCTATAGGATTTGTGTAAGTCATTAGCATGTCACAAATAATATTGATTCTTTTCATTGAGATAGTTTATAGTCTTGAATAATTTGTGTATATTTGTGCAATTATCAAACGCACTTTTAACCGAGTGTTATAAAGATAGTTTGTCAATATACATAGATTATGTCAAGAGCTGTAAGATTATCACAATGATCATTTGTCCCTTTTACTTCTTGTAAAAGCAATGATATCCCTGGGCCCCTTGATGCAATGGTAATTATCATGCGCACATTTGTGATTATGGGATAATACAAATGGATGATTATGCATTGGAGATCAAGAAAGTGATTTAATTGTCAAGAATGACTTAAACCTAGTCTTGACATTGAACATTGGTTATCATGTGACAAAGGAATTAATATAAAAAGATATAAGGGATCATAATGTCTGTGTTTGATCAGATGTTCATAATGCATTGCTAGATGCCAATTATGAACTTGTGAATATTTATTTATTTACTGCTGATCAAGACATGGATCCTACAGGGTCACACCTTAAGATAGGACTGAAGCATGGAATAAATTAATTATGTGGGACATAATTAAATGGATTTGAATAAGGGTTTGGTTTTGGATCAGAAACAATCAAAATCTGCATTTATGCAGGTTGCCTGCGGGCCGCATGAGGGTCCTGCTGGCCGCAGGGCACTACCAACGGGGCGCAGGAGGGTCCAGCGGGCCGCTGGGCTGAGAGTGCTTGATTATGTCGGTTTAACTGGACGCAGGCTGTCCCTACGGACCGCAGGAGGGCCCTGCGGACCGCAGGAAGCAAGTCGGTTCAGGTTAAGTCGGTTTCTGACCTTCTGCTATAAATAGAAGGGACCAGGTTGAGGTTTATCATCGATTTCCAGAGATTAGACAGAGATCTAAGACGGTTATTCCCTGGTTAACATCCAAAAACCTAACCCTAGATTCATCTCCTCTCTCTCTCATGTGTTGAGAACCCTAAAGAGAGAGAAAACCCTTCCATTGACGATCTAGCAGTCGTGCTTCGTCTTGTCGGGGTGCGCTCCTTGTAGAGGCTTCACGCTTGGGGAGCTTGCGATCTCTTGCTGTCGGTTGGAGAAAGAGGATCGCGACTACACATCATAAAGGTCGAATCTTTATTGTTCTTTTATGATGATCTTGTGTTTTAAATTGATCTATGCAATTGATCCTTGGGCAAACATGGGTTTTGTGTAAAAAATTTTAAAATTCCGCATCTTTACACATGGCAAAACCCTAACAGATCGATCATCGATGTCTGTTTGTAAAATAAAGTTCTACTGGTAAAGAAATAAATTAGAAGGCAAATAGTAAAATAATTATGAAATCTAAAATGTTAGAACTGTATTTATAACAGTAAATATGATAATTTGAAAAAAGACTAAGAGATAATATATTATCAAATATTTCAAAGAATATTTGATGTTAATTATTGTATCTTTTCAAGATATGTTTTCACTAATATAAAAGGCGTTGGGTCTCCAATCATTACCGACATCAAATTCTAGGACACATGTGTTGTGAATTAGCCTCTACTTTCTCCTCCATTACAGAAAGTTATTTCTCGATTCGTTCGTAACCTTGACAAGCTTGGGACAGGTAACTGTTTGGAAAGATCCGCTAGTGCAACACGGTACTGTCGAACCATCTCCAACGACCCCTAATCAAGAGACTCGTGTACAATGGAGATCGTAGGGATGGAAATTAAGTAACGCTTCCATCCTCTTTATTTTACATCTTAAATAATTGCATGAAGGTTTTATTTGAACTGCAATTGCTTAATTTAGGTTTTCGATATTTTGGCTCAAACCCTAACTATTGAATTGCACCAACAAGTGGTATTAGAGCCTCCTCCGTTGCGTTATTTAGAATACTTTCTGGAAATATCGATTTAATTGTTGCAATTAGTTTTTGTGATTTCTAGAGTTTGTTATTTAATAATTTTGATGTTCTTGAATAAAAAATTTGAATTTTGTCATATTTCTCGCGTTTTATGTGATTTAAAATTGATAATATTCAAAATTTTGATTCATTAATATTTAAACAATTATTTGAACAAATAAAGTTGAATTTAGAAAGTAATGAATTTAAGAATTTATTTCCAAACAGAGAATTTCTCGATTGAGTTTTCTCAAAATGGAACCAAAATTTAACTAATAGGAAGATCAATTGTGGTCGCAAGGCCTGTCTCTTACGACCGCAAGTGAATACATGGTTTTTTATGTTTTGGGAGAACAAAATTTGAACTGACTGGTTGTGTTTGCGACCGTAAGGCATGTGTATTGTAATCGCACGAGACTTAAAAATACATGTTTTGTGGTTGCAATCAAAACTTGAACTGACAGGTACATTACGACCGCAAAGGCCATCTCTTGCGCTCGCAAGACTGTTCGAATATAAGGGGTTGATTCTTACTGCGCAAGACTAAGGTCAATTTAATGTGCAGAAGCGATTTCAATTCAAGTTAAATCTTTTAGATCTTAATCACCAAGCCAAGTAATAGAGCAAACAATTTCAAGAACTAATTGAGCAAATCACAAAAATTAAGAGCAAAGTGCTAAAAAGAGAGAGAGAGTGAAGAGAGAGTAATCGAGAACAAGTGAACACGCTATGTAACTTGATTCGGCCTATCAAAAGAATTTAGGCCTACGTCCACGGGTCTCCCGAAATAAAATCTTCTTTCCGAGCCGTTTCAATATAATCAAGTATCTTTTACAAAGTGCAGAGCCGATCTTTGACTTCTTCTACACAAGTAAGTCAATCTTCTTCTCCTAGATCGATGCACGGGACAAACATCTCAATTCACAGTAAAAAGGTCTGATTGACAACGCAATCTAGGACAGGGATGCACCACTTGACAACACAAATGTGATGCACCAAAGGCTAAAACTAGCTAAGAGTTTTGTTCTCGAATAGACAATAAGAGATAGTACCTATCCTAATTGCTCTCTCGGCTAAGAGTTTTGTTCTCGAATATACTTGAATCTAGGACAGGTTAGTCTTCTGGTTCGTTTCTGCATCTCTTATATAGGCTGAGCATTTCTTGGGATCTTGGATCTGTGAAAATCCTCATAGCGTTGCAACTTTCTCCATAACGGGTTGGCAGGGCAATATAACGCCTTGAGCATCTTCCCTCATTGCCCTTCTATAGCTAACTTGTGGGCCAAAACTTCAGGAACCCGTTATAACACTTTGCTCACTCGTTATAATGGGTTGCAACCCGTTGTGACGCCTTGCTAGAGCGTTATACTAATGCTTGTCTCGAGAAAATCCAGCATCTGCATCTTCTCTCTCCTCCTGTGGCGTTATGACGCCTTTGGCACCCGTTATAACGCCTTAGGGACTCGTTATAACGGGTCTTCAAGCGTTATGGTAACGCCGTGCTCTGTTTTAAGCATTGAAGCATTCCCTTGATGACTTGATCATGTCTTGACTTGTCCAGGGCATGTTTGAGAATGTTTGACATTGGTTTGTACCTGTTTTAACCTGCATCTTCACCAAAACTCAAGTGCAAGGTTAGTACTTTAATTGTTTTGTAAATTGTCAAACAAGAGATGAGTTTAATCCAACAAAGACAATAGGTTTTTTGGCTGAGAAATTTGCACATAAATTGAACTGACAAGGGAGCATCTTGCGGCCACAAGACATGCTAATTTGTGTCAAATTTTCAAAATTTAGGAGTAACTATTATTAATTATAATTTAGGATATATACATAATTATAAATAATATAGTTTCTAAGTAATACCATAATTATTTTAATTGAATATAAAATTTAGCTATTATTTATAATTAGTATTCAAGGTAATAAAAGGAAGGATAAAAGTGCTAAATTTTAAAAAGAATTTCCAATTAAGATTCAATATAGTTGAAAGATATCTAATATTTTTTTCTAAAGGTTTTAGTAAATACTAATTAAAGTTTATATATATAATTAACTATTAAAAATTAGTTTTCAACTAATTAAAGTCACTAGTTTCCCCCAGAGTAGAGTCAGTTACGCTTTCCTCTTCAACACTCTCGAGTGCGGGTTTCTAGGACATACATTTTTCTTTGTATAAGATCGGGCCTAACTGACCTTTATTTTTTTTTAACTGAATTGAGGTACCAAATATTACCATAACTTGATAAATGACCATAAGGCTTGATATGTCATATGCATAACAGTAAATTGCACCAACTATTAGACCAACCTACATTCATGTCATATGCATTTATACTTTGCTTGTGATATTTGATATACAGATCTTAGTACTATATTATTATAGGAAGATAATAATTACTTTAGAATATAACTAATATACTTTAATGACATTAGTGAGTGCTGAGAGTACATGCCGAGTAGTCGTCAGTTAGAAGTAACTTGAGGGCATTGTGCCTAGGGGAGGAACCAAAATACCGAGTTAGAGGGGGCCGATTTGCAAGTATAGCCTAATTTTAATGTTATAAAGATGTCAAAATTAATTTTTTTTATCAAATTATACAAATTTTTAATAAGTTTTTCAATTTTAATCAATTTTTTTTACTAAAATCCTATCATTTAATAAAATTTAATTAAAAAATCAAACAAGGAGTTCCGCCTCCCCGCTAGTTTCGCCCATGATTGTGCTGGATTTAAATGTGTCTGACATAGTATGTAGGAAACTCTCTTCAGGATGTCTTAATAGATTTCTGGTTGCGCTCATTCACCGAGTGCATCACTTGATGGCTCGAAACAATAGTAAAGATTTTCTTTTTCAACCTCCTCATTATTATTATATCAATAATATATATATATATATAATAAAGCTTGCTAAGTGTCGGTGTGTCCAATTTTTCTGACACTCCGACACTTCATTTTGCTATTCTACTTGCATTGTATGTGTGTCCAGGTTATCGGACATGCGACACGCCATTAATGAGACACATCATTAATTTCAGTATAAATCATTAATAACATTAAATTCACGCCATTAACGTTCACATTTTCCTCATTTCATATAAATCATCATGCTTTAAAAAAAAACTAAAGAAAAAAATATAAAGCTTGCTAAGTGTCGGCTTGTACAATTTTTCTGACACTCCGACACTTCATTTGGTTATTCAACTTGCATTGTACGTGTGTTCAGGTTATCAGACACACGACACGCCATTAATGAGACAAGTCATTAATTTCAGTACAAATCATTAATAACATTAAATTTACGCTATTAATGTTCACACCTTCCTCATTTCATATAAAGCATCATGCTTTCAAAAAAAACATAAGAAAAATGTATGATATTTATAATTATATCTCTAATTTCAGTGAAACAATGTTATTTAACAAAAATATTGAAATTAGTACAATTGTACAGTTTATTTTTGTAATACAAAATGTTTCTCATTGTACGTGTGTCCAAGTTATCGGACACGTGACACGCCATTAATGAGACACGTCATTAATTTTAGTATAAATCATTAATAACATTAAATTCACGTCATTAATGTTCACACCTTCCTCATTTCATATAAATCATCATACTTTCAAAAAAACTTAGGAAAAATGTATGATATTTATTATATCTCTAATTTCAGTGAAACAGTGTTATTTAACAAAAAAATTGAAGTTAGTATAATTGTACAGTTTATTTTTCTAATACAAAATTTTTCTTAAAAAAGCCAAGAAGCGGCGGTACGCCGTGATGCAATTTCTAGTTAGTATAATTTTCCCTCAGTTGAGTGATTAAGGTTTCAGTATCTCAATATTAGAGTATGCACACCATATTTGATCTATAGGAGCTATTCCGTCATTTATTATTATTGTTGTTATTATTTTATTTAACCGACTTATTGCAAGATCTCGGATACGTCCGAAGAGCTTTTTCCCCTTTGGTGGCCAAATTGGGTACAGTGAAAGGTTGGAGTTCCCCTTTGGCCCCTAGTTGGTGCATGGAGTCTCCTTTATTAATTTTCTTTTGTACGGGTAGTCGGTTCCTTATTTCTATATGGCAACAGAGGTCAATTATTTTTATTTATCCTTTTATTCTTTTGTGAGGTAGGCACTGGATTTGTGTTTGACCAATGAGTGTGTGCCCACAGGCTGCTCAGTGTTCAAGGATGTTTTGCCATGTGATTCCGAATTCACTAAGTTTGTAAGTTGGGTCTGTTAAGTCGTGCCCTCTTAGCAATACTTAAGTAGGGCCCATTAAGTTGTGCCCACTTAAGGGCGAATTCATGTGTTCTACAAACTAAGTTGGGTCTGTTAAGTCGTGCCCTCTTAGCAATACTTAAGTAGGGCCCATTAAGTTGTGCCCACTTAAGGGCGAATTCATGTGTTCTACAAACTAAGATTTATTTTCGGGCACTTGATTGATTATGTATTATATATATTTCTTAGTACTTCTCATACTTTCTTTTGGGTTTTATCGACTTTATTTTATCACTTGTTTTAAACTAAATTGATTCTCTAGAATATTTCTCTTAAAAACTTGGACTAGTTGCTTAGATTTAAAATGTGGTTATATACCTATCAAGTATTGGTTTTGGTCCAATATTAGAGAAAGATATAAGCTAAGAATGGACCTAAATCTGCACTAAGTAATTTATAACTACTCACATTTCCATGGTGGTTGTGGGATCCATGTGAGAACATGATTCTTTTGATGAGGGCACATAGAATGAAGATCACATAAGTTCGCTTTTGTTTTCTTTAGTTTTATTTTATCCAGTTTCACATATAGGATATATATATATATATATATATATATATATATATATATATAAGAATGGTCGCCGACGTATCAGCGGGGCCATTCTCTTTTTGTTTATTTTTTAATTTTTGTTTCTGCTCTCTGAAACATTTTTAGGCATGTACTTTGAATGTTTGTGATCAAATGAAAATTAAACTTTGTTATGTGTTTTGTCACCGATTTATTTACTGTTATTATTTATTTTATTTATTCTTAAAGTTTTTCGTGTGCATGTCTTTGTGCACACGTTGCGAGCTAGGACCGTCACAACCGACCTGTTTGTTTTTTCTGGGTGTGACATGTGATTAATTGAGGAATGACATAACATATATTTCGCTAAGTTTTTGATAAGAATACATATAGAATTAAAGTGAATTAATGATAACTGTTGATGTATCAATTATGATTAATGTAACTAATGCTAGTCCTAATGTTAATACCAGAAATATTGTTTGGGCTAATTCAATCAAATTGGATGAAGATACCAAACAAAACAGACCAATAAACATACCTTTTGCGACATCAATGAGCTTTTGCGAACGCAAAGAGATTGGGACAGTTTTGAAAGATTTCCTGCCAGCTTTTAGCATACTCTCTTGCGGCCTCAAAGAGCCATTTTGCCGCCACAAAGACTAAGACATTTGATAGATTCCCTGCCAATTTTAACCCATTTCTCTTGTGATCAAGAAAAGCCCTTTTGCGACCGCAAGACTGAGTTCGAAAGGCAAAATTTCCTGCCTGTTTTGCTAATTTATTTCTGTTGTGCAAACAATACTAAATTTTGTGTATGTACTAAGAGCAACAATACACATATTTTTGAAAGGTTTTGGAGAGGATATTGGTATCAAATATTTTCTAGAATATTTGAAATTAATTATAGTATCTCTCTGAGGTACTGTTAGACTAGTATTTAAGCATTGTGTCTCCAAGCAATACCGATGTATTAGAGCACATGTGTTGTGCTTAGGCTCTACTTTATTATCTCCATTAAAGGCAAATACCTCTTGGTTAGTTCGTGAATTTAGAGGAAAAGAAAATGGCACCAATATTTGCTTGGAAGGATCCGCTAGTGAATGTTTCGAGGTGTCTTTCAACCATCTTCACTGCTTTCTTGATTTGCTGGAGTGACAAAATACAAGAGGCCTTAAGAGTTTGGTATTAAGTTCTCGCTTCCGCTATTTATTTAATATCTTAAGTGTTGCACGGAGTATTACTCGCAAATGTTTAATTAGGATTTCATTTTTCTTGACTCTACCTTATTTGAAATTGCACCCCAAACAATTCGGTCCAACACTCAAGAAATGTCAATGGTGGCAGGACAACAATCAATTTGATCTCATTCGACCTGACATAACATTCAAAAATTGCCGACGTCGTCCATAAAAAAGATTGACATAATTCGAAATTCAATCATGATCTCGTCCGAACCCGATCTCGCTCGAGATGACCTATGATCTGAAAGTAGTTGTCACTTGACAACCACAACCTGAAACCCGACTCCAATCGACTCAGGCACGTTCGATTTGCCACATTTAACTACTATAACATTCTATATTGCCCAATCATTAATTTGTCAACTAAACCAAATAATTGCAATTACTTAAAATAATATTTTTATATAAGTTTGAAGAATAAAATATGTACATTATAATTAAAAATTAAGCTCACCGATAATTATATATTTATATTGAAAAATAAATATTTTTTTAGAATATCAAACAAAATGCTACAGCAGCGGAAGTCGGAGAAACGCGTTACAATTCGGAATTTCGGGTCAAGTTAATAATTGATTGTAAAGCAAATTGCAAATTTGCATTAACTTGGTATATGCAGTAATTCTCTCATCACCTGTGGTCCTGTGCCAATGTGTACTGCTTAAGAAATACGGCGTCTCGTGTCCCAATGTCAACATATTATGTATAGGGATAGGCTATTGTGCACTATAGTGCCAAGGTTCTTTTGGCATTAGACCCTTCTTCACCATTGGATTTAAAACTTTCTAGCCATTCATTTGGGTGCCTTCTTAATATTACGAACGTAATGGTACTATTCCCCCTTCTGGGTACTTTTCTCCTTTTATCGCCTATACTAAGTACACGTCTCCCAAACTTCAAGCTTTTTAGGTTCAATTTATATATCCATAGAGATTTTTTTTTTTTTTTATGGCCATTCCATCCCTGTTTTCATAGAAATTATGAAAGAATTTAGAAGGCCATGAAAGATACTATCCAAAAATTAAGCTCTGATACCAGTAAATGATGCCTTACGGATCGATCTTCAAACTTCGCAGGCCACTGAGGACGCGGGATAGTAAGAAGATAAGTGCGGAATAGTGAATTTGAAAGAAGAAATTTGAAAAGTTGGAATTTTATTGATACTTAAGTAAGAGAAGTAAAACTTGCTGGTTCTCAGCTTGTTTTGCAACTCTGAATACAAGCCCTTATATAGAACTAGAGACTCGGATTTTGGAATCTCAATTATCACATCGGGTGCTCATTGGGCCCCATCGACATGTGAATAAAGGGATTTCCACAATACTTTGTCTCAAAAGATAACAAACGTGAGTGGGTGACTCAGCTAACCACTACACTCCATTCAAAATAAAGTAAAAAGGTGCTCATATAATTGAGCACTACACTCCAAGCAAATTTTTGGTGAACGGCTCTAATCCATCCACCTGCTAAAGCATTCACAAACACTTAGTAGTGGCTATCTTATCATGCCACCTGCATAAGAAAACAAAACAAAAGAAAGATTCTCACAATTAAGTGATCCAGACCTAAAAAGTCAGCAGTTACCCATAGGACCCTGCCAGACTGAACCTTAAAATTTATTTATCAAAATTTAGCAGTTTTCATGAACTTCTGCTAAACTTTGGGACTCACCACAGCTTCCTTAATTTACATTTTTACAATATTATTAAGAAAAGCTTTAAAATCTTTTTCCATTCTTTCGAGCATTTCAAGCTATTTCTTTAGTATCCAATAATTATCAGTTAGGATACAGTCACTGCGTTGGTAAGGCTTACAGTACTTCTCCTCCCTGTTAATTATGGAAATCAATTGCTGAATGTCCACCAAGGTGTGTCGCATGTGCATTTCCTTGGTGTCGGACAATCTTTGTGTGTTCTCACGCCATTCTTTGAGGCTTTGGTTTGGTTTGTTGATGTAGGCCTCGAACTGTTGTGCATGTAGTTGATCTGCATTGATAAGGGGAACAGGTTTTCGATTTTCTCTTGAATGGATTGGGTTAATTCCTTCGGGACTGGCACATTGTTTTCCTCTTTGTTGTGCATTTCGTCTAGTACTGGTCCCAATTTCTCGAGCATCAGCCCTTGCTGGTCTGTGAGACATTGTGTGTTAAGGGCAACCGTTGTAAGTCTCGAGAGAGTGTCTGCTAGTGAGTTGAGTCTTCCTTCAATATGCTCAAAATTCACCTGTACTCCTGTACCTGTTACAAAATCAACAAACTTAACCCATCGAACGCGCGAGGGTTTATTGTTAGATGACTTGTTATAAAAACTTATTATCGCCTGACAATCTGTTCTTAATGTGATTTCCGGCTTGTCCAAATAATGGATTTTCATGGCCGATAACGTTTCCATATAAGCGTGAATTTCTGCATCAATTGTTGACTTTATAACATCAAACTTGCCACTGGCATATGCACAGACTTTCTCGGTTGATCTGGGGTCATTCTTTCTCGGTTTCCATTTGCAAACTCCACCCCATCCTTCCATGCAACCGTCTGTTTCTAGTATAATTTATGCGTCCTCTGGCGAAAAACTCAGATCTGGCAAATTCTGGACCAGTTCCTGAATTTGTTTTATTAAATTTATATCTGAGGCTTTCAATCTTTTATCTCCATGTGGGCTGACTTTGAAGTAAAGAGGACCAAGCAAAATTCCCAATTTCGGGATGTAGGATCTAGCATAATTCAAAATTCCAAGCCATGATCTTAGACCCTTTTTCTCTTTGAGTTGTTCTATATCAAAGTTGGCTATCTTTTTAATGATGTGTGGTTGGAGCTTAATTTTTCCTCTATTGATATGTGCTCCTAAAAAGTCAATCTCAGGTACAGCGATTTTCATCTTAGTTGGTGATAGTACTAAACCGTGTTTTTCACAAATAGCTAACATCACCTCTAAATGCTGTGCATGTTTCTCCTCATTTTCTGAGAATACTAGAATATCGTCAATGTACACTGTAATGAATGCCTCTGTTCCTCTAAAACAATTATCCATTTTTCTTTGAAATATTGCGAGGGCATTCTTCAAGCCAAACGGCATAACCAACCATTCATATAACCCTCCTGGGACGATAAAAGCCGTCCAAGGGATAGATTCAGGACTCATGGCTACTTGGTGAAAGCCACTTTTAAGATCAAATTTGGAAAATATTCTGCTATTACTGATCTTTTTAAGGATTGTGTTTATACCGGGCAGACTGTATTGATCCTTGTGTGTATTGTCATTTAAAGTTCGGTAATTAAGGACCATCCTCTCCTTTCCTTTTATTTCCTTACCAGTTTTTGGATCAATAGACGTACCAGAATTTACAATAAAGGCCATTGTCCTATGCTTGCTGGTACTTGGCCTGATAACACCAATTTCTAGTAACGCTTTTATATGTCTATCGAATTGTTCTTTCATGAGAGGCGTTACGTGTTTCAATGGTTTGTCCTCTATGGTCAAATCTGGATTTATGATATCAAGCTTACACACGACCTTGTTCTTTTGCCATTGCATTAGAGGATCATTACCAATAAATCCTTGATTTTTAAGTCTAGTTAAGAGGTTGCCAAATCTCTTTTCAAACTTTGGATTTGTAATTAGCGACTGATGGTATAGAGCATCTTGAATCGTGATATACTCTATTTCATCTAATCCTAATTCTTCAATTGCAACAGAATGGGCTACTGTTTCAGTAGATGTTTGAACAACAGTAACATTCTTATAGAACGTTATCGTGTTTCCTTCAATTCTTAGTCCACCTTGCATTGATCTAATGAAATTGCACCCAATTAACATTTGTATACCGTCTTGCATACCCATGGGGAAACTATAAGTAAAGGGTATTCTGAATTTATTCTCACCAATTGTCATCTGGCCACCCTTTAGTTTCTTATTTGCTATCTGGGTTGAGTTAACTCCTATTATTTGTACCGGGTATGGACTGGGTTCCAGGGCCTCTTCTGGTACTGCTAGTTGATCAACTGAACAGTTTGTTGCACCAGTATCTAAAATTGCCCTTATTTCAAAAGGTTTTATATTAGGGATTTCGAATGTGATCATTAAGTTGTAAAGACGGTTAAAGATTCTCTTTTTCTCTGGTTGTGGTTCAGAGGTTCCTGCCTTGTAGGAAGATTCATCAATTTCAAATAAAACATTTACTCCTTCATTTCTTATTCCGTCTTCTTCTCCTATCTCATCTTCCTCTTTTGTTGAGAGATTATTAAAATCATTAGTTAAGTCTCTGATTAGATTTTTCTCTCTTTCCTCTTGTAATGTCTGTTTTAATTTTTCAATTTCGCTCTCAAGATACACAATATAATTGGTCAATTCCTTTATTAGTGCATCTTTATTATTGTAAGGTCTTGGCTGTAAGGAAGTTTAGGGTTTGACTTGTTTTCCAAAATAGAATAGGGCGCATAATGAACAGACTGAGAGATTACATTCTTTACACCCTATACCGTATTCCGGTTTTATTGTTAATTTACAGAAGCTACAACTCCTTTGAACTTCTGTTTCTTCAAAATTATGCTCACAAGATTCTTGTTTTTCGAGTAATTCGACTTTGCTTCTCCAGCCGAAGTCTGTAATTTGTAGCATCAGGTTTGATTCCATAGGTAATTCCTCTAAACAAGTTCGTACCTGATATTCTGTGTTACCAGCTTCTCCTTCTGACAGACTGCAGATTGCATCACTGTCCGGTTCGTTTAGATCTACTGAGACAACATCGAGATCATCTGGTAAATCCAGATCGTTCATTACTGCGGCTCTTACTATGTTGCCTTTCTTATTCCTGCATTCTCTAGCAAAGTGTCCTTCTTCTCCACAGATAAAACACTTGCATTTACGTACCCTTTCTGCGTGCTTTCGTTTAAATACCCTCACATGTGAATCATGAGGTTTTCCTTTGTAATTTCTAGCCTTTCTTAACCCATATTTCTTTCTATTATTTTGGTAGTATCCTGGGATGGGTATTTTGTTACATATCGTTAAGTCCTTCAGGCTTCTTTGTAACGCAGCCTTTTTGCACATCTCGGCTAGGTACTGATACGAGAAATAGATTCTGGGGATTACCCCAACTGTATTTCCTGGGAATTTCTTTTGAAAGGCTTGTTCAAGTTCTTTCCCAATTAGCGGTGGCATTTTTCTAAAGAATTTTTCAGATAGTTCGGGGGATATATATATTCTTCCTGATTTTGCCGCTAATATTTTAAAATCATTCATGTAAAAGAATAGATCTTTCACATGTTCACAGGATAGCCTTTCCAAATCCTGATACGCTCTGTCTTGTTCATCAGTAGTTCCCTGATATGGATCTTCCAGAATTAATACTCTTCTGATCTGAGATATTACGTTTTGCGTGTCATCTGCCACTGCTTCTAAGGCTAAGTATTCAGCCTCAAAGGCCATTCTCCATTGGATCCAGATTTTCTTTTCTACTTCGCCTAATAAGTTTTCGATGAATTGTATTTTAGCTTTATTATTATCAAAGTTTCTTTCACTTATTAGGTTTAACGTTATTGATTCTCATCTTGAAATAACATCATTGTATAAGCCAATATCTTATGGCAAGACTAACATTGCACCTTGCTTTTGCATGGCAGTTGGTAAGTTCCACTGCTCATTTTGGTGTGATCCGACTCCTCCGGGTAGACCTCTTGGTCTTTGCATGAATCTACTTCCTGATGATTCATCATCATTTCTTAATCTTCCTGGTGGGTAATTTATTCTTCCCATTGTTGGCTCGGGGGTAGATTATAATTTGATGTTATCGATGAAGATAAAACTGTGTTTTGGACAATGGGTTTTTCAAGAAATTGTTTTAGTATAGGATAATCAAATTCTGATTCCTGTCCCAAAACGTATATAGTTTCGGTTTCAAAAGAAGGCTTGTTCTTATCCCCACCATCTTCCGCGAAAGGATTTATGAAATCCTCTTCGTTTTCTTTATCACTTTGGTCCCATATAGGAACTTCTTGTTCCAATTCTACTTCAGCCAAATTGGCGGTTAGCTGAATAGCTCCCCAATACGTATCATCATCTTCTTCATCTTCTAATTCATCATCAGACATGTTTACAAACAGTACTAAGACTGTTTCTTCCTCTGACAGTTGTTCTTCATCGTTAGTTCCAACTGTTGGTCCCTGAGATGGTTGTGTAGCCGCATAATTTTTGAATTTTAATGAAATTGTTCTGTTTGATCTCGTGCGAATCATAGCGTCTTGTGGATGTTGCACCTCTGCTACACGCGGTGGTCTAATAATCCATCTTGATCCCCTTAATCCTTTTGTGGTATGTGATTGTCCAGGGATCGCTTGGACACCTCTACTGGTTAGGTAATCCGAAACTCTTTGTACATTATATCTAAAGCTGGTATAATTCGTATTGGACAGTCTTCCTATTAATGATCTTGTTAATAATAGGTTACTCTCTCCAGCTTGCCAGTTTTCATACCCATGTGTTTGAACTACCAACTGTATATGGTTAAAGAAATCAGCTATACTAAGCATCATATTTGGTGCTAGGTATGCTAGTTGGGTTCCGGTAGTTAAATCCATCTCCATTGTTCCAATTATGGATCTATCGTCTGCCCACCGGGTATCTCTCACCACTACAAGGGTGTTTACACCTGCTTCTCTACGATGTAGAGTATATAATCTTATCATTATTAATCCTAGGTGTAAATGTTGAAATCCTGATCTTTGTATCTCTTCGTAACTTTGTTGGGTAATAAATGGTAATTCTAACTGTTGTCCATCAGTTACGAGGATTCGTTGGTCAGAGTAATGTTGGTATACTCTATGTTGAGTAGCATTCCAGCCATCTTGGTAAAGTGTCTCTGCTGGTACTGACTGTGCTCTTCTGAACTGGGATATGTTTAATTCTGCGTCAGGATTCAGTTGGCTCTCCAAACTCCTATTGTACCCGATTTGTCTCCTTCCGGGTAATCTTCTTTGTATTTCTTGTCGTAGTCTCTGGCTACGTCTATAATTTCGGATTTGATCCTCAATTGTTGGGGTTTGATTCTCATTACGACTTTGTTGTTCTCGTTCCGAGATAGATGGTCGTGGTTCCATCACAGTCTCAGTACGCGTTCTGTTCATTTTAATTTCTTTTTCTCTTCTTAAAAAATTTTTAGTGGATCTTTGAAGACGTAGAATGGTACCTCCTTCTTCTTTGGTTTAGGGATTGGTTCACCTAAACTCAATTTCTTTAAATTCTTTTGTAACTCGTCAATGGTATTGGTTATATCAGCACTCGTCCCGGCTGACGTTTGATCAGCTACGACTTGCCTGATACTTCTAATAGCCTCTTTACAATCCTCCAAATTTTCAGTAAGTCTCACCAAGAGTTGGATTATGGTGTTATTTTGTTTAATTATGGTAGCAGTACCACTCTTTGATTCAGTCGGCTTAACGAAACCAACCGCGGGTTCTTCAATTGATTCGGTTGCTTTTAACGCTTCCAAGTAGTTTGTGCTCTTTTGTGTTATTCTCCAGTCGCTCATGTATTAAAATTTGGTTAAGTATGTGTTTTACTGACTTTCAATTTCAAGTTTTCTAGGTCCACAGTTCAGGATTGGTCATATTTTTACAAATTGAAATTTTTACATACCACTCAAAAAGTACGAATCTTAAAACAAGGGATACACATCTAATGGTTCAGTTTTTCCAGTGCCACAATTCTTTTGGCATCATGGTGCATTTTAGCATTTCTCATTATGTATAAATGTATAATATATTTCTGCTAAAGGAAAGACGAGAAACCCAATATATTTTAACATCCAATTGTGTGTTGCATTTTTCGAGATTTTGCGCAAAATCGAATCCTGCGATTCTGCAATTAGTGTATGTTTTGACAAAATTCATATGGATCAACTCGACTTGCGCCCGTTCGAATTCGTCGACGCGTTCAATTCGTGTCCGCTTGTACTTTTGTAAAGGACGAGTTTCATACGGATTTGAAGTGTCCTTCGAAATTTCGTCCGTGATAATTCGTCCCTTTCCAACTTGTCCTTAACCTGCTCCTGTTCGTGCTCGTGACCCGTAACCTGCCATAACCTATCCTAACCCGCTCGTAACTCGCCCCAACCCACCCCAACCTTCCCGTAACCAACTCTAACCGGCTCCACTCCGTCCGGATTAACGGATTTTATTTTGAATTATTTGAAAATTTTCGAATTAAAAAAACAATAAACTCCACTAGCTGTCAATGCTTTAAAAAAAAATACATAAACTCGTGACCCGCCCGTACCGGCCTTGTCACAACCCGTCCCTTCCAACCTAAAGAGCGAATTTGAATCATGACCCCAAACTCAACCGTTTAAATCAATTACTTTTGAAACGAAATTTTTTTGTAATAATATAAGAATTTATTTGTCAATAATTTTTTTATAAGAATGGAAACGTTTTGTATCAAATATTCGAATATTCTTTTCTAACTCCACTAAGTTGTTCAGAAATTTTATAGCATTCACAGTTGGATTTTTTTTTGGAACATAGCTGAGACAATTTTTGTTTGGGTAATTATGAATGATACTGATAAAAGTAGTTAAAAGTTCTTTGCCGTACGGTAGATTTCTACCGTGGAGACTTAAATTCTAAAAATATACTACAAATCTGATCGTATAGAAAAATATTTACAATAGTGGCCATAAATAACAAAAAATTCTGAATATTTATTATGATTTTGATCAAAAGTTCTTTAAATAAGACCCTCTCAGTTTGATAATACGAAAATATGAATGAATATATACTGCAGTTTGTGCGGACTGAAAACAAAAAGACAAAATTATACTTAAATGGTCAGAATTTTTGCAATATATGATCGAAATTGTAATTAATTTTTTATGCATAGCCAACTTCGTAAATAAATGTTCAAAATAAAAAACAAAACAAAAAGCAAAAGCCACACGGTAAAAAATCAAACATGCGGCAAAAAAACTACACGATAAAAAATCTCTCTCTTTTTTGCCGCACGATAAAATTATACCGTTTTGACCTTCGGTTGAAAAACTCCACCTTTTAGCTATTTTTATTGCTATTATTTTCATAATTATAAAAAAAAATGTAGCTGAGAGGAGGCCGCAATTAGTGAATATTCATTGATACCGATGCAATAAGAACACTCTTTATTGTTTCTTGCGCAGTACACGAGAGATACCATACCGCACGGCCACATATTTTCTCGCTCGAATCCAAGGAAACTTCTGCAAAACTCCACAATAATTGTAAAATTAACGATTGTACGAAGTTAAATTGAATATTGGATTAGAAGTTCAGTAACGTGACTGTGCACGTGAGAGCATCCTATGAAATAATGAAATAATATCTGGGTTTTTGTGCGGACTTTATGCTGTTTCATGTTTATTTTTTTACAGGACTTATTTTATTATTTTATTTAATGAAAGCATCATATTAAAAGTACAAGTCAGTGAAGTTACCCAGTAACTGGCGTGCATAACACTATAACAGCGAGCAGCTTGCATTAATGGTGCAGGGGTGAGGCACTGAGTGACAAGATCTTCGTTAAAGAAGTCTGAAATTCAAGTTCTGTTAGAAGTTATTTTTAGTTTTTAGGAATAATTTTTTTTAATTTATTTTCTAATTTTTTTGTAGGTGCTTGTTATAAACTTACGGACAATGAATAAAAAAACACTGGTGTATAAACTCTCGCGGATTTTCTTCTTATCTCACCTTAAAAAAAATTAACATAATTTTGTAAGAGTTTGAGACCTACGGCTTTTAAAAATTTAGTACGAAAGCGTATACAATTTAGTTTAAAAATCAACTAATATTATTGTCTAAGTAATTCAAACTAATCTAGTATAAGAATAAGCAAAATTAAATCAATCAATATCATTGAGAGTTTAGAATTTTGGGTTCATTTTTATTGTGACCAGACTATAATTTGTGAAATATTTATAATATATTAATGTTATATTTTGTTATCTATGTTTTATCTAGTTCAAGTATGATTTTGGTGCCTCATTGGTGCTCATAAAACTAAATATTAATTAAATATTTTTTTAAATCCTTAAATATTAAAACTAATTGATTGAATGTTTCATATATATCATATTGTATGTGTAAAAAAATATTACATCATTTCAATTTTATTTCAATAGTCATCAAGAGCTAAAAAAAATTAACGATTCAAATTAGGCGATTTAACCGTCTTTCTTGATGGATATTTAAACAAAGTTAAAACTTTACTATTTTTACAGACATATATTCAGAATAATTTAAAATACATCTAATGATTTATATTTCAAAATCTGAACGTGAAACAAAAAATAGACACAACGGACACCACTGAACATGAACATTGTATCCGTCCTCTTGTTATAAATCATTAAATGCGACATTGTGCACTTAATGTCTGATTCTTTTTTATTCATACTTAATGTCTGAATTACTGTAAGAACTAAGAAGTACAGAAGTACAAATCAAGCAAACTTGATTGAGCTGAACTGTCATGATAAAATGGGGCCTTCACTAATGCAAGAGACCAACTGGCGAGGAGCCAAATTCTTGATTGAGATTAGAGGAAGTAGAGAATGAGATCTTCTGCCGCGCAGTACAAACACTGTGCGTGTTGTTCAGTAAATCTCAGTCTTTGATTTGCATCGAGATTCATGCAAGCTAAATTTTATAATGTCAGATCCTTCCTGAATGAAATTTGGACCGTCCGTAATTTACAACGCAAAGAATCTTGAGCGTTCGTTCCGGCTGTGCGGCAGAGAATCCTCTTCCGAGGAAGTAGACCCAGCTAAACAATATAACATGGGGCCTTAATCAATGGTGTACTTGTACGGGTATACACGACTACTGAAGCCAGCTAATATGAGATCAGACATCAGAGATGGTGTGAGCACTATATTATACCATCATTCATCATAAATAGCATGCCCCCCGTGTGTGGGAACCTCTTGAGTCATGTCTACATCACTCGGTTTCATGTGAGTTCAGATCACGTGCCACGCGGCACATGACGCACAGTAGATCTGAATCACTGAATTGCGTTAAGATTCGTGCAAATAAATTTTAAAAATGCAGACTTCCTGAATCAAATCACGGCCGTTCGTTGCTTACATTGCATTAACTTATGAACGTTCGATCCGTGCGAAACTGTATCGCGTGGCACCAGATTCGAATCTGTTTCATGTGCATGCACACATGCATACATTAAAACCGTGTGCTGATTCAATCATGCAACACCTAAACTCAATCATGTCAATTGCTACAGAGTTGTAGTTTCTATAATATTGGAAGGGCCCCACTGGATTGCTAGTTCCCCACTGGATTTATCCAATTGTGATTATATTAACCAATTTTACAAATAATTTCTTATTTAATTATCTTCAACATCTTTAAATAAACGTTGCACTAATTAAAAAAAGTTACGAATTATATATCCACTTCAAAATATATATATATATATTTTTTTTCAAAATTTTAGTTCTTGGCAATTTCATGTTTAAAGCGTCAAACATACTCCCAGCTATATTTACTTAGCACTGAGACCGGCATATATGATGCATGTCTCTTTCTTCTCTGCAAAGTGATGCATATTTAACTCTTGCAAAAAAATATTTGGTAATTAATAAATTAATGCAGAAATTAAAAAATCATTTAAGATTAATTTTCTCTTGTCTTTATGATATATTATTGCTGAATGCTACATTGGCTACATTATATGGCATGTTAAGAGTATTTTAAATATTTGCGGTATGCTCTATTTAATTATTATGAACAGTTCATTTACGAATTTATAAAGAATATCAATATTCTGATGGCTTATTGATTTCAAAAGGTGCCTTAGCAATTATAAAAAGTCTCATTTCTGTTAATTAGACTTATAACTTTTTATTTTTCTAATTCGTCCATTAAGAAAATAATATAAAAATAAGCGAGAGAAACGCCATAACTCGTCATTACTAGATTTGAGATTTTTTAACACCGGTATTTTTGCTTATGCCTTAAGATGTCCACACTTCAAAATCTAAGTTTTTACTTATGATTTGTTATTTTATATGAATGGCGTGAATGTTTTGGGATTTTATTTAATAAAAAAATATATTATGAACAAAAAAGTATTTTATATCATGGTACACATTTTGGCGCCAAAGAGTATATCGAATTGCTGAAACCCATAATTAGGCGCATTTATATGAAATTGCAAGTAAGAGAAATAAAATACTACAAAGACACATGCATGAGAAAGAAGAAATAACATAATACAATTGTTGCGGGTGTGAAGTCCCTAAACCTAAAATGCTATATTTACTGTGCAATTAAAAGAGGAATAGCTCAACTTAGAATTGCTGTACCAATTAAATACAATGGTACAACAAAATTAAACAGGACAAATTTTGCAACAGCTAACATCTGTCCTTCTCTTTGTTCTTCTCAGATAAAGAAGTTGCCTCACATCACAAAATAATATATGAGAAGTGGGCTCCTTATGTCTGTTAGGTGGCCTCTCCTAGAGTGACATGGGCATGCACACCATCGATCACTTGTACTGGTGTAAATGAATGCAATGCTATAAGATCCTTTATGTTGTTGTTTATTTTAATAAAATTTTGGTATGGAAGCTGACAACATGTAACTGTCTGGAATTTACTTATATGGCTTTTTCTGGGAAGTTTCATTCAATTTTGGTTATAAGGGACTATCTAAAATTATCTGCCTAATTCGGAACGTAAAATTGTACCAAAGTTTGAAACTGTCATGAGTACGAGTAATAAGTTTTCTGTTTCAACTGTTCGTTACCACTTTCACTGATTTCTGTGTTCATCTTTATCTAAATTAGCAGGAAACTTAATTCACTGAAATTCTGGTACAATTCAAGTTTTCAGCACTAGAGAAATTAGGTATCAATATATAGAAGAAAACTGGTCTTATTTGTTCTCTGAAACACAGCCCGTATGAAGAACATTTTCAAACATTCCTTACCAATTAATGGCATGCAATTGGAAGTACTTTTCTTCTGTAGCATCTATCATGCTTTCAGAAAAGGCAAACAAATGAGGTAAAAGTGTGTATGCTCTCAATTATTTGCTGAATCAGTATGCAATTAAAATGTTGTTGCACCATCTAGGAAAGTTACTGATTAGTTTCAACTTTAATGTGAAAGGTTGACAGTGTAAGCACTTATGAAAGCACACCACCAAGCCAACAAAATAAGCTGCAAGTGATAGGTGTTTTATATGTAATAATTTGTGTTAATCTTAGCTTTTACGATCTGTACTCCAAATAAGAATGTCTATAATATAATTCAGGCATTCAAATAAATCTTTCTTTGAAGATTCAGTTTGTAACTTCAGTACTGTACTGGTAATACAACAGGTCTTGAGTATTTGGGTTGGGTTCTGAATTCTGATTTAGTTGTTGGGTTGATTTGTAGGGTCCAAATGCACGTGTGCCCATCACTATATGAATTAGACAAGTTTGATTGAGGCATCCCTTTCCATTCAATAGTAGCTAAATGACATCTTACCAGGTGATATCAGAACAATAATTAAGGTGGAGGCATCAATCTGATTTGGTTACAACTTACAAGTTCTTTTTCAAGGCAATCAGTCCTAGTTACAACTTAGAGAGTCTACTGTTCCTCTTAGCCCAACCCGCGACCGACAGTGTAATCACTAGTCCCAGTCGGTTAAATGATTTGTCTTTGAGATTTCCATGCAAGTTCAAGCAGATGAAAGGTGAGTTGTTGCCTTGAGAAAGATATGAAAATTGAACTTGTTGATGTATATTGTAACCTTGTGGGGTGACTGATATATCCCTTTTATCTTTCTTGTTTATTGGTTTTCATTTGTAGCTAATGTTTGGCATCGTGTAAGGATGTTTGGATGCTGAAACACTGGTTAAAAAAGAATATAAAACAACACAAAGGATATTGTAGAAGTATATTATTTTATTTTGTCAAATCGCAACAAAGCGCGACATACATTAGTTATACTGTAGAAGTATATTTCAGCAATTGTATGTAGATTCATACTAAACACGCACCCTGCCAAATACAGGTTGTACTGTAGCCGTAGTTACAAATTCAAATATTAAAACTTTCTTGATTGAAGTGACGCAATAGCAGTTCTTTTATTTTTCAATATCAATCATGTAAAATGGTCAAACAATGACAAAGCGCTACGTCGCAAAAAATAAAATATATGAAGTCTCGACCTTTGACAAAAAAATAAGGAATAAGTATCCGGTGCTCCATGTCTCACATCCGGTCAATGTATAAGTAAATGAGCTTTTCTAAAGTCAAAGCGATAGACTCGGGTGGGATCTACGCGTCAGTGAGAGCGGAGAAAATGAAAGAACAAAATATGAGGCATTGTATTATTGTTCAAATATAAGTATTAACTTTTCAAGTCTCATTACTTTCCACTGCATTCGCTCCACTATGGAAAATTTTCATAGAGGGTCAAGCAGCAAAAAATTTCAACAGATAGGGTCAGAGACATCCTAATAATTGCACAGAGAGCCAAGGGCGCGATTAATAGTCGCGCCCCTAAGGAATTTTCGATTTTTTCCTGAAATCAAGGCATTCTGCATGTGCTTTTGCAGTTGTGGGCCCGGGCACTTAAGGGCGCAACTATTAATCACGCCCCTATGATTCTGAATTTCTTTTATAAGTACTAATATATAATTTTTTATTATTTGTTAATATATCAATAAAAGTAGTATATTCATATAATATTTATTATTAAAGCAAATTAATGATAATTTCAATATACAATAAATTTTTAATATATGTATAGTTGTAATATAATACTATTAATTTGTCTTGTTAATTTTTTTGGGTTAAGTTATAATTATTTATACCCTTTAATATAATAATTAGGTAGTACTAATATCTTACTTTTGGGTATTTGTTAATATATGTATATTATATATATATATATATATATATATATATATATATATATATATATATATACTACAATTATTATTAAGCAAATTAATAGTCACGCCCCTATGTTTTGCTGATAATTTTTTTGGCTAAGTTATTATTCATACATTATTTATTATTAAGCAAATTAATATATGTATAGTTATAATATAATACTATTAAATATTACATATGTTATTTATACACAATATGTTACAAGAAATAATAAATTGATGATATATTGAAGATATAACAAAATTAAAGTATATTCTCAAACCACATTAAGATATAATAACATAAATTAAAGTTCATAAAATCCTCAAACACAAAATATTTTGCAATAATCTCCAAGATAAACATACATATCCAAGTCTCCTAAATAAACATACATATCCAAATGTTTGAGATACACGTACAAACTAATTAATAATGCATGAAACAAAATTACATAATCTTAAACTAAATAAAAGAACAAGCTTCATCTTCTCCTTGCTAATTACCTGCGATAACGAACTCTCAAGCATTACAAAATTGAAACCAATGTTGTTTTGTGAAATAAATAATACTAGTATTACCTTCGTCGTTTGGGGGTGCAGTGCAGGTGCGCCTGCTGTGTCCTGTTTGTTTGCATCGCCCACAAGTGTATGCTTGTCGATGTGTATTCTCTTCATCCATTTCATTTCTAATCCTTATATGTTGACGTCTCCCCTTCTTAACAGCATACCTTGTCGGGTCCGGCACTAGCTTTGGTCGTGGAATTTCAGGCCATGTGTCAGAATTGCCGAATGGCTCAAATTCTGGCGTTCATGTTGCCATCAACTCTTGAACGCGATAAACAGGAGATACGCACACATTGCTACTTATACCCCCTTAAGCACAACATGCTACGATATGAGAACAAGGGATATCTGTTAGTTGCGGTTTTTGACAAGTGCATGTACCCCCGGGCACTTCTAACCGCACTGTATGTATTCTATTCCCTTTGATCTTGTTCCCAACGAATCTTTGACCTGTTTGAACCTCATATTTTCGCTCGTTCCGGTACGCTCGCACCGTATGTGTATTTCCCCTTAATCTTCGCTCCTCTAGTAACGCTTGGATTTTGGGAGAGAAGAGGAAACCTTGTTCAATTGCTTTTTCTGCTTTTGCCCGTCTTTCAGCAAAGTATTTGACTGACTTGTAGAATGTGATTTCAACAAGAGAAGTAACCGGTAACTCACGCGCTTCTTTGAAAACATTATTAAGGGATTCTGGTCTGTTTGTTGTCATCATCCCCATTCTATGGCCTCCTTCATCGAATGAAAGAGCCCATAAGTCAAAACGCGGTGCATTGTTCCTTCCAACATCGTTCGGATCCCTACCAATATCCTCAAGCCATGTTGCAGCGTCGGGGCATTTTTCGCGAATACGACTGAGCCTCATTAGAAACTTCCTCTTTTGATTTTGTTTCATTGCTTGCCTCAAGATCTGTGTTAATTTTTTGTTGGTAAATTCTTTAGTGAAATTTTGACATATGTGCCTTGAACAATATCGATGAAAGGCATGTCCATCTTGGGTGCTCCAACCCAGGTCTGGCTCACTAAAAACTCGCAAGATACTCTTGTGACGATCAGAGAGTACTGTCACAACTCGTGATCCAACCACTTCCCTACGAACAAATTTCATGAAATCCTCCCAAGATTTGTTGTTCTCGGTATCAACCAACGCGAATGCAAGGGGCACCAACTGATCTTCTGCGTCGAAGCCACATGCAACTAACATCTTCCCCTTATACCGCCCAGACAAATGTGTACCGTCAATTCCTATAACAGGTTTGCAGTGCCTGAAGGCCTGTATTGCCGGACCATATGCCCAACACACTGCTTGAAATAATCTTTCATTTGGATCATTTGTGGGGGCAGTAAACCACTCAATCACTGTACCCGGGTTTGTTCTTTGTATGGCATTAAGTAAGGGCACGATTAAATCATAAGCTTGCCTCCAACCTCCGAACAATTGCGCTATTGCGATCTCTTTTGCACGCCAACACTTGAGATAAGGAGCCTTGAAATTATATCTCTGCTCAATTGCAATCTTGATGTCTTTTATAGTAAACCTTACATTTCCCTTAACACTTTCTCTTATTATGGAAGCCATGAATGGAGACGTTAAGTGCGGATGCTCCAACCTATCTCCCGACATAACACATTCATGCGGACCTTGCCTTGTATTAATAATAAAAGCATCATCACTTAGCCTTCTTGATGCATACAACCTCCAATTGCAATTTTGGTCGGTGCACTCGATTGTATACACGCTTTTATTGGACTTTCTCTTGTTAAACGTGCGGTTCGATTTGATGTGAAAATCATGCACAACCCATTTTAGATGATCCTTTGACCGAAAACATTGTCCCACTGCCAAACCATCTTCTGTGACATACCCTTCGTCGTCAAAGTAATTGCAATCACCAATTATATCGATGATTGCATTAATATTATTCCACGAAGCTATTGGATGAGAATCGGTTCGGTCCCGTAATGGCCATGTTGTCATGGTCAGAGAAGTCTCTTCTTCAGAATTATAATTAGGGTCTTCGAAAGGTGTAAAATCCATATTCATGAAAGCATCATTACCACACGTATTTCCAATTGGGCTTGCATCTTGGTTCACTAATATCTCAACCCGTTCTGCCGGGTTAATTTCATCCAACCCAACATTAAATTCGAAATCCTCATAATCCTCTTCTTCCTCTGGAATCGATTGATTTCGATTTGAGGTTGCATTCGGTTCATAACAATTGGTACGAAGATATGCATATGTAATTCTACAAGCTATTGGCTCAACATACTCATTTGGGGTTTCGTAAGCACGACTACCACTTGCACAATCCTGTTTTAGGGTTTCCGTAGCTCGACTACTGCTTGCACAACCATGATTTAGGGCCTCATGACCTCGACTGCCACTCGAAAAACCTTGATTTGTGGTATATCGAAGAACTTTTGGCTCAACGTACAACTCAATCATTGCAACAGTACCAGGATGAACCGAATGGTTCACCATCAGTCTCCAAGTATCATTACTCGACAGTTGTAACTCAATATAGAACATTATCGGAGGAGTTAGCTGTAATCCGGCATTGAACCTCCCTGATATCTCTAAAGCATGTGTTGAACTTGAAATCCCCATCCATCGGTACAGCTCTGTCTCCAGTTCACCGAGTGTTATGTCGTCATTCACTGTAAAACTACCGGTAGCTTTTTTCGAGTAATGCACACCATGAGTACCGTTCTGGATGGATCCTCCAGTGTAGAAACTAATAATAAACATTTTATATGTAAGATTTTGGGAGGAGAAGTGTGAAAATTTGATTTAGGGTTTGTGGAGAGGAAGGGGGCTGTTGGGAGAAGAAGAGATAAGATTGAAATAATGGTTGGAGAGAGAAGAAAAGAAAGGTGCTGCTGTATATATTTTGTTCATTTAGGGGACATGTGGACCCCTCATCTGAAAAAAATCGTGCAAGATTCAGACTTATCTGCAAAAAAGGCATCTTCTTAGGGGCGCAACTAAATAATTGCGCCCCTATGTTAATTCAGAAAAAATGGTGAAAAATGCATCTTCTTACTAGGTTGTAATCTTTCTAATATATATAAATAATAATAATAATAATAATAAGTATATAATAATATTAATATTTATAGTATTATATTACAAATATTAAAATTACAAATTTATTTTATGTTTAAATTATTATTAATTTGCTTAATAATAATTGTAGTATATATATATATATATATATTAATATACATATATTAACAAATACCCAAAAGTAATATATTAGTACTACCTAATTATTATATTAAAGGGTATAAATAATTATAACTTAACCCAAAAAAATTAACAAGACAAATTAATAGTATTATATTACAACTATACATATATTAAAAATTTATTGTATATTGAAATTATCATTAATTTGCTTTAATAATAAATATTATATGAATATACTACTTTTATTGATATATTAACAAGTAATAAAAAATTATATATTAGTACTTAAAAAAAAATTCAGAATCATAGAGGCGTGATTAATAGTCGCGCCCCTAAGTGCCCGGGCCCACAACTGCAAAAGCACATGCAGAATGCCTTGATTTCAGGAAAAAATCGAAAATTCCTTAGGGGCGCGACTATTAATCGCGCCCTTGGCCCTCTGTGCAATTATTAGAGTGCCTCTGGCCCTATCTGTTGAAATTTTTTGCTGCTTGGCCCTCTATGAAAATTTTCCCTCCACTATATTATGGTATCAATAATGTATCATAGCTACAATAACTAAGTCGCAAGATGTTAAGAAATAGGAAAGAACTCAAGGCTCATTTAGTAAAGAAATAATACAGTAAATCTAATATTTAATAGAATCTTATAATTAGACAAAAATAGTAATATGTAATTTAGGAATACAGCCAACGACTAGTAAGAAATTAGGCTATGTAAGTTAATGTAAAGATAAGAAATATCATAATAAAACTTTCTTTCATTCTTCAATTCTTTCTCTAGAAAAACATCATGGTATCAGAGCATAATTAAAAAGGCCTCAGAAATTCATAGTGTCAACCAAAATAAGGTCACAATTGCACTGTGATACCAGCAATGGCGAAAGTCTTAAGCGGACACCTTTCTCACTCTAGAGAGATGCAACAAACACCAAGACTCATGCACACGCTGCTCAACAGCACGAACTATCCATCATGGGCCAGATCCGTATACCTTACCCTCCATAGCAAAAGTAAGTTGTCATGTTACTGGTAAAATCGAAAAATCAACATAAACTTTTACCAGCACAAACTAAACCGAAAAATCAACCAAAACAGCTGATCCAAAGATCAGAAAATAATCAACAAGCCTTGAATGGCAACAAAATGACACCCTATCATGACATGGCTACTAAACTCAATGGAACCTCAAATAACAAGACTATTCATGTATATGAACTCGACCAAAGAAATTTTGGGATGAAATCAAAGAGATGTACAGTTAAGATCATAATTTCTCATACATTTTCCACTTGAAACAAGAAATTGCTCAGTTAAAACAAGGAACCAAAACTGTAACTGAGTATTTCAGTGACTTAAAATCCAAATGGAATGAATTAGCACTTTATACTCAAACGACTGACTTGAAAGCCTTAACTCGATCAAATTTTCCAATCTCTCTGGTCTCGACCCTAGCTATGAACCGGCTAGAGCCCAAATTTTGTTGTCAAAAGAACTACCAAGTCTCATAAGCATAGTATCCATGATACATCGAGAAGAATCTCGTAGAGTTTGTATGAACCCTCAAAATCTGTCTGGTTCGGAAAACCAGGCTTTTTTGTGAACCACCGGAACTCTAACTCTAAGGGGGAGACATAGGGAGCACCTAGCACAATCAAATGTGATAACTGCAAGAAAGAGGGGCACAACGGGGAGCAGTGCTGGTTCCTCTACCCGCATCTCCGACCTAAGAGGAAGGGAGATAGAGGCGGAGAAAACAAATGGAAAGGCAGATCGCATGAGGAGACGCGAGATAGAGGAGATAAGACAGGTCTGGCTGCTTCTAGCAGCTTCGACAGAGAAGGAGCTCCTAGCGAGCTCGAAAATAGTATCCAGGCCCAAGTCACAAATCCTGTTGCGGCTCTTCTTCTCAGCCAGGTCCAAATTGACCAGATTGTAGCCCAGATCTCAAATAAATTGGGCAAGCCAGGTATATTTGCAGGTATTATATTAAATAAATGTGAAAATGACGATAAACATGGTACTTGGATTATTGACTCAGGTGCAACTGATCACATGACCAGAAACATTAATTTTTTGGATAATATACAAAAGATAAAACCCCTCAATATGTGACTGTTGCAAGTCGTGCCAAAATCCCTATTAAAAATATAGGAACTACGAACATATTTTCAAGAAATATTTTCAAATATTTTGTATTCACCTCAACTTGACCATAATTTATTATCCATAAGTAAGATCACAAAGGATTTAAATTGTAATGTACTGTTCTCTTCTAACGTTGTGGTTTTTCAAGACAAAGCGACACATATGACGATTAGTGAAGGCACATTAGAAAAGAGGCTTTACATTTTAAAATTCCCAAATAACGCTCTTATTGCAGTAGAGCAAAATAAACTATGCATTGGAGGATTGAACATCCTTCTGATAAAATTTTAAATAAGTTATTTTTGCTTTCTAATTTAGATTCAAGTAATTGTGATATATGTCGTTTTTCAAAGCAAACTAGGCTTTTTTTTGTTATCTAGTAGTAGAACAAAAAAATATTTGAGTTAGTACATTATGATGTTTGGGGACCTGCACCTATAGATTCTTACAATGGTTTTAAATATTTCGTTATATTTATTGATGATTTTTCATGTACCACATGGATATACCTCTTAAAATAAAAAAATGAAGTTTTTTCAATGTTTCAAAAAATTTCAAATCTTGTTGAAAACCAATATGAAGCCAAAATTAAGATATTTAGATCTGATAATGATACTCGATATATTAATAGAAATTTTTCAGAATTTTTTAAACAAAAAGGAATATTACATCAAACAACATGTAAAAATACACCTGAACAAAATGGAGTTTCAGAAAGAAAAAATTGACATCTCTTGGAAGTCACCAGGTCTCTCTTGTTTCAATCAAATGTCCCTAAGATATTTTAGTCCGATGCTATTCTTACTATTGTACACCTTATTATAGATTGTCCAGTTCTACTTTACATAATAAAAGCCTGATAGAAATACTCACTAAAAGAAAAACAAGTTTAAATCACCTTCGCATTTTGGATGCACATGCTTTGTACATATTAAGAGACAAGATAAACTAGATAAAAATACAATAAAAACTATATTTCTTGAATACCCATCACAAAAGAAAGAGTATAAATATCTTGATCCTTACAATAATGATAAGTTATATTTTCTAGAAATGTAGCCTTCTTTGAAAATGAACCTTTCTACAAAAAAGAAGAAAATCAAACAACACAATCAAAACGAAACTATATTCCCTGGATATCATCTAGCCCACACCGGCTTTAGAATTGAGCTGGGCCGATTTTAAGAAAAAAACCCTCTATAATTAAGCACATCATCTACTCTTCACAAGCTCACAGTCTCAAATTCCCCAGTCGACTCCCTCTCTATCTCTCTCTCTCGTACCCACTCATCAAAACATGACGAAAAAATTAGGACCACCACTCTACTCGATGCAAGGGTCAATCGATGCCGCTCCTTACCAGTCACCCCCCTCCACCCAGCTCGTCTGCCAGCTGCCACGCACCGCCCGCTTGCCCGTCTTGCATGTCGTGCCTGCCACCTCCTCCCTCTCAGTCAATTATCACAAGAAATGTTATTGTTTCCTAAAATTTTTATTTATGCGAGGTTAAATGATATTTTTATATCAAATTGGATCAATAGTTTTGAATTTGTAGCAATACTTAGTCTAGACATTTGGTAATTGATATCAAATTGGTCAGAACCGTACAATTAATCACAAAATCATTCAATTATATCAAATTGATATAACAATGGACAAACTCCTTGAATAATGCAAGGTACTAATGGTTGTAAACTTTGATGCAATGCAGACCAAAGAATACTTATTTCAAATTTTGGACTGTACAATATCTATCAATACATATTTGCTTACTGTATAGGCATGTATAATTATTATTTCAAATTTTGAATTGTTGTATTGTTTTATTGTAGAAATGAATAGTGAACTTCTCAATTATATGTCATGTTTGAATTCAAAGAGTTGTTTTTCATCTTTTAAAAATAGGTTGCTTCAATTAGCTCAACTTTATTCTCTGATTTCAATGAATTTGAGCGTCCTATTCTAGAGAGTCAATTGGAGAACTATTATATTGATGCGCAAGATAATAGATATTTTTTTGAGAAAAATAATTTGATTGAACTTTCTTAAAAAATAGTGAAAACGAATAAGCATAATGTTTATCCATTGATTTATAACTTGGTAAAATTGAGCTTAATATTGTCGGTGGCTACTGCTAGTGTTGAACGGGTATTTTCAACAATGAATTTGGTGAAAACCAAATTAAGAAGTAGCATGCGAGATAAATGAATGAATGTTTGTTTGATCACTTTCACTGAGAGAGATTTCTTTATGAACGTGAGCAAGAAAAGAATTATGCAAATATTTCAAAATATAAAGTCTCGTAGAGAAGAGTTGTCTTCATCGACTTGATTTTCTATTATTTTTTAATATGTAAAATGAGAAAATTTTTCAATGATTTGATTATTCGATATTTATTGTTTTTACTTGTTTTATAAATAATTTTAAGGGTACATGTTCATTTTATTATTATTTTATTTAGTACCAATTAGTTAATGAATTAGAACTTAATGAACTATTATAATTCCACTATCGCCTTCTTCTGACAATAATTCTGAATCTGTCTCTGCATGGATTAATAGTTCGAAAGGATGCCGTCCAAATAAAAAATTTGGAGGTCTACTTGTCACAACAGGCTATTGACAACAGGTTAGTGCGGAAGTCTTGAGGCATATTTCAAAAAAAAATTGAGATTGGTATAGGAAAACAATTAGCACAGCAGTTTTGGAATTTTGTGCTGAATGTAAAGCATCATTCCAAAATCTCGGTCGATTTTATTGAACTCGTATGTAGTTTGTGCTGCCAAAATTAAGTTCACGAATTGCATGTGAACGTTATACCGTTTTCATTTTATAAAAGAAAATAAAGCTGTTGACAAAAGGATAAGGAAAATATTCTGGAGATATCGAATTTGATACGTAATTGATATTAAATGGACGTTTTCAGTCAATGAACACTTTCAGTAATTTTTTTCACCTTGACAACTGTAAAGTTCCATTTTCTTTTCTATTTGAAACTATTTCATCGCGTCATTGTTCTGATTGATTCCTAGTTCCGATCTCTTCTTCTCTGGAAAGCATGTTATATTTGTTATGCATGTTATTTCTGCTGTTATGCATGCTATTTATATTGTTATGCATGTTAATTGAAAATGTCAGCATACAAAATATGATTTTCAGGCATGTTATTCTAGTTGTCATGCATGTTAGTTAATTTACTATGCATACTTATTTGGTTATGCATGTTAATTGAAAACGCCAGCATACAAAATATGGTTGCCAGACATGTTATTCTAGTTGTCATGCATGTTGATTGATTTTACTGTACATACTTAATTTGATTATGCATGTTAATTGAAAACGCCAGCATACAAAATATGGTTGTCAGGCATGTTATTCTAGTTGTCATGCATGTTGATTGATTTTACTATGCATACTTAATTTGGTTATGCATGTTAATTGAAAACGTCAACATACAAAATATGATTGTCAGGCTTATTATTCTAGTTGTCATGCATGTTGATTGATTTTACTATGCCCATACTTATTTTTTGTTATAAGTTGTTATGTATGTTATTATAGTGTCGTGCATGTTATTCTAATTGTTATGCTTGTTATTTGATTTATTATGCATACTTACTTATTCTAGTTGTATGCATGTTAAACTTCATTTTTCTGTTATTATGCTTGTTATTTGATTTATTATGCATACTTACTTATTCTAGTTGTTATGCATGTTAAACTTTATTTTTGTGTTGTTATGCTTGTTAGTTAATTTACTATGCATACTTATTTGGTTGTTATGCATGTTATTATAGTTGTTATAGTAGTTTTGTGATGTAATATAGCTTAAACTTAATTTTATGTTGTTATTCATGTTAATTGAAAAACACATGCATACTTATTTAGTTGTTGTTATGCATGTTATTTCTGTTGTTATGCATGTTATATTTGTTATTATGCAAGTTATTTCTGGTGTTATGGATGTTATTCTAGTTTTTGTGCAGCTTAAATTTAATTTTGTTTTTTTATGCTTGTTAGTCAATTTAATATGCATGCTTGCTGTAATAAAATGCATAACAACTGAGAATAAATTAATATGCATAACAACTGGAAAAATATGAATATGCACCAAAAAATTAATATGCATTATAAATAAATTAATATGCATTACAAATTCGCATATATACGAAATGAAAATCTTTCATATATTAGCATGCATTACAAATCGTAACTCAAAATAATTAACATGCATTACAAATTATAAATAAATTAATATGCATTACAAATAAATTAATATGCATTACAAATTCGCATATATACGAAATGAAAATCTATCATATATTAACATGCATTACAAATCGTAACTCAAAACAATTAACATGCATTATAAATTATAAATAAATTAATATGCATTACAAATTAACTGGAGAGAACAGTTTATAAAAAATGGATAAGATTTTAGGACGAAATGGATGAGCGTATCAATTGCGTATCAAATTGTGTATCACTGTATCAGCTCCATATTCTGTAGATACCATATTTGATACTGACTATTGATACCGATGTTATTATGCTCATTTAGTTGAGTTACTATGCATATTATTTGAATTATTATGCATATTATTTCATGTTATTTTTGTACTGGAAAATTATTATGCATGTTAACTAAATAATGTGCATAATAACTCAAATAGAATGCACAATTATTTCAGTACAAAAAATAACATACATAACTATTTCAGTGCAAAAAATAACATACATAATAACTCTAATAATATGCATAATAACTCAACTAAATGTGCATAATAACATCGATATCGATAGTCTGTATTAATATTGATATCTACGTATAAGCTCCCTTAAAAAAAGAAACTCTAAGCGAATTAATGATAATCAAATAAAAAATGCTTACAAATGAGCAAGTTAGTTACCTTTTCCTTCAATGCTTAATGAGGCATTTCGTAAGCTGTAAAAAACAAAAAAAGAGTCACAAGGTCAACAATAATTTCAATTTTTAAAGCATCTTTTCGGCCTTTTAGGTTCAGAGATCTAACATTTTGTAAAATTGTCCAGAATCACCACAGCCAGTGGTGCAAACGAGTTGACCGCAACAGAAATAATATTCATAACATCAGAAATAACAAAATTAAGTATGCATGTGTATCTTGTTACCCCTAAAGTTTGGAGACCCGAGATCTTTTATAAGAGTCAGAGTGTATCTTGGAAAGATGTCAAATTAATTATCAAATATTCATAAAATATTTGTAATTATATTCTCTCCAATTCCTTTCCAAATCCTAGTATTTAATTCTGCAAATACATTTACGAATTTGGTACAAATACATTTTATTCAATCAGAAAGATAAGAGTGATCTAGGCATTCAAAACATGCCTTACAGAAGGTCTCTTGCTGCCGCAAAGAATTTTTTTACGGTCGCAATAGACTTGGCAACTCCACACTTGGCAACTTTCTGCCAAGTGTCTTGCGGCCGCAACAAATCATGCCAAAATGGTAGATTTGTTGCCTTATCTTCCCCTACTGTATTGCGGCCAGAATGAATCTTATTGCGGCCGCAATAGATCATGTTTTGTGATGTTTTGCTTGGGCTTTGATTCAAAACAAGTTGGATTTGACCCAAACAATATTTCTGACTTTACACTAAGACCCGTATATATTTTAATTGATCATAATCAGTCCATCAATAATTATAATTAATTTAGATAAGTTCTATATGCATTCGTGCCCAAAATCTTGGTGAAATACATATAACGCCTTGTATATTAATTAATCACATTTAGCGGCATTTCCAACTGTTACTCCTCGTAACATTAGTGACATGTTTGTAATCATATAACACGTAGTCCAACTTAATTTATTGGAATTAACGTCTTAGTTCCAACAGTCTCCCACATGGACAAGTGTGGATTATTTGATTACACATGTCTTGGATCTGGCTAGATCACTTTAAACTTTTCTGTCTTTCTGTTCGCATTTCCTTAACAATTCGGTCCACTAGTCATACCAGCACAGGACTTAAACGATAGTCACCATAACTCCTTCGTGGCTTTATTAATATGAATCACAGTACCAAATACTTCTAGATGACATGAATTAGACTTTAGTCATATAGCTCAAAAATTACACGAGAGTGTGATTTAGGTGACTATTTTCGAATGGGTCACCCTTTAGTTGTTAACTTTAGTTGAGGTCACAAATTTTTAGAAAAGAACACAATGAGATTCAAAACATAACTTATATATATATCAAAACTTGTTACAAATTACATAGCATGAAACATTAAAAACAAAAATCAAACTCCTATATTTCCCTAAACTTTCCTAACATAGGTACTACGTCCATATGAGCAACATGCTCATGAAACTTTTTGGGTGGTAGTGCTTTTGTAAGGAGATCTGCAATCATGGAGTTTATACCGATATGTTCCACCTTTAACTCATTGTTCTGAACTCTTTTCTTTACTGCCAGAAATTTGATGATGTACTTAGACTTTATCGAGCTTCTGTTGTTTGTTGCATAGAGTACGACTGAATTGTTGTCTCACATCAACATAAGTGACTTCTGGATGGTAGGAACCACCTGTAGCCTAGTGATAAAATTCTTGAGCCACACAGCCATGGTTCGAGGCTTCGTAGCATGCAATGAAATCAGTAGCCATGGTGGAAGGTGCTATAAGCGACTGTTTAGCACTCTTCCATGACACAGCTCCGTCTGTCATCATGAAGATGTATCCTAATGCCGACTTCATGCTATCCACGCAGCCTCCAAAATCGGAATCGGTATATCCTATGACCTCGAGCTTTTTCGATCTCCGATATGTGAGCATATAGTCCCTTGTTTTCTTCAGGTACCTCAATACCCTCTTCGAAGCTTTCCAATGCTCCATTCCTGTATTACTTAAATATCACCCTAGCATTTCCGTAATGAAGGCTATGTCCGGTCTCGTGCACACTTGGACGTACATGAGACTGCTTACAACAGAAGCATAGGGGATGTCTTTCATGACAAGTCTTTCTGAATCAGTTTTAGGACACTGAGCAAGACTGAACTTGTCTCCCTTAGCCACTAATGTATCACCTGGTTTACAGTCTTTCATGCCATACCTACTTAGCATTTTGTTTATGTATTTTTTTTGGAATAGTCTCAGAACTCCTTCGGTTCTGTCTCTCAATATCTTTATCCCTAGGACAATGAGGTATCCCCAAGATCTTTCATCTCGAAGTTTCTAAATAGAAAGTTCTTGATTTGATGCAACATGTTCTTGTCATTACTAGCTAGTAGTATGTCATCAACGTATAAGACCATAAACGTGAACTTGCTCCCACAGAACTTAATGTAAATGCATTCATCAACTAAGTTAGACTCGAAACCGTATGAGCTATGTTGTGAAATTTCAAGTACCATTGTCGAGATGCTTGTTTGAGCACATAGATGAATTTCTTAAGCCAGCATACCATTGACTTTGGATCGCCGATCACAAAGTTTTCTGGTTGCCTCATGTAGATGGTTTCCTCAATGTCACCATTGAGAAAAGTCGTCTTTACATCCTTTTGATGGAGCTCCAAGTTATAATGTGCTACCAATGCCAATATGATTCTCAACGAATCTTTCGATGATACTGGAGATAAGGTTTCATTGTAATCAATGCCTTCTTTCTGCGTGAAATCCTTGGCGACAAGACGTGCTTTGTATTTTTCAACATTGTCTTTAGAATTCCGTTTGGTCTTGAATATCCACTTACAACCAACGGTCTTCTTGTCCTTAGGCAAAGGAACAATATCCCACATGTCATTGTCGCTCATTGATTTCGTCTCTTCATTCATCACATCGATCCACTTATGAGAGTTAGAACTTTTCATAGCTTGTTTGATATCTCTTGGATCATTTTCAAACATGCCAATGTCAAATTCATGTTCTTGGAGATATGCAAATCTTCCAGTAAATTCGTTCTCTCTAGTGGACCTTCTTATTTGGATTGGTTATGTAATTTATTGAGGAGTATTTACATGAACATCATTACTTAATTCCTAATCTCCCACAGGCTCAGGGCCAATAACATTGTCCATGACAACGTCGCTATTTGGGATGGATTTGGGTCTATTTGTGTCCATGTTATCTTGTGAACTTTGAGAGGGGAGTGAAATTTGCCTATTGACATGAGATGCGTTTTCAAGATTTATTAATATTGGAATAGTGACTAAGTCCGAACGAAGGCCCGAAGTGTCATTATCCCTCTCTTCCACAAAAATCCATGTTCATATCTCCCCCCACAAACTCATTATCCCCGAAAATTTTCGCATTTCCTGTCTCGAATATCATACGTTCTGTTGGATTATAGAATTTATATCCTCTAGATCTTTCAGGATACCCAACGAAATAGCAACTAATAGTTCTTTCATCCAGTTTCTTTAATGTCGGCCTATAAGGCCTTGCTTCTGCTGGACATCCCCAAATCCGAAAATGATTTAGACTAGGCTTGCGTCCAAAATAAATCTCAAATGGGATTTTATTAGTTGCTTTAGTTGGAACACTGTTGAGAATATACGCTGCATTTTTTAATGCTTCTTCCCACAAACTTTCTGGCAGAGTCGTACGAGCAATCATACTTCTTACCATGTCTTTGAGGGTGCGATTGTGCCTTTCAGCAACACCATTCATTGCAGGCGAGCCTGGCAATGTATACTGTGACACAATACCGCATTCCTCTAAGTATTTTGTGAAGGGTCGTGGACATTGTTCTCCTGACCCGTCATATCAGCCGTAGTATTAACCACCACAATCAGATCTGACGGCTTTAATGCATTTGTTAAGTTGTAACTCAACTTCCTCTTTATTACTTTGAAACATGTCTAGTGCTTCAGCCTTTTCTTTAACCAAGTAGATATGTCCATATCTTGAATAATCATCTATGAATGTGATAAAATATCGGTGACCATTTTTTGTTTTTTTAACCTTTGGAAAAGGAGCATAGATATCAATATGTATCAATTCTAAGAGATCATTACATCTTTTGGCATCATACTTGCGTTTACTAGTTTGTTTTCCTTTTATACAATTTACACATTCTTTGAAATTAGTAAAGTTTAAAGGTGCGAGAAAATTATTAGACATAAGACGTTGGATTCTTTGCATAGAGATATGTCCCAAGCGTCTGTGCCATAATGTGGCTGAATTCTCGTTAGTTAATTTTCGTTTTCTAGTTTCAATGCACAGGGTTTCTGTTTGTGAAGTGTCTATTTAAGAAAATAAAGATTATCGTAAGAAGATAAAGAACCAGAAGCAACTTGTTTTGAATTTTGAAACAAACTGAAATTGTCATTACCAAATGAACATACAAAACCATTCTTGTCCTTTCCAAATAGGAAATAGAAATTATATTCCTTCGAAAGGAAGGAACCACTAATGCATCAAAATACAAATAAAATCCAGTCTTACACAATAATCTAAATTTCTCTATGCCTTCAACTTCAACCTTCCTGCCATCTCCCACATAAATGTGTTGCTCAGCTTGATTTGGCTTTCGAAGGTTTAGGCAACACTGCAAGGATATATTGATATTAGATGTTGCACCTGAGTCTAACCACCAAGTATATTTTGAAATTGTACTTAAATTAACTTCAGAACAAACTAGCCATGACACATACCTTTCTTTTTCAACCACGAAGCGTAGTTGGTAAAGTGTATCTTGATGTGCCCAAGCTTCTTGCAAAAGTGACAAGTAACCTTACTTTCTGATTTCTCAGGAGTATTGTCGACCTTCTGCTTCTTTTCTGTAGTCTCTTTAACGGGCTCTTTTCCCTTATTCTTACGCCTGTTCTTTCTAGGATTAGGTGTTACAACATGAGCCTCCTCTCCCTTAGCCAATTTATGTCTATCCTCCTCATGTACTAGTTGAGCTTCAAGCTTAGACACTGTCCATTTTTCCTTCAGACAGTTGTAAGTCATAGCGAATTTATTGAATGAGGGAGGGAAAGACATGAAAATGTATTCAATGAGAAGATCATCAAAGAAATTGAACTCGTGCACAAGAAGCGCATGTTGGAGCTTGATCATTTCAGTGATGTGCTCTCTAATCCCAGTTTTCCCCTTGTACTTCAGAGTGTGAAGTTTAGTCATGAGCGTACATATTTGTGTCCGCTTGCTCACTTATGCTCCAAAGCACTAAGGTACTTCTTAGCGCCAGAATCCTGATCAGGAATACAACCTTGGAGTGTTTCATGGGTTGTCATTTTCATGATCATAAAGCACATCCTGTCGTTATGATCCTAGTCCTTCATGTCAACCTTTTCAGGAGCGGTGGGCGCCTTTCCAACTGGCACGGGATGATCATAATGTAATGTCCGATCATACTTCATCATCCCTAGAAACAACCTAAGTTTGGATTCTCATTGGTGAAAGGTTGACCCTTGTAGAGACGAAATCTGATTCATCATTGCCAAATTATTTGAAAAATTTTAGAAAACAAAAGAAATATCAGTTTATGCGTCAAGTTCCTTAATCACATTTACAAATCTATTCAAAAGCCTTGAACAAAAAGAACTATAAATGACTCCATTAATTTCATTTTAACCAACAATATTATCCAACATGAGGTCCCGAAGGAGGCAGTCAATACTCTTAGCTATCGTGGTGTTATGCACAAGTACAAATGAGACTTATTGTCGCTCTTGCCGATGGGTCCGATTGGCATATCCACGTACTAGTGACCATGCCAGTCAAGTAAGGGACGTGAATCACAAGCGGACTACTTAAGTACCACGCCTCAAATGCTTTTCTAGACATCACTAGCACGTAGCTTCTCATTACTTTTCTTTATGCGCCTTACTTTATGTGTATTAGCAACAACTTAATGTGTCAATCCTTCGAAGGGAGCAATTAACAATCTGTTACTAACACACGTCCTTTTAACTTTCACGAGGCATCTTGCTTGTTACTTTAACGATGGTGTTCGAAACCGAACACGATAGTTTAACAAGATACGGTGTGTATTCTTAATTGCCTTCAAATAGATCAAAATCATGTAAAAGTCTACAAGGACGTATCCTAAAAAAAGAGCTACACATTCATAATATATATATGTTGTATTATCAACTAAATAGGGACTTTAAATTAGAGATTTCTAATTTTTCTATTTGTTAATAAAATACACATATAAATATATTTTATAAAACATAGACTTTTAAATATATTTAGTATTTGAAAAATTACTAAATATTCTTGAATACCATATTTCAATCTTAATCAAAACCTATTAGAATTTAGCAATTTTATCTCGACTTTTATTAGCTTTTATACTAATTATAGATATATAGCTAAATTCTATATATATCAAGATTAAAAATAGTATTAATTTTGTAGCAAAATTAATTGTAATTATATTTAAGTAAATTATATATATATATCCTAAATTACAATTAATTTACACTACTCCTAATTAACAAAAATTAAATTTCCGAAAATTGGCACAATTAACCTGTCAATTCAATTGTTTTGTGCCATTTCCAGACTGCTTGCGACCACAAGAATATCCATATCAATTCAATTATCTGGATTTCCAAAAAATAGTGCAAAACATGCTCTGTTGCGGGCGTAATTGCCCTATGTTGCGGCCGCAATCGTCCCTGTAAGTTCAATTTGTTCACAGCCTGCAACCTAGAGTCATTACGGCCGCAATAATAGTCATTACAGCCGCAATATATCACCTTTCAGTTCAAATTTGTACTAACCCACAATAATACTGGAATTTCTTGTCCTTGCGGCCGCAATATGATTTCTTGCGGTCGCAATGAGCCATGGACTTGGAATCTTTCTGGTTTTCCGAAACAGAGACCTTCCTAACAAGTTTTGCGGTCGTAATAAGATTCATTGCGGCCGCAATAGACCTTGATTTAGTGCAAAAATGGTTTGTTCTTAAAATAAACTTTTCTGGATAATTTGTTTCGAATTTTTTAACCAAAATTAATGCATTTATTTCTAAAAAATAACTTTAATTTGTCAATAATTGTTCCTAATATTAATTAAACAATTAATATGAATAATATCAATTTTAAATTCGCATAAAAAACGAGGAAATTTGACAAAATCCAATTAATGTCTAATTAGTCCACAAAAGAAACAATTACGCACAAAAATCAAGAGAAAATCACCAAAATGCAATAATTAAATTCGATAAATTCAGTAAATCACAAATTCTCAAATATGCGCAACGGGTTGGCTCTGATACCACTTATTGGAATTAATTCAATTGAGTTGGTGTAATTCAATTAGGATATAAATCACATAAGTCGTTCCCTAATCTAACACAGTTGCAGTTTAATCAAATTAACGTAACCATTGCGACATAAATGAGATATAAAAGAGCGAAAGCGGATTTACATACTTTCCATCTCCACCAGTCGTCTCCGGTCTTTAATCCTTGCGATGGTTGAGATGTCGAATCTACGGAAGTTCTTCGGCGCGTCTTTTCCGGACGGATCCAAACGATTCGGAGGCGCTATCCTTTCTCCAGACGAGTTACGAACGCCTCGACGGAGTATGAACTCTTAATGAAATTGAGTACATTAGCTATGCACAACAAATGTGCCATAATCATAGAAAATTTCGATCTCTCGTTACCCCCTAACGTTTGGAGACTCGGGACCTTTTATAGGGGTCAGAGTGTATCTTGAAAAGATGACGAATTAATTATCAAATATTCATAAAATATTTGTAATTATATTCTCTCCAATTTCTTTCCAAATCCTAGTATTTACTTCTGCAAATACATCTACGAATTTGATACAAAATACATTTTATTCAATCAGAAAGATAACAGATGGTATATGCATTCAAAACATGCCTTACAGAAGGTCTCTTGCGGCCGCAATGAATTTCTTTGCGACCGCAATAGACTTGGCAACTCCACACTTGGCAACTTTCTGCTGAGTGTCTTGCGGCCGCAATGAGATTCATTACGACCGCAATAAATCATGCCAAAATGGTAGATTTGTCGCCTTATCTTCCCCTACTGTATTGCGATCGCAATGAATCTTATTACGGCGACAATAGATCACGTATTGTGTTGTTTCGCTTGGGCTTTAATCCAAAACAAGTTGGGTTTGGCCCAAACAATATTTTTGACTTTGCACTAAAATCCGTATATACATTAATTGATCATAATCAGTTCAATAATTATATTTAATTTAGATAAGTTCTACATGCAATTTTGCCCAAAATCTTGGTGAAATACGTATAACGCCTTGTATATTAATTAATCACATTTAGCGGCATTTCCAATTGTACTCATCGTAACATTAGTAACAGTACGTGATATGTTTGTAATCATATAACACGTAGTCCAACTTAATTTATTGGAATTAACGTCTTAATTCTAGCACGTTCATCTCGAACTTATAACTCGTTTTTAGAACTTATACAAAATTGTAATTGAATTTGCGAAGAGAAAGAATTAGAATTGAATATCTATAATTATATTTAGTGAATTTAAATCGACGATTGTGATTTATCATGTATTAAACGTAGGCTTCATATCAACTCGTTAACAAATAGAGTCGTAACGAATCCAGCTGAGTCAAATTCAGTTCATCTCAATAACTAAACGAGCTGATCATTTCATCTCGTTAATAGCTTGAACTAATAATAAATAAGTTTATAACAAAAATTTGATAATTCAAATGCAGACGAACCACGAGTTACGAATATTTATAAGTATTGGACCTTTGGTAAAGTTAGGGGAATTCACGCAAAAATAATGCACAAAACTAACATCCACGAATCTTTGGCGCCACGTGTCGGCAGATACAATGAATGCACCTTTAGGCCCCACATTTGTCTTCCAGCACGATGTACGATGATTCAGATGCAATCTCTCATATAGGGTTTTAATAACGGGGCGAGTCGAATACCCGTGGATCCGATTCGTCCGGATCCACAGGTACGATGAGACGGATATGTACGAGTTCGAACCCAAAACCCCCAACTCGACCCGTGATAAACCCGAACGAATCGGGTCGGATCCGTCCAACTTTTCGATTTTTTATTTTTTTGAATTTTTTTTGAATTTTTTTCGATTTTTTGAATTTAAAACCGCACATTATTTTAATATATATATTATTTTTTTCGAATTTTTCTGAATTTTTTTGTATTTTTTTTAATTTTTTTGAATTTTTGCACGGTTCCACGAGTCGGATCCACGGATCGGGCACGGGCGGGTCTTGGGACGGGTCGGGCACGGGTTTAGACGGGCACAAGTATACACGGGTTTGGAGGATTTGGAGCCAACCCGACCCGTGCTAAATTCGTGGATCCGAGATCCACGGGTCGGGTCGGATCCGAGCACGGGCACGGGTCAGGCACGAGTAAGGCACAGACGGGTCCACGGGCGGGTAGACCCACCCGGATTTTTTTTAATCCCTACTCTCATACAATTGTTTCACATGGAGAGAGAGATTCCTCTGCACATCATCTATTTAGCCCTTCTCTCTAATTTCAGTACAAAATATGCTTGCCCATTTTAAGTTACACCGTCAGTCACCTACACATCAGTTTCCAAATCTGGTTAATAGAAACATGGAATACTAAATGCACAAGTACAACAACATTATCATCAACCAAAAATAGTTTATCAGAGCACAGCACTCGACAAGAACAAGGGCTTTTAACAAATAATATAGTTATCCAAACAATAAAGACTACCAGATAATAAGCTATCAGCTCAACTCTGCTGATTAAAATGTACATCAGAGGATATGTTGTTTTGCCTAGCTATCACATCTCAATATATACAACTGCCACAGATATATCTATCCTCGCTAATTTTTTTTTACCAAATTACCAGGGACCTGTTTGCGTCCTTCGCAAGCACAACTTCTTGGATCCACACTGATGGTTTACAATTTCCATAACCTGCTTAATGTGCCAATGTAAGCTTTATTTTTTTGAGGGAACCAATGTAAGCTTTCAATTTTCTTTTTTCCCACAATCAATCTTCTGACTTGATTCATAGAACAAACAAAGAGCTTTATCCAGGGACGGATCTATGTAAAGCCTAACTCAGAATGGAAAGCAACAGAAGTTGCCAAGTGCTACAATTCTGAATTGTGAAAGCACAAGCTGGGAAGTTATGCTGGGAGTTTATACATTTCAATGACCAGTAGAAATTTTCTGGAGTGACAATCCACCATGCAGCCTTAAGAAACAAATGAACAAAATTGAATTTGGTAGATACTCCGCAAACAATAGGCCACTGGAGCAATTGTTCCAAATTTATATATGGGTGGGGGCCTGCCATATTGACTTCGTCGATATGACTTTACCGGGCGAACCACGGTATAAAAGAAAAACTGAGACAGAATAGGGGACAAAAGGTCTTCCACTCCAAAAAGCAGCACAAACAAGACCTATGATATAACAAATACCACAAAAATGCTAATTCTGGCTTGAAAGATATACCTGACTAGATTTCTGACAAAATGCCAGGAATTAAGCAACAAATGCAGCTAATGACACAATACAACACTTATCCCAAATACAATCTAAAATAAGATTTTCTTATCATAAACTATTGAAATACCTGATTATTAATTTGCAGCTTCTTCATCTCATCCTACAAATTACAAGGTATCATAAGTAAAGAGTGACAGACCACATAATTTAATGTTGTAGTAGCATGATGTCATCACAGCTCGATATCCAAAAATAACTTTTTGAAACAAAATGCACTATGTACCAAAATAGTAAAAAATAAAAAGACTTGAAGGATCAGCTCTAATGGCAGTACCAAAAAGAAAAAATGTGTACCGCAGTACCTGTTTTTCCTGCAATTCTTTGTTCTGCTCCTTGAGCTTTGCAACTTCAGCCTCCAGCTCCATAGTGTAAGCCTGTCCATGACAAAAGCAAAGTAAACAAGAGAAAAGTCAAGTGTTTGTACAATCATTGTTTTGGTTTATTCTATAACAATAGCAAAAATGATCCCAATAAATATAAATTTCCTAACTAAAATTGTTCATGCAGGCAGTAGGATAATCATTTTGTAACAATAACGAAATATGAAACAATGCTCCCAATAGATAACAATTTCATGACTAAAAAAGGGTCATGAAGGCTGAGTAATAATATGATAAATTGCTTGATTAAATGGTGATGTTTATTTTTCTCTGTACAAGCTTAATTCTACAAATATTTTTCTTGCTTTTCACATTATGCCTTCATGCAATGATTTACAGAGGGTAATAATAATATATTTCAAAATGCAGAAATTTCTTTACTATGACCTTTTCCTAGAAAACAAGCAGCAAATAATGAGTTGCTGAGAAATCAAACTCGGATGAAATATTATTTGGATGAATTATGCTATAATGCCCTTTCTGGTTTGCCTTACAGACTCGAGCCGTATAAAGCCATCACCAACACACAAAAAGTTAAAATAAAACAAAAACCTAATAACTACCAATAATCCTAAATCACAGATCACAATGTGAATTAAGAAAATTTACCTGTTTACGAGCCCGCGACCTCGCTGCCGATTCTCTATTTTTTATCATCCTCCTTTGCCTCCTCTCGACCACCTTCTCAACTGCCCCAGAACCCTTCTTCACACTTCTCATCCCTCCACCAATCTCAAAAGGCGCCACTGGAGACAATGATCCCATATCCCCATTTTTTACTTTCCCTAGCGCCCCATCTGGAGAACACACCGACCTGACAACTCCGCCCTGCCCCATCACCATGTTGCTGATGCTGACAACAGGATCCCCCATCCCCACAAGTCCTACTGGGTAAGACCTCAGTGGCATTGGCACACCTGCGGCACTACTGTTACCCATGATATTATTAACACCGTTACCCACCATATTGTTATAGAACAAACTGTTACCACTACTACTAGGGTCGTTAATATTAGTAGTACCATTACCAGTAGTGATATTACTACCCAGTGGGACTGCATCTTCCCTGACAACCCCAGCCCGAACCAAGAACTCCTCTAGAGTCATCTCTCCTAATGTCTGTTGCCGGTGTGGTTGACACTCCACTGCTGCTGAGGCGGCTGCAGCAGCAGCTGCACCAGAGGTGGAGGCAGAATTTACCCTGACGAGGTCACGCCAGACCTCATCAACAGTTTTCTGGCTAATAGTTCGAGGAAGAGTGAGAGATCCCTGCCTTTGAATTCCGCCACCTGGTGTAGCAGCTCCACCACCAGAGCTGCCACCGATGAATGCTCCGGCCATTGCCTGACTCTCCTCGGCCGTCCAGATGCTCTTTAAGAGCTCATCCATGTTCATCGACCCGAAATCCTTCCCCAGAGTGCTTTGAAATTCGTCGAAGGTTAGTGAATAAACTGATCCCTGACGCGCCAGAAGCCGGTCGGCTTGTCCTGATCCAGATGCAATTCCTTTGTTGAAATCCATACTGATCTGCAATTTTAGGAGTGAAATCTACCGTTCAACCAATCATGCACGTCGTTTTTCATGGAGAGGAAGAATTGGAGAGAACTTGGTGCGATTTCTAACTGGATTTGGCAAATCTTAGGTAGAGTGAGGCGAATTAAACCTACTATAATCTTCTTTGCTAGAAATGGAAGTGCCTACATGGCTACATCTTCTAAAGTGAAGTAATATTACAATCGGAAAGTCTTATCCAGATCGCACGGAGACGTGCCTAATCCGCTTAATAATAATAAATTGGATATTTACAAAAGGAAATTTCTTTTGCTGAAATAATTAGGTATAGTTTTACTGGCTAAATTAGTAGAAACGAGAGTACCTGTGTGAAGGAGTGTAACCTTGTCGCGAAGCCTCCGATCGCGCTGAAAGAGAAGGCCAGGTGTCGGCTCGATGCGTTCTGGCCACGAAGTGTATTTGTGGCCTAGAAACTGCTGGAGAAAGAATAAAATCCGTCTTCGGTTACACGGTTTTTACCCATGGGAGAACTTGAACATTTTATTCCGTTTATCAGAAGATTGCACGAATCTCGAGGAAACAACAGACGGAGCAGGGGGTTGGGGTCTTGGGGATTGTTTGTGTGGTTTTAGAGAAGGGAACGTAGCAGGTCAAACTGCATATAAATAATGGAGTACACTGAAGGGAAGGGGATTAGGGGATTAGGGGATACGTGGCGAAGCTAGAGAATCGGCACTAGAAGCGTGAATGTGCAGCCAATGAGGTGGTGCAATGTGGAGAGACCCTCGCCGTTGGCGCAGTGGCACCACACCTGTCCCCAATCTGTCACAAGACTTGTTACCTACCTTACCTTAACTAAAGCAGCGCGCCGCTTCTTTAAAAAATTTCTCTGTTTTGTTAGATTAATACAATCAAAGCGATAGGCAATTGAGGTTGGTTTGTTAATAAGTTGAGAATGATGTTTTGTATATAAATTTGATGATAATTTGTTCATATTTGTAAGCAACTGTTGTCTTGCATATTATTGTGAAGAATGGAGATTATTTTTTTTTTAAAAAATCGGAAAATTAGAAATAACTTCAATAATAGGAAAACAAACATTCATTTGTGACTAAAATATAAAACGTCAAGCAAGCCAAATATCTAATTCAGAACATTCTAATCAAAATTTCTACGAAATTACAAAACCTAAATCAAGAAAGAGAAAGAAAAAAAACAATTACACATTCTTTGACTTTGAAATTTATTGGTTTGGTCCTTTTTATTCTGCACACATATTACTTCACATCTCAGTTGATAAATTACATGATTCAAATTCAACCATGAAATGAAAAAAATGCAAAATCAGCTTATAAGATATGCACTCTTGTTTCATTTCGAGTATAACGAAGCTCATCAGGAATTCAAGTTCATATTCCATCACAATACACAGACAATCTTGTAACCTCTCGCAATTTAGAAACCAGATTAAGTCACAGATTCGAGTACCAAATTCAAGCTCTTGAAATTAAAGATAATAATAATTTATCAATATCATATTATGATTAGCATGATTCAACAAAACAAAAACAATTGGGATTAAGAAAATCTTGTATATTAGCTCTAGATCAGATTATGCGAAACTAAATTAGACTAAAAATACTACCTTGTCATCTTCCTGACCAGTCTTTATGAACCTCCGAAGGAAAGTCTTTATTGTAGGATTTTTCATTTCAAAATTCAGAAATTTCAACACATCAATCTCCATTTGCACAACCTGAATGAACCTATTTATGTTTTTCAAATAAGATTAGTAAAAAGGACTAAGAAACATAAGCTAACATCTTGTTTATTGTAGGTACTGTCAGTGTTATAACAGAATTCATCAACATGGGTTGAAAATATCTCTTCATATTTCCTAAATAAAACAAATCAAGGAAAGCACCATCAATAAGACAAATCTAGTAAAATGGCAATAACATAACTCAAAATAACACCATCCTTTTATCACATTAGCATGATTTCGAACAATTTATATAATAAACACGCAGCTCATGAATCAAGAGAAGCCAAGCAAAAATAATTAAATGAGTGAGAAACATGTTCTTTTAGTTTGAATTTATTGAACTTGGTAGCGAATGACCTGATGTTGCTTACATTAATTAAGTAAGCCTTCTAGTTCTATTTATTTTCTTTCTAAGACTCTTTTGTTTCATACCAGTACAGACAAAGTCAACCAATCTGATTCTATTTATTTTCTTTTTAACACTTCTCGTAGTAAATATGATGCTTTGTTGAGTATTCATGGAAGTTTACCACTCATAAATAAAGTAAACTGATCAGAAACACTTCTCATAGTAGACTATGATGATTTCTGGTGTTTTCTTAATGTTTATCACTCATAAATGAAGTACTCAGATATGAAACACTTCGCGTATTAGGATAAATGTTTTGTGGTGTTTTATTAATTGTTTACAACACATAAATTTAGTATACATTGTAGGATAAGATGCTTTGTGGTGTTTTCTATGCTTCTTCGTGAAGTTTTAGTAAATGGTTACCACGATTAAATGAAGTATTCAAAGAAACACTTTTTGTTGTATGCTACGAGTTTTTGCGGAGTTTTCTTGAATGGTTACCACCAATAAATGTAATCAGATTTGAAACACTTCTCATAGAACGATAAGATACTTTGTGGTATTTTCTTTAATGTTTACCATCCATAAATGAATTAATCAGATCAGAAAAACTTCTCATAGTACGTTAAGATGTTTTTTGGTGGTTTCTTTAATGGTTACCACCCATAAATTATGTACTCGGACATGAAGCACATAAAGTGGTATTCATGCTTCTTCGTGGTGTTTTAGTGAATGGTTATAACACTAAAATGAGGCACTTGAATAAGAAACTCTTCTCGTAGTAAGATATGATGCTTTTTGGAGTTTTCTTGAAAGGTTACCACTCATCAATGAAATAATTTGATCAGAAACACTTCTCGTAGTAGGACATAAAGTTTTGTGGTATTTTCTTTAATGATTATCACCCATAAATGAAGTACTCATATAAGAAACACTTATCGCAGTAGGATAAGATCTTTTGTGATATTTTTTTAATGGTTACTACCCATAAATGATGTACTCTGATCACAACACTCATAAATTAAGTACTCGAACATGTGGCACTTAGAGTGTCACTCTATGCTTCTTCCATGTGTTTACTGAATGGTTACAACAATAAAATCAAGTACTCGGAGACGAAACTCTTCTCGTACTAAGATATGATGATTTGTGGAGTTTTTTTGAAAGGTTCATAATTGAAGTAGTCGGATCTGAAACACTTCTCGTAGTAGGGTAAGATGCTTTGTGGTGTTTTCTTTAATGGTTACCACCCATAAATTAAGTACTCTGATCAGAACCACCCAAAAATTAAGTGCTCGAACATTAAGCAATTTGAGTGGTAATCTATGCTTCTTTGTGGGGATTAGTGGATGGTTATAACACTTAAATGAAGTACTCAGAGAAGAAAATCTTCTCATAGTAAAATATGATGCTTTGTTGAATTTTCATAGAAGTTTACCACTCATAAATGAAGTACTATGATCAGAAATACTTCTCATAGTAGAACATAATTCTTTGTGGTGTTTTCTTAATGTTTACCACCAGTAAATGAAGTACTCAGATAGTAAACACTTCACGTATTAGGAAAAAAATGTTGTGGTGTTTTATTGATTGTTTAAAACACTTAAATTTAATACTCAGAAAATAAACACTTCTCCTTGTAGGATAAGATGCTTGGTGGTGTTTTCTTGATTTTTTTATCGCCCAAAAAGGATGTACTCAGACATGAAGCACATAGAGTGGAATTTTTTGCTTCTTCGTGAAGTTTTAGTGAATGGTTATCACGATTAAATGAAGTATTCAAAGAAACACTCTTCGTTGTATGCTACAAGTCTTTGCGGAGTTGTCTTGAATGGTTACCACCAATAAATGAAATAATCGGATCTGAAACACTTCTCATAGGATGATAATATGTTTTGTGGTATTTTCTTTAATGTTTACCACCCATAAATGAAGTAATCGGATAAGAATAACTTCTCATAGTACGTTAAGATACTTTTTGTAATTTTCTTTAATGGTTATCACCCATAAATGAAGTACTCTAATCAGAACCACCCATAAATTAAGTGCTTGAACATTAAGCAATTGGAGAGGTAATCTATGCTTCTTCTTGGGTTTAGTGAATGGTTACAATACTTAAATGAAGTACTGGGAGAAGAAAATCTCCTTGTAGTAAAATATGATGCTTTGTTAAGATTTCATTGAAGTTTACGACTAATAAATGAAGTACTCTGGTCAGAAACATTTTTCATTATAGAATAAGATGCTTTGTGGTGTTTCCTTAATGTTTACCACCCATAAATGTAGTACTCAGATAAGAAACACTTCACGTATTAGGATAAAATGTTTTGTGGTGTTTTATTGATTGTTTACAACACTTAAATTTAGTACTCAGATAATAAACACTCTCATTGTAGGATAAGATGTTTTGTGGTATTTTCTTGATTTTTTTATCGCCCACGAATGATGTACTCGGACATGAAGCACATAGAGTGGTATTCTATACTTCTTCGTGAAGTTTTAGTGAATGGTTACCATGATTAAATGAAGTATTCAAAGAAACACTTTTCGTTGTATGCTACGAGTCTTTGCGGAGTTTTCTTGAATGGTTACCACCAATAAATGAAGTAATCGGATCTGAAACACTTTTTGTTGTATGCTACGAGTCTTTGTGGTGTTTTCTTTAATGTTTACCACCCTTAAATGAAGTAATCGGATCTGAAAATCATCTCATAGTATGTTAAGATGATTTGTGGTGTTTTCTTTAATGGTTATCACCGTTAATGAAGTACTCAGACAAGAAGTACTTAGAGTGTCACTATATGCTTCTTCCTTGTGATTTAGTGAATGGTTATAACACTTAAATCAAGTACCCGGATCAGAAACTATTCATGTATTAAGATATGATGCTTTGTGGAGTTTTCTTGAAAGGTTACCACTCATATATGAAGTAATCGAATCTGAAACACTTCTCGTAGTAGGATAAGATGCTTTATCGTGTTTTCTTTAGTGGTTACCATTCATAAATGAAGTACTCTGATCAGAACCACCCATAAATTAATTCTCGGAAATTAAGCAATTAGAGTGGTAATCTATGCTTCTTCATGGGGTTTAGTGAATGGTTACAACACATTAATGAAGTACTCAGAGAAGAAAATCATCTCGTAGTAAAATATGATGCTTTGTTGAGTTTTCATGGAAGTTTACCACTCACAAATGAAGTACTCTGATCAGAAATACTTCTCATAGTAGACTATGATGCATGGTGGTGTTTTCTTATTGTTTACTACTCATAAATGAAGTACTCATATAACGTTACCACCTAATGTATTAGGATAAGATGTTTTGGGTGTTTTCTTGATTTTTACCACCCATAAAAGATGTACTCGGACATGAAACACATAGAGTGGTATTTCTATACTTCTTCGTGATGTTTTAGTGAATGGTTACCACAATTAAATTAAGTATTCAAAGAAACACTTTTCGATGTATGCTACGAGTCTTTGCGGAGTTTTATTGAATGGTTACCACCAATAAATGTAGTAATTTGATCTGAAACACTTTTCATTGTATGCTACGAGTCTTTGTGGTGTTTTCTTTAAAGTTACCACCCGTAAATGAAGTAATCGAATGTGAAGAACTTCTCACAGCACGTTAAGATGCTTTGTGGTGTTTTCTTTAATTGTTACCACTCATAAATTATATACTCGGACATGAAGCACATATATTCATGCTTTTTCGTGGTGTTTCTGTGAATGGTTACAACACTTAAATTAAGTAATTGAAGAAGAAACTCTTCTCGTAGTAAGATATGATGTTTTTTGGAGTTTTCTTGAAAGGCTACCACTCATAAATGAAGTAATCTGATCAGAAATACTTCTCATAGTAGGACTGATGTTTTGTGGTATTTTCTTTAATGGTTATCACCATAATTGAAGTATTCAGATAAGAAACACTTATCGCAGTAGGATAAGATGCTTTGTGATGATTTCTTTAATGGTTACCACCCATAAATGACGTACTATGAACAAAACACTCATAAATTAAGTACTCGAACATGAAGCACTTAGAGTGTTACTATATGCTTCTTCCTTGTGATTTAGTGAATGATTATAACACTTAAATCAAGTACCCGGATCAGAAACTATTCACATATTAAGATATGATGCTTTGTGGAGTTTTCTTGAAAGGTTTCCACTCATATATGAAGTAATCGGATCTAAAACACTTCTCGTAGTAGGATAAGATGCTTTATCATGTTTTCTTTAATGGTTACCATTTATAAATGAAGTACTCTGATCAGAACCACCCATAAATTAAGTCTCGAACATTAAGCAATTAGAGTGGTAATCTATGCTTCTTCGTGGGGTTTACTGATGGTTGCGACACTTTAATGAAGTACTCAGAGAAGAAAATCTTCTCGTAGTAAAATATGATGCTTTGTTGAGTTTCCATGAAAGTTTACCACTCATAAATGAAGTACTCTGATCAGAAACACTTCTCATAATAAAATATGATGCATGGTGGTGTTTTCTTATTGTTTACCACCCATAAATGAAGTACTCAGATAAGAAACACTTCACGTATTAGGATAAGATGTTTTGTGGTGGTTTAATGATTATTTACCACACTTAAATTTAGTACTCATATAATAAACACTTTTCATTGTAGGATAAGATGCTTGTGGTGTTTTCTTGATTTTTTTTACCGCCCATAATGGATTTACTCTGATATGAAGCACATAGAGTGGTATTCTATGCTTTTAAGTGAAGTTTTAGTGAATGGTTACCATGATTAAATGAAGTATTCAAAGAAACACTTTTCGTTGTATGCTACGAGTCTTTGCGGAGTTTTCTTGAATGGTTACCACCAATAAATGAAGTAATCTAATCTGAAACACTTTTCGTTGTATGCTACGTGTCTTTGTGGTGTTTTCTTTAATGTTTACCACCCGTAAATGTAATCGGATCTGAAAAACTTCTCATAGTACGTTAAGATGCTTTTTGGTGTTTTCTTTAATTGTTACAACTCCTATATTATATACTCGGACATGAAGCACATATATTCATGCTTTTTCGTGGTGTTTTAGTGAATAGTTACAACACTTAAATGAAGTAATTGAAGAAGAAACTCTTCTCGTAGTAAGATTTGATGTTTTTTGGAGTTTTCTTGAAAGGTTACCACTAATAAATGAACTAATCTGATCAGAAACACTTCTCATAGTAGGACATGATGCTTTGTGATATTTTCTTTAATGATTATCACCATAAATGAAGTATTCAGCTAAGAAACACTTATCGTAGTAGGATAATATGCTTTGTGGTGTTTTCTGTAATGGTTACCACCCATAAATGATGTACTACGAACAGAACACTCATAAATTAAGTACTCGAACATGAAGCACTTCTCGTATTAAGATATGATGCTTTGTGGAGTTTTCTTGAAAGATTACCACTCATAAATGAAGTAATCGGATCTGAAACACTTCTCGTAGTAGAATAAGATGCTTTATCGTGTTTTCTTTAATGGTTACCATTCATAAATGAAGTAATCTGATCAGAACCACCCATAAATTAAATCTCGGAAATTAAGCAATTAGAGTGGTAATCTATGCTTCTTCGTGGGGTTTAGTGAATGGTTACAACACATTAATGAAGTACTCGGAGAAGAAAATCATCTCGTAGTAAAATATGATGCTTTCTTGAGTTTTCATGGAAGTTTACCACTCACAAATGAAGTACTCTGATCAGAAACACTTCTCATAGTAGACTATGATGCATGGTGGTGTTTTCTTATTGTTTACTACTCATAAATTAAGTACTCAGATAAGAAACACTCCACGTATTAGGATAAGATATTTTGTGGTGGTTCATTGATTGTTTACAACACTTAAATTTAGTACTAAAATAATAAACACTTCTCATTGTAGGATAAGATGTTTTGTGGTGTTTTCTTTAATGTTTACCACTCATAAATTAAGTAATCGGATCTGAAAAACTTCTCATAGTATGTTAAGATTCTTTGTGTTGTTTTCTTTAATGGTTACCACCCATAAATTATATACTCGGACATGAAGCACAGAGAGTGGTATGCTTCTTCGTGAAGTTTTAGTGAATAGTTACCATGATTAATGATGTATTCAAAGAAACACTTTTCGTTGTATGCTACGAGTTTTTGCAGAGTTTTCTTGAATAGTTACCACCAATAAATGAAGTAATCGGATTTGAAACACTTTTCGTTGCATGCTACGAGTCTTTGTGGTGTTTTCTTTAATGTTTCCCACTCATAAATGAAGTAATCGAATCTGAAAAACTTCTCATAGTACGTTAAGATTCTTTGTGTTGTTTTCTTTAATGGTTACCACCCATAAATTATATACTCGGACATGAAGCACATAGAGTGGTATGCTTCTTTGTGGTGTTTTAGTGAATGGTTAAGACTTAAATGAAGTAATTTTTGAAGAAACTCTTCTCGTAGTAAAATATGATCTTTTTTGGAGTTTTCTTGAAAGGTTAACACTCATAAATGAAGTAATCTGACCACAAACACTTCTCATAGTAGGACATGGTGCTTTGTGGTATTTTCCTTAATGGTTATCACCATAAATGAAGTATTCAGATAAGAAACACTTACTGCAGTAGGATAAGATGCTTTGTAATGTTTTCTTTAATGGTTACCACCCATAAATGATGTATTCTGATTAGAACACTCATAAATTAAGTACTCGGACATGAAGCACTTAGAATATCACTCTATGCTTCTTCCTTGTGTTTTAGTGAATGGTTACAGCGTTTAAATCAAGTACTCGCATCAAAACTCTTCTCGTGTTAAGATATGATGTTTTGTGGAGTTTTCTTGAAAGGTTACCATTCATAAATGAAGTAATCGTATCTGAAACACTTCTCGTAGTAAGATAAGATGCTTTATGGTGTTTTCTTTAAAGGTTACCATTCGAAAATTAAGTACTCTGATTAGAACCACACATAAATTAAGTCTCGAACATTGAGCAATTAGAGTGGTAGTCTATGCTTCTTCGTGAAAGGTTACAACACTTTAATGAAGTAATCAGAGAAGAAAATCTTCTCGTAGTAAAATATGATGCTTTGTTTAGTTTTCATGGAAGTTTTACCACTCATAAATGAAGTACTCTGATCAGAAACACTTCTCATAGTAGATTATGATGCATGGTGGTGTTTATTATCGTTTACCACCCATAAATTAAGTACTCGGGTAATAAACACTTCACGTATTAGGATAAGATATTTTGTGGTGTTTTATTGATTGCTTACAACACTTAAATTTAGTACTCAGATAATAAACACTTCTCATTGTTGGATAAGATGCTTTGTGATGTTTTCTTGACTTTTTTACTGCCCATTAAGGATGTACTCGGACATGTCGTACATAGAGTGGTATTCTATGCTTTTTCGTGAAGTGTTAGTGAATGGTTATCATGATTAAATGAAGTATTCAAAGAAACCTTTTCGTTGTAAGCTACGAGTCTTTGCAGAGTTTTTTTGAATGGTTTCCACCAATAAATGAAGTAATCGAATCTGAAACACTTTTCATTGTAAGCTACTAGTCTTTGTGGTGTTTTCTTTAATGTTTACCACCCATAAATGAAATAATCGGATCTGAAAAACATCTCATAGTACGTTAAGATAATTTGTGGTGTTTTCTTTAAGGGTTACCATAAATTATGACCTCGGACATGAAGCACGTAGAGTGGTATTCATGCTTCTTTTTGGTGTTTTAGTGAATGGTTAGAAAACTTAAATAAAGTAATTGAAGAAGAAACTCTTCTCGTAGTAAGATATGATGTTTTTTGAAGTTTTCTTGAAAGGTTACCACTCATAAATGAAGTAATCTAATCAGAAACACTTCTCATAGTAGGACATGATGCTTTGTGGTGTTTTCTTTAATGGTTATCACCATAAATGAAGTAGTCAGATAAGAAACACTTATCGCAGTATGATAATATGCTTTGTGGTGTTTTCTTTAATGGTTACCACCCATAAATGATGTACTCGGACATGAAGCACGTAGAGTGGTATTCATGCTTCTTTGTGGTGTTTTAGTGAATGGTTACAACACTTAAATGAAGTAATTGAAGAAGAAACTCTTCTCGTAGTCTAATATGATGTTTTTGGAGTTTTCTTGAATGGTTACGACTCATAAATGAAGTAATCTGATCAGAAACACTTCTCATAGTAGGACATGATGCTTTGTGGTGTTTTTTTAATGGTTATCACCATAAATGCAGTATTCATATAAGAAACACTAATCGTAGTAGGATTAGATGCTTTCTGATGTTTTCTTTAATGGTTACCACCCATAAATGACGTACTACGAACATAACACTCATAAATTAAGTACTCGAACATGAAGCTCTTCTCGTATTAAGATATGATGCTTTGTGGAGTTTTCTTGAAAGATTACCACTCATAAATGAAGTAATCGGATCAGAAACACTTCTCGTAGGAGGATAAGATGTTTTATCGTGTTTTCTTTAATGGTTACCATCCATAAATGAAGTACTCTGATCAGAACCACAAGTCTCGAACATTAAGCAATTTGAGTGGTAATATATGCTTCTTCGTGGGGTTTAGTGAATGGTTCCAACACTTTAATAAAATACTCAGAGAAGAAAATCTTCTCGTAGTAATGATGATTTGTTGTGTTTTCATGGAAGTTTACCACTCATAAATGAAGTGCTCTGATCAGAAATACTTCTCATAGTAGACTATGATGCATGATGGTGTTTTCTTATTGTTTACCACCCATAAATGAATTACTCAGATAAGAAATACTTCACGTATTAGGATAAGATGTTTTGTAGTGGTTCATTGATTGTTTACAACACATAAATTTAGTACTCAGATAATAAATACTTCTCATTGTAGGATAAGATGCTTTGTGATGTTTTCTTAACTTTTTACCACTCATAAATGAAGTAATCGGATCTGAAAAACTTCTCATAGTAGGTTAATATTCTTTGTGGTGTTTTCTTTAATGGTTACCACCCATAAATTATATACTCGGACATGAAGCACAGAGAGTGGTATGCTTCTTCGTGAAGTTTTAGTGAATGGTTACCATGATTAATGACGTATTCAAAGAAACACTTTTTGTTGTATGCTACGAGTTTTTGCAGAGTTTTCATGAAAGGTTACCACCAATAAATAAAGTAATCAGATTTGACACACCTTTTGTTGCATGCTACGAGTCTTTGTGGTGTTTTCTTTAATGTTTGCCACTCATAAATGAAGTAATCGAATCTGAAAAACTTCTCATAGTACGTTAAGATTCTTTGTGTTGTTTTCTTTAATGGTTATCACCCATAAATTATATACTCGGACATGAAGCACATAGAGTGGTATGTTTCTTTGTGGTGTTTTAGTGAATGGTTAACACTTAAATGAAGTAATTTTTGAAGAAACTCTTCTCGTAGTAAAATATGATGTTTTTTGGAGTTTTCTTGAAAGGTTAACACTCATAAATGAAGTAATCTGACCACAAACACTTCTCATAGTAGGACATGGTGCTTTGTGGTATTTTCCTTAATGGTTATCACCATAAATGAAGTATTCAGATAAGAAACACTTACTGCAGTAGGATAAGATGCTTTGTAATGTTTTCTTTAATGGTTACCACCCATAAATGATGTATTCTAATCAGAACACTCATAAATTAAGTACTCGGACATGAAGCACTTAGAATGTCACTCTATGCTTCTTCCTTGTGTTTTAGTGAATGGTTACAGCGCTTAAATCAAGTACTCGCATCAAAACTCTTCTCGTGTTAAGATATGATGTTTTGTGGAGTTTTCTTGAAAGGTTACCATTCATAAATGAAGTAATCGTATCTGAAACACTTCTCGTAGTAAGATAAGATGCTTTATGGTGTTTTCTTTAATGGTTACCATTCGTAAATGAAGTACTCTGATTAGAACCACACATAAATTAAGTCTTGAACATGAAGTAATCAGAAGTACTCGCAATTAGAGTGGTAGTCTATGCTTCTTCGTGGGGTTTAGTGAAAGGTTACAGCACTTTAATGAAGTAATCAGAGAAGAAAATCTTCTCGTAGTAAAATATGATGCTTTGTTTAGTTTTCATGGAAATTTTACCACTCATAAATGAAGTACTCTGAGAAAAAACACTTCTCATAGTAGATTATGATGCATGGTGCTGTTTTCTTATCGTTTACCACCCATAAATTAAGTACTCGGGTAATAAACACTTCACGTATTTGGATAAGATGTTTTGTGGTGTTTTATTGATTGCTTACAACACTTAAATTTAGTACTCAGATAATAAACACTTCTCATTGTTGGATAAGATGCTTTGTGATGTTTTCTTGACTTTTTTACTGCCCATTAAGGATGTACTCGGACATGTCGTACATAGAGTGGTATTCTATGCTTCTTCGTGAAGTGTTAGTGAATGGTTATCATGATTAAATGAAGTATTCAAAGAAACCTTTTCGTTGTAAGCTACGAGTCTTTGCAGAGTTTTTTTGAATGGTTTCCACCAATAAATGAAGTAATCGAATCTGAAACACTTTTCATTGTAAGCTACGAGTCTTTGTGGTATTTTCTTTAATGTTTACCACCCATAAATGAAATAATCGGATCTGAAAAACATCTCATAGTACGTTAAGATACTTTGTGGTGTTTTCTTTAAGGGTTACCATAAATTATGACCTCGGACATGAAGCACGTAGAGTGGTATTCATGCTTCTTCATGGTGTTTTAGTGAATGGTTACAACACTTAAATGAAGTAATTGAAGAAGAAACTCTTCTCGTAGTAAGATATGATGTTTTTTGCAGTTTTCTTGAAAAGTTACCACTCATAAATTAAGTAATCTAATCAGAAACACTTCTCATAGTAGGACATGATGCTTTGTGGTATTTTCTTTAATGGTTATCACCATAAATGAAGTATTCAGATAAGAAACACTTATCGCAGAAGGATAATATGCTTTGTGGTGTTTTCTTTAATGGTTACCACCCATAAATGATGTACTCAGACATGAAGCACGTAGAGTGGTATTCATGCTTCTTTGTGGTGTTTTAGTGAATGGTTACAACACTTAAATGAAGTAATTGAAGAAGAAACTCTTCTCGTAGTATGATATGATGTTTTTGGAGTTTTCTTGAAAGGTTACGACTCATAAATGAAGTAATCTGATCAGAAACACTTCTCATAGTAGGACATGATGCTTTGTGGTGTTTTTTTTTAATGGTTATCACCATAAATGCTGTATTCATATAAGAAACACGTATCGTAGTAGGATAAGATGCTTTCTTATATTTTCTTTAATGGTTACCACCCATAAATGACGTACTTCGAACAGAACACTCATAAATTAAGTACCCGAACATGAAGCTCTTCTCGTATTAAGATATGATGCTTTGTGGAGTTTTCTTGAAAGATTACCACTCATAAATGAAGTAATCGGATCTGAAACACTTCTCGTAGTAGGATAAGATGCTTTATCGTGTTTTCTTTAATGGTTACCATCCATAAATGAAGTACTTTGATCAGAACCACCCATTAATTAAGTCTCGAACATTAAGCAATTTGAGTGGTAATATATGCTTCTTCGTGGGGTTTAGTGAATGGTTCCAACACTTTAATAAAATACTCAGAGAAGAAAATCTTCTCGTAGTAAAATATGATGATTTGTTGTGTTTTCATGGAAGTTTACCACTCATAAATGAAGTACTCTGATCAGAAATACTTCTCATAGTAGACTATGATGCATGATGGTGTTTTCTTATTGTTTACCACCCATAAATGAATTACTCAGATAAGAAACACTTCACGTATTAGGATAAGATGTTTTGTGGTGGTTCATTGATTGTTTACAACACTTAAATTTAGTACTCAGATAATAAACACTTCTCATTGTAGGATAAGATGCTTTGTGATGTTTTCTTAACTTTTTACCACTCATAAATGAAGTAATCGGATCTGAAAAACTTCTCATAGTATGTTAAGATTCTTTGTGGTGTTTTCTTTAATGGTTACCACCCATAAATTATATACTCGGACATGAAGCATAGAGAGTGGTATGCTTCTTCGTGAAGTTTTAGTGAATGGTTACCATGATTAATGACGTTTCAAAGAAACACTTTTCGTTGTATGCTACGAGTTTTTGTAGAGTTTTCATGAATGGTTACCACCAATAAATGAAGTAATCGGATTTGACACACTTTTTGTTGCATGCTACGAGTCTTTGTGGTGTTTTCTTTAATGTTTTCCACCCATAAATGAAGTAATCGGATTTGAAAAACATGTCATAGTATGTTAAGATGCTTGGTGGTGTTTTCTTTAATGGTTACCACCCATAAATTGTGTACTCGGACATGAAGCACGTAGATTGGTATTCATGCTTCTTCGTGGTGTTTTAGTGAATGGTTACAACACTTAAATGAAGTAATTGAAGAAGAAACTCTTCTCGTAGTACGATATGATATTTTTTGGAGTTTTCTTGAAAGGTTACCACTCATAAATGAAGTAATCTAATCAGAAACACTTCTCATAGTAGGACATGATGCTTTATGGTATTTTCTTTAATGGTTTACACCATAAATTTAATATTCAGATAAGAAACACTTATCGCAATAGGATTAGATGCTTTGTGATATTTTCTTTGATGGTTACCACCCATAAATGATGTACTCTGATCATAACACTCATAAATTAAGTACTCGGAGATGAAGCACTTAGAGTGTCACTCTATGCTTCTTCCTTGTGTTTTAGTGAATGGTTACAATACTCGGAGAAGACTTTTCCCCTAGTAAGATATGATGCTTTGTGGAGTTTTCTTGAAAGTTTACCGCTCATAAATGTAGTAATCAGATATGAAACCCTTCTCGTAGTAAGATAAGATGCTTTATGTTATTTTCTTTAGTGGTTATTATCCATAAATGAAGTACTCTGATCACAACCACCTATAAATTAAGTCTCGAACATTAAGCAATTAGAGTGGTATTCTATGCTTCTTTGTTGATTTAGTGAATGGTTACAATACTTTAATGAAGTACTCAGAGAAGAAAATCTTCTCGTAGTAAATTATAATGATTTGTTGAGTTTTCATGGAAGTTACCACTCATAAATGAAGTACTCTGATCAGAAACACTTCTCATAGTAGACTATGATGCTTTCTGTTGCTTTCTTAATGTTTACCAACAATAAATGAAGTACTCATATATGAAACATTTCACATATTAGGATAAAATGGTTTGTGGTGTTTTATTGATTGTTTACAACACTTAAATTTAGTACTCAGATAATAAACACTTCTAACGTAGGATAAGATGCTTTGCGGTGTTTTCTTGATTTTTTTTACCTCCCATAAAGGATGTACTTGGACATGAAGCACATAGTGTGGTATTATATGCTTCTTCGTGATGTTTTAAAGAATGGTTACCACGATTAAATGAAGTATTCAAAGAAACACTTTTGAAGTATGCTACGACTCTTTGCGGAGTTTTCTTGAAACGTTACCACCTATAAATTAAGTAATCCTATTTGAAACACTTCTCATAGTAAGAAAAGTTGTTTGTTGTGTTTTCTTCAATGGTTACTACCGTTAATAAAGTAGTCAGACATAAAGCATTTAGAGTGGTAATCTATGCTCCTCTGTGGGGGGTTTTCTGAAAGGTTACCACCTTAACTTAAGTATTCGACGAACAAATGAAGTAATCCGATCTAAAACACTTCTCGTAGTAAGAAAAGTTGTTTTGTTTTGTAGGTTATGATACTTTGTGGGGTTTTCTTGAAATGTTACCACCCACAAATGAAGTATCCGATCTAAAACACTTCTCGTAGTAGGATAAAATACTTTGTGTTGTTTTTTTAATGGTTACCATCCATAAATTAAGTATTTAGTTCAGAAACACTTCTCGTACAAGGATAACATGCCTTGTGGGGTTTTTTTGAACGGTTACCACCCATAAATGAAGTAATCAGAAATGAAACACTTCTCGTAATACAATAAGATTCTTTGTGGTGTTTTCTTTAATGGTTACCACCCATAATTTATGTACTTGGATATGAAGCACATAGAGTGGTATTCATGCTTTTTTGTGGTGTTTTAGTGAATGGTTACAACACATAAAAGAAGTACACGAAAAAGAAACTCTTCTTGTAGTATGATATGATGTGTTGTGGAGTTTTCTTGAAAGGTTACCACTCATAATGAAGTACTCTAGTCAGAAACACTTCTCATAGTAGGACATGATGCTTTGTGATGTTTTCTTTAATGGTTACCACCCATAAATGAAATATTCCGATCAGAACCACCCATAAATTAAGTGCTCGAACATTAAGCAATTAGGATGGTAATCTATGCTTCTCCGTGGGATTTATGAATGGTTACAACACTTAAATGAAGTACTCAGAGATGAAAATCTTCTCGTAGTGAAATATCATGCTTTGTTGAGTTTTTATGGAAGTTTACCACACATAAATGAAGTACTCTGATCAGAAACACTTCTCATAGTAGACTATGATGCTTGGTGGTGTTTTATTATCGTTTACCACCCATAAATGAAGTACTCAGATAAGAAACACTGCTGCAGAGTTATCACAATAAATTTTCAGCGGCTTGCTAATGGTGTCGACAACCGCAAGATACTTGCTAAATTTTCAGTCCTGAAATAAAGTTCCATATGTTTGGCACCTTTAGAGTACTTGTCGTTCTTTGAGAAAAACACTGCTGCAGAGTTATCACAATAAATTTCAGCGACTTGCTTTCACAACAAGATACTTCAGTTCCATATGTTTGGCACCTTTAGAGTACTTGTCGTTCTTTGAGAAAAACACTGCTGCAGAGTTATCACAATAAATTTTCAGCGGCTTGCTAATGGTGTCGACAACCGCAAGTCCTGAAATAAAGTTCCGCAACCATAATGCATGAATTGTGGCTTCAAAACATGCCACAAATTCTGCTCCATAGTGGATGAAGCAACGATAGTCTGTTTCGCACTTTTCCATGAGCAAACATAAACAGGTAACCAAAAGTAGATTTTCTAGTATCGATGCATCCAGCAAAATCTGAATCGCTATATCCAATCACCTCCAATTCATTGGATCTTCTATACATGAGTTAATCTTTCGTGCCTTGTAAGTACCTCAATACTTTCTTTGCAGCTTGCCAATGTTCCCTTCCTGGATTACTTTGATACATGCCTAACATACCCACCGCAAAACTGATATCCGGTCTAGTACAGGTTTGAGCATACATTAAGCTACCAACAACAGATGCATATGGAATTGATTCCATTTCCTTTCGTTCAACATCATTCTTAGGACATTGCATGAGATTGAATTTATCACCTTTCTGTACAGGAACTGTCCCAGGTGAACACTTACTCATTCCAAATCTCTCTAGAATCCTTTCGATATATCCTTTCTGAGACAATCCCAATATTCCTCGTGATCGATCACGGAATATTTCTATTCCAATCACATAGGATGCCTCTCCCATATCTTTTATTTCAAAGTTCGTTGAGAGAAATTCCTTAGTCTCATGCAATATGCTTAAATTATTTGCAGCAAGCAAGATGTCATCAACATAAAGGACCAGAAAAATAAACTTGCTCCCACTGATCTTTTGGTATATACAGTGATCAACCGTATTTTCCTTAAAATCACAAGATGTAATAATGGTATTGAACTCAACATACCATTGCCGGGATGCTTGTTTAAGCCCATATATTGACTTCTTAAGTTTACACACCAATTGTTCGTTACTTTCTACAGAAAAACCCTCAGGTTGATCCATATAAACATCCTCATCAAGATCTCCATTCAGAAAGGTTGTTTTCACATCCATTTGATGCAACTCCAAATCATAATGAGCTACTAATGCCATTATTATTCTTAGTGAGTCCATTTTCGAAACAGGAGAAAATGTCTCTTTGTAATCAACACCATCTTTCTGAGTGTAACCCTTAGCAACAAGTCTAGCTTTATGCCGTTCGATATTACCACTAGAGTCGTGTTTGGTTTTAAAAACTCATTTGCATCCGACTCTTTTACAGCCATGTGGTAACTCAACGAGATCCCAAACTTCATTATGTTGCATGGATTTCAGCTCTTCTTTCATGGCATTAATCCATTCCTTTGATTGTTTACTTTCTATAGCATGTGAAAACGAAACTGGATCCTCATTGATTCCTACATCATAATCTGATTCTTGTATATAAACCACATAATCATTAGAAATAGCTGACCTATGATCTCTTTGAGATCTTCTTAATGCTACTTGTTGTGGTTCATGCATATCAGCATTATGTAAGTCATTTCTTTCAAGAAGTACTTCTTCATTTATATGTTGTTCATTATCATCATGATGTTCTACAACAGCAGGAACAACATTTGGAGTAATAGTAGTTGGAGGAACTATTCTAGGCAATGTAACATTTACCCTTGTTTCATTTATTTCTACTATTTCTCTTCTAGTACTCCCACTGACTTCACCATTCTCAATGAATCTTGCATTACTAGTTTCTATAATTCTTGGACTATGATTAGGACAGTAAAACACATACCCTTTAGATTTCTCAGGGTAACCTAAAAAGTACCCACTGATCGTTCGAGAATCTAATTTCTTTTCATGTGGATTATAAATTCTCACTTCCGCTGGACAACCCCAAACATGCAGGTGTCTTAAGCTAGGTTTCCTGTTAGTCCATAACTCAAAAGGAGTCTTTTGAACAGCTTTACTAGGAACCCTATTCAACAAATAATTAGCGGTTTTTAGAGCATACGACCACAAATTCTTAGGTAGTGTAGAATCTAACATCATACTCCTAATCATATCTATTAACGTCCTATTGCGCCTTTCTGCTACACCATTTTGCTGTGGTGTACCTGACATTGTGTATTGCGCACATATGCCATGACTTTCGAGGAATTTTGCAAATGGACCTGGACACTGGCCTGACTCATTATATTTACCATAATATTCACCACCTCTATCAGACCTTATGATTTTCACCTTTTTATCTAATTGCCTCTCAACTTCCTTTACAAACGTCTCAAGGACATTCACAGATTGAGATTTTTCATGAAGCAAATAGACATAACCATAACGGGAAAATCGTCAATAAAAGTGACGAAATACTTTTCTCCATTAAAGGCTGGAGTGTCCATAGGTTGGCAAATATCAGTGTGTATTATTTCAAGAAGCTGGCTGCTTCTAGTGGCTCCTTTCTTATTATGTTTGGTTTGTTTTCCTTTAATACAATCCACACATAATTCTAGATCACTAAAGTCCAAATTTGACAAAATTTCATTACTTACTAATCTCATCATTCTTTCTTTGGATATATGACCTAGTCTTTTATGCCACAAGAAAGCAGAATTTTCATTCAACATGCTACGTTTGCATCCAACATTATTTACTACATTCAGCAAGGAATTCGCATAAGTGTCATTCAGTTTCAATTTATATAAACCATCAATTAGAATACCAGAACCAACAATATCAGTATTCCTATATAAATCAAAACAACCAGATCCAAACATACATCTAAAACCAGAAATATCCAACTTACTCACGGAAATAAGGTTTCTAGATAATGAAGGTACATAAAGGGTACTGTATAAGTCTAATACATATCCACTTTCTAGAATTAGACGATAAGTCCCAATGCCTTCAATTGAAGATTTCATTCCGTTTCCCATAAAGAGAAAACGATCCTCATTTGGATTTATGGTTCGGATCGTAAAAAATCCCTACATATTATTGGAAACATGAGTTGTAGCACCAGTATCAAGCCACCATGTATTAATAGGAACTTCAACTAAATTTGATTCAAAACATACGAAAGATAGATAATTACCTTTCTTTTTGAACCAAGCTATCCTTTTCGGACAGTCACTTTGATAATGTCCTTTCTTTTTACAGAAATGACATTGAACATCCTTTAGTTCCTTCTTTTCCTTATCCTGCCCATTCTTAGCAGGTGCCTTTTTCTTCTTGAAGTGACTTGGTTTTCCTTTCTTTTCTTTACCAGCTTTATTACTCACGAAACTTACTGAGTGATTCACTTGATTTTTCAAACGTCCTTCTTCTTGAACAAGTCTACTGGCCAATTCATTAACATTCCACTTATCCTTTATAGTGTTATAGTTAATCTGAAAAGGTCCATATTCAGAAGGTAGCGAGTTCAGGATAAACTGGACAAGAAAAGAATCCTCTACTGTAAGTCCAAGGGAGTTTAGCCGTGCTGCAAGATTAGTCATCTCTATAATGTGCTCTTGCATAGTTTGCGACCCATCAAACTTCATGGTCGTGAGTTCTGCCATAAGAGTACCAGCGAGTGACTTATTAGCTGAACGAAAACGCTCTTCCACAAACTGCATATATTCCTTAGCACTTTTTGTTTGTGGAATTGTTGACTTGATGTTGTTAGCAACAGTCATCTTAATAAACATAAGGCTCAATCTGTTACTACGTTCCCATGCTTTATGGTGTGATTTTTCTGCCTCAGTACTAGTTTTTGTAAGAGCAACAGGTTTATCCTCAAGGAGTGCCAAGTCAAGATCCTGAACACCTAAATGGAAATTGACTTGTTCTCTCCATTCAGAAAAATTAACACCAGTGAACAATGTAACAGATGAAGCATGTGCATTCATGGGAACTACTGCAAATTAAAAATGAAATAACTATAAGCTCATAACTAACGTGATTCAGACATAGACATAATAGTATAATATAGCACTCCTTTGGGTAGATACTATCTTATACTTAACATAATTAAATACCAAAACATAAGTAGGTAATAAATATATTCAATTAAATAGAATTGACATCTTTGGATGATCAATATTTATTTAATCAAAATATCTATTAAACCTCATCATGTCAACTAGTTATAGAACAAGACTTTCCTTTGGGTAAGTTCTCAGGTTCTATCAATTAGTGACGCCAGTTTTTTTTTTTAATTCTTCCTTAAATTGGTATTATCATAACTAGCAATTTCTATCAATAATCATTATGTCACTTATGCACTAAATGATTCTGATTTTGACCACTTTGGTGATTACCAAAATCATAAATCTCATGTGCATAAATGACTCGATGCAGAATTTCAACAATGGTAATAAGGGCTATAGTAATGCAAATAAGTAATATACTGCTGGAAATATTGTCTCGCTTTATGTACACCAGTCAGAGAATGATAACACATACTTTATGCAAAACAATCAGTCACTGAACAATTACTTTTATGTCCAAATTTCAAACAATTATTTTGCACCAGTAAACTTGATTAATCGTGCAAAGCCAAAACAGTAAAGCACAGAACAGATCAATTGCAATCATAGGAAATATTCAGTTATTGATTGGGCTTTGATACCAAATGTAAAACTTTCTTATTATTTCTGATCTTTCTGTATCAATTATGATAACAATTCAATTAACAGCCCAAAGATCATCAATACCGAATATTTCACATTACAAACTTCATATGATATATTGTTTAAGATGACATACCTTGATTAACAGCGGAAGATGTAATGGTTGCCATCTATTCTGATTACCGATGCAATTACTTTACTTACTCACAAATCAAATGAGAATACCCATAGTAATGGCTTCCTCTTCTTTCTTTTGACTCCTGACAGTTACTCTCCTTCTTAGAATTTGATTTCTCTCTCTAACCCTATTTCTTTATGTGTTTCTTGATGGAGAAGAATACAACTCTTAGCAGGGAGAGCGAGGACCCAATCCTTTATATAACATTTAACTCTAAATCTGGTACGGCCATCATATACTAATTCAACGCTTGAGATTAATCACAGATCTAATGCTCTAATTATAGAACGATCTATTTATGACTTAATTAATTGGGTCACATTAAGATTAGAAACTACATAACGCTAAAAATAAATGAGCCATTTGTAGCTCTTAATTGCGCTAAAAGTAACTGAAACTATTTGTAGTTTCTAACAGCAGATTTCTAACAGTTACCACCCATAAATTATATACTCGGACATGAAGCACATAGAGTGGTGTTCATGCTTCTTAGTGGTATTTTAGTGAATGGTTACAACACTTAAATGAAGTAATTGAAGAAAAAACTCTTCTCGTAGTAAGATATGATATTTTTGGAGTTTTCATGAAAGATTACCACACAAATGAAGTAATATAATCAGAAACACTTCTTATAGTAGGACATGATTCTTTGTGGTATTTTCTTTAATGGTTATCACCATAAATGAAGTATTCAGATAAGAAACACTTATCGCAGTAGAATAAGATGCTTTGTGATGTTTTCTTTAATGGTTACCACCCATAAATGATGTACTTTGAACAGAACACTCATAAATTAAGTACACGAACATGAAGCACTTAGAGTGTCACTCTATGCTTCTTCCTTGTGTTTTAGTGAATGGTTACAGAACTTAAATCAAGTAATCGGATCTGAAACACTTCTCATAGTAGGATAAGATGCCTTATGGTGTTTTCTTTAATGATTACATCCATAAATGAAGTATTCTGATCAAGATCACCCATAAATTAAGTCTCGGACATTAAGCAATTAGAGTGGTAATCTATGCTTCTTTGTGGGATTTTGTGAATGGTTACAACACTTTAATGAAGTACTCAAAGAAGAAAATCTTCTCGTTGTAAAATATTATGCTTTGTTGAGTTTTCATGGAAGTTTACCACTCATAAATGAAGTAATCTGATGAGAAACACTTCTCATAGTAGACTATGATGCATAGTGGTGTTTTCTTGTTGTTTATAACCCATAAATGAAGTACTCAGACAAGAAACACTTCACGTTTTAAGATAAGATGTTTTGTGGTGGTTTATTGATTGTTTACAACACTTAAATTTAGTACTCAGATAATAAACACTTTTCATTGTAGTATAAGATGCTTTGTGGTGTTTTCTTGATTTTTTTACCGCCCATAAAGGATGTACTTGGACATGAAGCATATAGAGTGGTATTCTATGCTTCTTCATGAAGTTTTAGTAAATGGTTACCACAATTAAATGAAGTATTCAAAGAAACACTTTTTATTGTATGCTATGATTATTTGCAGAGTTTTTTTGAATGATTACCACCAATAAATGAAGTAATCGGATCTGAAACACTTTTCATTGTATGCTACGAGTTTTTGTGGTGTTTTCATTAATGTTTATCACCCATAAATAAAGTAATCTAATCAGAAACACTTCTCATAGTAGGAAATGATGCTTTGTGGTATTTTCTTTAATGTTTATCACCTATAAATGAAGTACTCAGATAAGAAACACTTCTCGCAGTAGGATAAGATGCTTTGTGATGTTTTCTTTAATGGTTACCACCCATAAATGATGTACTCTGATCATAACACTCATAAATTAAGTGCTCGAACATGAAGCACTTAAAATGTCACTCTATGCTTCTTCCATGTGTTTTAATGAATGGTTACAACACTTAAATCAAGTACTTGGAGAAGAAAATTTTCTCGTAGTAAGATATGATGCTTATACCATGTATTTTAGTGAATGGTTTCCACTAATAAATGAAGTAATCGGATCTGAAACACTTCTCGTAGTAGGTTAAGATGCTTTGTGGTATTTTCTTTAATGGCTACCACTCATAAATGAAGTACTCTGATCAGAACCACCCATAAATTAAGTGCTCGAACATTAAGCAATTAGAGTGGTAATCTATGCTTCTTCGTTGGGTTTAGTGAATGGTTACAACACATAAATCAAGTACTCGTAGAAAAAAAAATTCTCGTAGTAAGATATGATGCTTATTCTATTGATTTTAGTAAATGGTATCCACTCCTAAATGAAGTAATCGGATCTGAAAAACTTCTCATAGTAGGACATGATGCTTTGTGGTATTTTCTTTAATGGTTATCACCCATAAATGAAGTACTCTTATCAGAAAATTTTCTCGTAGTAAGATATGATGCTTATTCTTTGAGTTTTCATGGAAGTTTACCACTAATAAATGAAGTACTGTTATCAAAAACACTTCTCAGTAGACTATGATGCTTTCTGATGTTTTCTTAATGTTTACCACCCGTAAATGAAGTACTCAGATATGAAACACTTCACGCATTAGGGTAAAATGTTTTGTGGTGTTTTATTGATTGTTTACAACACGTAAATGTAGTTCCCAGATAATAAACACTTCTCATTGTACGATAAGATGCTTTGTGGTGTTTTCTATGCTTCTTCGTGAAGTTTTAGTGAATGGTTACCACGATTTAATGAAGTATCCAAAGAAACACTTTTCATTGTATGCTATGAGTCTTTGCAAAGTTTAATTGAATGGTTACCACTACTAAATGAAGTAATTGGATCTGAAACACTTCTCATAGTACAATAAGATACTTTGCGGTGTTTTCTTTAATGTTTACCACCCATAAATGAAGTAACCGAATCGCAAAAACTTCTCATAGTAATACGATGTTTTGTGGTGTTTTCTTTAATGGTTACCACCCATAAATTATGTACTCGAACATGAAGCACATAGAGTGATATTCATGCTTCTTCGTGGTGTTATAGTGAATGGTTACAATACTTAAATGAAGTACTTGAAGAAGAAACTCTTCCCGTAGTAAGATATGATGTTTTTTGGATTTTTCTTGAAAAGTTACCACTCATAAATGAAGTAATCTGATCAGAAACACTTCTCATAGTAGGACATGATGCTTTGTGGTATTTTCTTTAATGGTTATCACCTATGAATAAAGTACTCAAATAAGAAACACTTATCGCAATAGGATAAGATGCTTTGTGATGTTTTCTTTAATGGTATCTATCCATAAATAATGTACTCTGATCAGAACACTCATAAATTAAGTACTCGGACATGAAGCACTTAGAGTGTCACTCTATGCTTCTTCCTTGTGTTTAGTGAATGATTACAACACTTAAATCAAGTACTCGGAGAAAAAACTCTTCTCGTAGTAAGATATGATGCTTTGTGGAGTGTTCTTGAAAGGTTATCACTCATAAATGAAGTAATCAGATCTGAAATACTTCTCTAGTAGGATAAGATGCTTTGTGGTGTTTTTTTTAATGGTTAACATCCATAAATGAAGTACTCTAATAAGAACCACCCATAAATTAAGTCTCGGATATTAAGCAATTAGAGTGGTAATCTATGCTTCTTCTTGGGGCTTAGTGAATGGTTACAACACTTTAATGAAGTACTAAGAGAAGAAAATCTTCATGTAGTAAAATATGATGTTTTGTTGAGTTTTCATGGAAGTTTACCACTAATAAATGAAGTACTCTTATCAGAAACACTTCTTAGTAGACTATGATGCTTTCTGATGTTTTCTTAATGTTTACCACTCATAAATGAAGTACTCAGATATGAAACACTTCACGTATTAGGGTAAAATGTTTTGTGGTGTTTTATTGATTGTTTACAACACATAAATGTAGTTCCCAGATAATAAACACTTCTCATTGTACGATAAGATGCTTTGTGGTGTTTTCTATGCTTCTTCGTGAAGTTTTAGTGAATGGTTACCACGATTTAATGAAGTATCCAAAGAAACACTTTTCATTGTATGCTATGAGTCTTTGCGGAGTTTTCTTGAATGGTGACCACCAATAAATGAAGTAATCGGATTTGAAACACTTCTCATAGAACAATAAGATTCTTTGTGGTGTTTTCTTTAATGTTTACCACCCATAAATGAAGTGATCGGATCAGAAAAAATTCTCATAGTCGTTAAGATGCTTTGTGGTGTTTTATTTAATGGTTACTATCCATAAATTATGTACTCGAACATGAAGCACATAAAGTGGTATTCATGCTTCTTTGTGGTGTTTTAGTAAATGGTTAGAACACTTAAATAAAGTACTTAAAGTAGAAACTCTTCTCGTAGTATTATTGTTTTTTGGAGTTTTCTTTAAAGGTTAACACTCATAAATGAAGTAATCTGATCAGAAACACTTCTCATAGTAGGACATGATGCTTTGTGGTATTTTCTTTAATGGTTATCACCCATAAATGAAGTACTCGTATAAGAAACACTTATCGCAGTAGGATAAGATGCTTTGTGATATATTCTTTAATGGTTACTACCCATAAATTATGTACTATCATCAGAACACTCATAAATTAAGTACTCGGACATGAAACATTTAGAGTGTCACTCAATGCTCCTTCCATGTGTTTTAGTGAATGGTTACAACACTTAAATAAAGTATTCAAAGAAACATTTTTCGAAGTATGCTACGAGTCTTTGCGGATTTTTCTTGAAATGTTACCACCTATAAATTAAGTAATATAATTTGAAGCACTTCTCGTAGTAGAATAAGATCCTTTGTGATGTTTTCTTTAATGATTACCATCGTTAATGAAGTACTCAGACATGAAGCACCAAGAGTGATAATCTATGCTTCTTAGTGAGGGTTTTAGTGAAAGGTTACTACCTTAACTGAAGTATTAGAAGAACAAACACTTCTCGTAGTATGCTATGATGCTTTGTAGGGTTTTCTTGAAATGTTACCACCCACAAAATGAAGTAATCCAAACTGAAATACTTCTCGTAGAAGGATAAGATGCTTTGTGTTGCTTTCTTTAATGGTTATCACTCATAAATGAAGTACTCAGATTAGAAACACTTCTCGTATAAGGATAAGAAGCTTTGTGGTGTTTTCTTGAATGGTTACCACCCATAAATAAAGTAATCAGATCTTAAATACTTTTTGTAGTACGATAAGATGTTTTGTGGTATTTTCTTTAAAGGTTACCACCCATAAATTATGTACTCGAACATGAAGCACATAGAGTGGTATTCATGCTTATTTGTGGTGTTTTAGTGAATGGTTACAACACTTAAATGAAGTACTCGAAGAAGAAACTCTTCTTGTAGTATGATATGATGCGTTGTGGAGTTTTCTTGAAAGATTACCACTAATAAATGAAGTACTCTGGTCAGAAATACTTCTCATAGTAGGACATAATGCTTTGTGGTATTTTCTTTAATGGTTATCACCATAAATGAAGTACTCAGATAATAATACTTCTCACAGTAGGATAAGATGCTTTGTGATATTTTCTTTAATGGTTACCACCCATAAATAGTGTACTCTAATCAAAACACTCATAAATTAAGTACTCGGAATGAAGCACTTAGAGTGTCACTCTATTCTTCTTTCTTGTGTTTTAGTGAATGGTTACAACACTTAAACCAAGTACTCGGAGAAGAAACTATTCCCATAGTAAAATATGATGCTTTGTGAAATTTCCTTGAAAGGTTATCACTCATAAATTAAGTAATCAGATCTGAAACACTTCTCGTAGTAGGATAAGATGCTTTGTGATGTTTTCTTTAATGGTTACAACTCATAAATAAAGTACTTTGATCACAACCACTCATAAAATAAGTGCTCGGACATTAAGCACTTAGAGTGGTAATCTATGTTACTTCGTGGAATTTAGTGAATGGTTACAACACTTAAATGAAGTACTTGGAGAAGAAAAAATTTCGTAGTAAAATATGATGCTTTGTTGAGTTTTGATGGAAGTTTAACACTCATAAATGAAGTACTCTGATCAGAAACACTTCTCATAGTAGGATATGATGCTGTGGTGTTTTCTTTAATGGTTACCACCCATAAATAAAGTACTCTGATCAGAACCACTCATAAATTAAGTGCTCGAACATTGAGCAATTAGAGTGGTAATCTATGCTTCTTCGTGGGATTTAGTGAATAGTTACAACACTTAACTGAGGTATTTGCACTTTTCATAGTAGGTTATGATGCTTTGTGGGTTTTTCTTGAAACATTACCACCCACAAATGAAGTAACCTGATCTGAAACACTTCTCATAGTAGGATAAGTGTTATGTGGTGTTTTCTTTAATGATTATCATCCATAAATGAAGTACTCTGATCATAATCACTTATAAATTAAGTACTGGGACATAAAGTACTTAGAGTGGTACTCTATGCTTCTTCGTGGTATTTTAGTGAATGGTTACCACTCTTAACTGAGGTATTTTCACTTTTCGTAGGAGGCTATGATGCTTCGTGGGGTTTTTTTGAAACGTTACCATCCAAAAATAAAGTAATCTGATCTGAAACACTTCTCATAGTAGGATAAGATGTTATGTGGTGTTTTCTTTAATAATTACCATCCATAAATGAAGTACTTTGATCAGAATCACTCATAAATTAAGTACTTCATTTATGAGAATTTAAAATCACTCATAAATGAAGTACTCTGATCATAGAAGTTGAAAATTTGTATCATATAGAAAGATTCAAACTTAGTCATATTCCATTTGAAGGTATTAGATATGAGACACACAAACTCACAGATGATGAATGGATGATTTATTTTGATAAAAGCACAAAAGTGATTCCTCTTAGAAGCGATCCAAGTTTTTCACTTTACCCAATTATGCCATCCATTAATCAATTTACTAGCATCTCAAGCGGCAGATATCTCACAGGTATATAACTTGTGACTTTTTTGGTTAATTAAAAAACTTAATCTTAACTCAAATATTATAGACCCTATAAGATATTTTTATGAAGTTGCAGATTATATAAAAATATTAAGCTTAATATCGACTTTGTTGTAGATGTCCTCGGTCAAGTGTGTTATGAACATCCTTTTGATTACATCAAATGGAATAGTACACGACGTGCGCCTTGTGTTAAGATATATCTACTTGATCGCTTGTGAGTTACAACATTAAATAATAATTGGTACTCATGATTTTAATTTTCAGATCAAACATTTAGAAAAGATGCAAATAATTGCTTATATTATTTTAAATCATTAGAGAAAGTGTCATTGTATTGATCATGGTAGACAAACCGTTGAAGCGTCACATGAGGGTCCTTCGTGCTATTCAGAAGAAGTCGATATCTTCGTCAATCGGGTTAAAGTGATCGCATGTATGTAACATATTTGCAATATTACATATATCTTCATTTTTACTAAAACATTTTAAAATCTAACTAAATATTATAATAATATGCAGTTAATCTTTTGCTTGTGACAAATATTTCCAGTATACACTCTAATCCGGAGATGCCGGAATATGAAGACCTGAACTTAGGTACTTGCAAATTTAAAAAATATATCAAATATTACTGTCTTAAATTAATCAAAATCCAACAACTTAAAGTGGCTTGACTAAATCAACTTTTTTACTATGTGCAGACTCAACATATCTAAATGATTAGGTGTTTCTTATGGAATAAATTATTTTATTTTGAAGTGTTATTTTAGGTTATTTTATTTTGTTTTGTTGGTTTTATGGATTATGGATTATTAAAGATTTAGATATTGATGTTTCGATTGTATTGTCAATATGCTTATGATATGTATGGGTTCTATGCAATGTCTTCTCATAACAAAGCTTTCGTGTGTATTTGTCTTTCGACTACATTATAAAGAAGTTATAAATAAAATAAATGTTACAAGAACAAAATTTCGAAACATAGCATAGTAAAATGATAAATAGTTAGATCCAAGCAAATATTGTTAATGTAACTAAATGACATGAACACATGATAGTGAATATATGTCAAATAATTTACAAAAAAATGTGATAAACGCGGAAATAGTATTTGAGTAACACGCAAGTTAATGATTTTTTCGTTCATATATCTCTCGTTGCTTGGCACAAGTACGATTACTAGTATATATAAAAGAGTAAACCTATCGTGCTCTTAGGAACACAAAGGGTTCCGGTGCTCTTAACTAAAAAACATACTTAATTATCTCTAAATTTGGATTTATCATGCTCAATAAAATTTTCATATCAAAATCTTCTAGAAAATCAAATATGGTGATTTTTTTTAGCTTTCTAGTTATTTTTAAAAAACTTAAGAGTCAATTTTTAATATTAAATATGGTTGTTTTTATAAATATTTTAAAGGGTGATGCTATCAGTCCCCCTTAACCGTCCTCCTCTCACGTCTCCCGCTAGAAGACAAAAGCTTTGCTCTCTGTCTGCTCTGCTATGTCCGCTCTATCAGCTTTGTCTACTCCGTTGCATGTCTTTATATTTAGGTCTATAGTCTTTATATTTAAATTTGCAACAAAAGTGTTATGTCAGTTTGCGGATTTCATGTTTTCATATTACTGCAAATCTTTATTTTTTGCTGCAATTTGCAATTATTTTTCAGCAAATTTAAATATAAAGACTTGCAATTTTGCAACCGCTCCAGCTTTTCTCTGCTCTGCCAGCAATGTTCGTTATTTTCTCTTTTCTGCATGTCTTTATATTAAGAATTGAAGATTTCATATTACTGCAAGTCTTGATTTTTTTTACTGCAAGTCTTTATATTAGAAAATTTTGCAGCAATTTTTCAGCACCGTTATAAACTTTATTGTTCTAATATAAAGACTTGCAACAATTATGCTGCAAGTCTTTATGTTAGAAATTTTGCAGCATTTTGTTGCGAATTTAAATATAAAGACATGCAGTCGAGCAGACAAAGTGGATAAAGCAGAACATTAATTATTTTTGTCTTCTAGTGAGGGCATGTAAGGGGACGGTTAAGAGCGGAATATTATATTTACTCTATTTTAAAAATAGTTAGGAAGTTTAAGAATAAAAAAATTCATTTTCTAGAAGATTTTGATATGAACAATTTATTGAGGATGATAAATCAAAATTTGGAGATTGATTATGTATATTTTTTTAGTTAAGAGAACAAGAGCCTTCTATTCTCTTAGGAGCACGTTAACCTTCTTTCTCCATATCGTATCTTCAATTTGAAAACTTTTAATTGCCGATCTGAACCGTTGAAAATGATCTACATATTGAAATCTACTTGGATGTTGAATTTTACATTTTTTTTTTGAATTTTTTTGCTATTTTTAGAGAGGTAGGAAAATCACAACTTTTGTTTGTCCAGAAATCGTTTAATCTGCAACTTTTCTACCTCCCTAAGAAAATAGCAAAAAATAATAATAAAAGGTAAAATTCAATCTACAAGTAGATTTCAATATGTAGATCATTTTCAACGATTCAGATCAGTCATTGGAGTTTTCAAATTGGAAATAATTGACGTGGAGCACAGGCTATTTGGTGCTCCATGGAGCGCCCTAGCCTATATATATATATATATATATATATATATATGAGAAGGGATCAATAGCCTCCTTTTTTGTAGCCTACGGTAGCCTCCGCCATCAAAACCAATGAAAATGATCGATCCGGACCGTTGAAAACATTCTTCATACTAGCATAGACTTGGAGATTAAATTTTACATTTTTTTGGAATTTTTTACTATTTTATCGGATGAGTTGAAAATTGAATGTATGTAGATCGTTAGATAAATAAATTTTCAACCCCTCCGATAAAATAGTAAAAAAATTCAAAAAAATGTAAAATTTGGTCTACAAGTCTACATCAGTATGGAGAATGTTTTCAACAGTTCGGATCAACTATTTTCATCGGTTTTGATGGCGGAGGCTACTGGAGGCTAGAAAAAAGAGGCTATAGATCCCTTCTATATATATATATAGAGAGAGAGAGAGAGAAATGCTATGGTGCACTACAGTGCCAAAGCATTTTTGGCACCATGCTTTTTGAACCGTTGGATCAATCACCATCAGATCGGATTGCTGATCAGGTTATCTTTCGGAACCGCATGCCTCCAGTCCATCACAGCGACCCAATCAAACCAATCGATTCAGCATCCTCTCTCCTCTTTTGATTGAAGCTCCTTTCATTCCAAAACCCTAGCCTCTTCGCCGAAGCCCTCTCTTTGTCAAAACCCTCTCTCCGCTGAAGCCTCTTTGCCGAAGCCCTCTCTCTGCGCCTGAAACCCTCGCTTTCTCTAAATCCTGAAGCCAAAAGATACACGTCTCTCTATTTTGCATTTTTTAGGCTTCACTTTGTTTCTTTACCCCTCTTTCTCCCCTGCTAGATTTTTGTGAGGATCAACCGTCAATTTGACCTTTTAGGTGTGCTCCGCATGTGAGAAGTCGAACAAGGAAGATAGTTGCCAGCTGCTTTAAAGGATTTTTGGATTTTAAGTTTGTCAAGTATTTGCTTCGTGAGATTTCACCTCTTCCAAGTTCATCTCAATAGTTAGTAGGTTGTTAATCAACTATTTGCCTTTCAATTGTTAGTAAATTTTTTGTCTTCCCACGATCAACAATGTCGGGCGTGTACAAATCTGAGCCCTATGATATCCCTGCTATTTCATTTCTCTTTCTTTCTCCTTTCACAAATTATGGAAAGGCCTAGATCCTGTAAATAGATTGTTGAACTGGATAATTCAAACAGATTATGGTAACTAATATGATCAATTTTGGCTATCGTAATATATTTACATTTTTTCTGATTATGACATGTTTTCTTTGTTTGATTTTAGGGAAATTATGCCAATGTGTGGGGATACGGAGCAATCATTTCTTTTGAACAATATGTTGTATATTTTGATATGTATCAATGCTTATAGTTGTGTAGATAAATCATACTTTGTACAAATAAACAATGCTAAGAAAGGACACAATGCAAGGACATGTCCAATGGTATCGGGTTTTCTTTATACTTACTATTTCCATACTTCTTATATTGTTGCATCGGTACTTACTATTTTTTTCTGGCAGCGTACTGGAGTTATAGTCGAGAGTGAAGAAAGCGAAGAAATGACAGATAGTGCTGATTGTGAAGACATCGAAGAAAATGCAAGGACTTAGGGTTGTGATATGCACAATATACTAAAATCAGAGGGAATTTTATGTGTGCTTTGAGTTCTAAGATTTCCAATCATACAGGTTCAGTTTTAAATCTTATGATTTCTATTTTTTTTTCACTGGACTCAAAATCTATTATTAAACGTCTGCAAATTAAATTCTGAACAATAATCAGAAAGTTCATGATTTATTTGTCATAAATTTTAAATCTTTGTACCATTTAATTTATGTTTTTAACTCCTGCAAATTATATAAATTGTCTGAAATGTGTCAAATTTGCACTCATGTCATCATCCATAAACTTATTACTCAGTGTAGTCTTTAGAGAAATGTACCTTCTTGCATACTAAACTAAATATTTACTGTTGTAAACCTAATATTTCAGAAATGTTAATACTAGAAGCTTTGATGAGTGAAATTTGAATCACTGGATGATGAAAATTTCTAGCTACCAATTTACCAGTACAAAGTGCGTGTGAGCAACTAGATCCACTACAACAAAAAGGTCCAATTGAGACCGTATCTGTGACCAAGTTCGATTTGTAGCAGATGTAATAAGTTTTTTGGGCTCGGGTGTTCGAATGTTGGGCTAGAGATGAAAAAATCGAACTCATCGCCGAAACAAGCCCAATCGCCGAAACCATTTCAGCGATTTCTCAAAAAACATTTCTCTCTCCCTATCGACATTTTCTCTGAAACCTAAAACCGCCATTGACGCGGCCTCTTCTGAGATCGACATGCTCCTTTCGATGGTTTTCTGAGATCGTCAATCACCATTTCTCTCGATGGTTATCTCCGTCGCGCATTTTCACCATTTAAAAATCAGATCCGAGACTTGTTCTCTCCTCCGGGTTCTACACGATGCTCTCAACTCGCTCCACCTCTGGTGCCCCTCTTCCCCTTGCGTTGCTCCTCAAATTACTTCTCTACGGTTCTCCATCTCTCTCTCCCTTCCTAACCCTAATTCTAACCGAAACCTGGATCGCCATTGTACTTCTAATGTTGTGCTGCCTCTCACCTCCTCTCCACACCACTGGCCCTCGATCCCTCCTCCAGTGGCAATGGCCCTCCACACTAGCCCCTTTCTTCTCCTTCGTCTAACCCTTGCTTGCTAGCTATTGGAGTGTGCCAGAAAAGTGACGTCTCCTCTGCCGGGAAAGAAGAGGTACTTTTCTAGTTTTTTCTTCACTTCTGTTGTTTATCTTAGTCTTTAATGGTACAGAGGGTGCACAGTAAGGCGTGATTGCATTTTCCATTATCTGTGTGGGATATGTACAGTCTATACTACTTGTTCCTAGCTTTCTTCTTGGTAGTTGCTATGTCTTATGCTAGTGCGATGCACGGGTTGGTCTGTTAAAAAGTTCAGCCTCCAGAGCTTCTACTTCAATAATCAATTGAATTTGATACTTACACTAACCCATGAAAGCAAATACATTCTATTACTTTTTACAGTTAAAGATGCTTTACAATCTTGTTGTATCAATTCCTTCATTAACCGGTCAAAGCAAGTGCATACATTTTTCTTTTCTTTGATAGGGAAAGAGTTTTGGGACACCCATGGCATATGGTGATGGAAAAGTGTCGATGATGAATCACGAGGGTGAAGATAGAAATACTAAAAGGGGATCTGGTTTGTCTGACCTCGTATCTGTTGCAGTAGATAACATACCAATGGTTGTTAACAGTGGCCGATTAAGAGAAGCAATGTGTGTATTTGGGGAGGTAAAAGCTATTTCTTCTGCTGTTGGATATAATGGTCTCAGTAGCTATTAAGTTGAGTTTAAGGTGATTTTTTTCTTTATTTTGTTTCATTTCATTTTATTTTATTCTACATTTTGTAAGCGGTAAACCACATGGTACTTAAATGAATCTTCAACACCCATTAACTCACGATTGTGCAATTGACTAAAATGGAACTTTTGGCACCCAATTATCCTGGCAATATGCCCCAATTACCTACCTTCATGAAACAACAATTTTATGCTCTTGTTCAATTAACTCTGAACTTCACAATCTTTGCTTCTTTTGCCTCTTTTACACCTCTAGAATAGGGAGTCAAGGGATACGTCTCTTAGAGTAGGAGAAGTCACTACTGGAAGTAACACCCTGAGGATACATCGCATAAAATTGTAGCTGGAACGAGCCAACATCAGGTGCCATTTTTAAATTTGCTTTTCATCATTTTTCCATTTAAAATTGGCAAATTGTTGGAGCAACAACAGGGGCCAATAAAATGTTTTGTTATATTCTATTGTTCCCCAGGTACGTCTTTATGACATCGCTTCCCAGAAAAGAGCGATCATGTCAATAGATTTTCGTGAGTCACCAATTAACGCAGTGAGAGAGGACACAGATGGCCACACTATTTATGTGGGCACAACGATTGGTGATCTTGCTTCCTTCGACATAAGAACAAGTACTTAATGCATCGTTTTGGATAGTTTGATATCCGATTAAGAAGAGCTAAATTTGGATTTCGGCCATATTGAGCTCATGTTGCTTGTGGGTGCGGCGAGCATTAGCTTCTAGCTCATGCGGATAGGTGGTCAAGCCATACCCTAACTGAATGACATGGTATGTATGTGAATTGTTATCTTCCTCCTCTTCAAATTTTGACAATTTTAATGTTCAGTGTTAGTCATTTCGGCCATATTGACATGATATTGTGAAGCTTGTACAAGTTTTTGCTCTTGACTTGAATTGTTATTTTTGCAATATTGATTTCTTTAAACATATTATTTACTGAGAATCTAGATGGGTGAGACCTGGGTTGACTTTTTTTTAGAATCGAGCTAAAGCTGATTGCTTGTACTAAAATGCTCGATTGATTCAATTGATATATATGGGATCAGGTTCGATTGTAATTGCTTGTTTCATTCAACTTGTATTAGATTTACCAACAAAAATAAAAATGGCACTATGGAAAAGTACCATTGTTCAAGGTTAATATAGAAACACTTCATGTCAGTCGTTATACCAATATAAATCACCTCATGTTTGATAAAAGGAATAGTGTAATTTGTAGCTGACAAAGGTTTTAGTTTTCACAGCCTGCAATATCTGATTAGATGTGTTGCTAATTTATTTGTTCTTTTTATTTTGTTTCAGACTTGCATATAATTCCATCATATTAGAAGCAGCGGTTATGGGCCTTCTTGACGTGACAGATTATTGATAGAGTTGTCGAAATGTTTTCAATTGAAATGATGTTACCTTTGCGCAAATATTCATAATAGGAATATTCGTAATCAGAAATTTTTTGAGAAAGGGACCTCACTAAATTTTCATGATATCAATTTAAGTTCATGTTACACAATCAAATGATAAAATATCAATAATTATAAATTATCATAATCTTTTACATTAAAATAAAATATATAACAAAAATATTATATTAAATAGTAAAACAACTAGTTGAGTAAACTTTCTTCATGTCTTGAAGTTAAAATGAAACATAAAAAATTATATAGAAAAAAATGAAGAAACAATATTATAATGAATTCATATATCACAATATTAAACAAATTTTAGTTAGAAGATATATCACTAATTATTAACTTGAGATAGCTGAAATTTTCGAGTCTTCATGTTTTGAAAACGTTATAAAATCCTTTCATCATCAATCGCAGCAAAAATTCTCAATTGGTTTGCGAAGTCCTGAATCAGCAATTATGTCACTCGCATTAAACTCAACACGTGCTTTCTTTTACGAACTTCTTTCAATTTCATTGCTCCTTTTCTTAGATTTTTAATACTTCTCCGTTCCTGTAATTTCAAATATCAAGTTAATTTTGCAATACCATCGGTAAGCAAATTTTGTTGAACTTTATTAAACAAAAATCAATAGCATTGAGGGTCAGTTGAATATTTCGATTAAACCCAATCGGCCAATCAAATACTTATCTTCAAAATCTTTTTTCCCACAAATTACCAAGCATATTAAATTAAGAAGATATCATTACATAAATAAATTTCACACTAATGTATTCATATGTATTTTATTGTTATTGTTAATGCACGCATGAGTCATGACTTGACTTCAAATTTCAATTAAAATCTTTTTGAATTTTTTATCTTTCTAAATGAAACTTGTATAGATGACATCATGACAAGAATTGAGTTGACGAGACAAATAATAAAAAGTTTAACTTAATTGAATTATTCAACACTTACGTGTCTGATGCCTCCTTAGATTGAATTTTTTTTTTTTTTTTTTGCTTATTGCCTTATTTGGCCAAGGCCGATTAGAGTCACGTGACTCGATCAAACACCCAAGGGGCAAGACTCAAAAGTCAAAACAAAATCAGACACAGTACAAAAAGTACAGACATCAAGCACAAATAATATAAACTATAGACCTATACTTGAAGGCAGAAATGCTAATACGTCTTCATGCAATGAGAGAAGAGTTCGTACAACAGTGCCACAGTGCAGAGTTTTTTTCAGTTCGCGAGGTGCAGAGAACTCTTCGTATTCAATTACTCATCTGTTTATTTTGCATAACAATCCAAGAAAATTTTAATTTGAGAACGGGGCCCAAATTTTTCTATCAATAAACCCTTGTAGAATATTACGGGCCAAACCCAGAGCCCGAGCCCTAGTGTGCCCCCCCCACTAAATTCGCCCCTGATAGGGAGCAGAGTTCCAGTCAAGAGTTCAAGCGTATAATATAATGAGTTTCAGAATTTACTAACAGGATCAATTGGTTTTGTAGTTGCACCATGATTTAGGATCAATAAATAGATCTGTAATTCATACTAGGATTCATCCCATTCATGAAAAATTGAGTGAGGCAGCAGTTTAGAAGGATTTTTTTTGTTTTAGATTTGGTCTCAGATAATGCATATGTGGCATTTAGAACCACTTTACAAATTTGTGATATTTGAATTTTTGTGTTATAATTTGTCGTTTGCAATTTTGATGTGTATTAACATTTTTATTGCTATAATGGTATTCAGACATAATGAATAAAAACGACGTATTATAACCTGCGACCAATATGTGACCAATATTAACACTTTTGATGTGGTCTCAGATAATGTATTATAACCTGCGACCAAAATGAAATGACGTCAGCAGCAGCACAATTTGCGACCAAAGTGACGTCAGCACATACCATCTGCAAGGCCCAAACTGCGACTAGATTATTTGCGATCGGAGCTCGTAGCAGAAGCGCATCTGCGACCGGAAATATACTATCTGCTACCGGTTTAACGGTCGCAGATAAGTGTTTCTGTTGTAGTGAGATGTTACAATTGGGGGTGAAATTAGAGATAACATTGGAGATGAATATGAAGAGGAAGAACCAATTGATGAGGCATACAAATTCTGTAGTAGTTATGCGGGTTGAGGAAGTCGAAAGTGAAGACTAATCCACTATCTTGAATGTTCGGTATTTCAGAATTTTGTTTAGACAGTGAGCGAAAACTTGCATGTGATGTAATGTCGTTGTTGGATTGTTGCTTATGTTTAGTTTTATTTAAACTGCACGTGATGTAATGTCATGATTAATTCTTATGTTTGAGATTAGAAATTGTCACTTTCATTTGGATGTTGTTTTAAATGCTCCAAAGAATGTTATTTTAGATGTTGTGATGTTTAGTTTTATTTAAATTGCATGCGTTGTAATGTCATGATTAGTTGTTGTGTTTGAGATTTAGAAATTGTTGCTTTTGTTTGGATGTTGTAAAAAGGTCATTTTAGATGCTATTTCAGATGTGCATTGCTTTATTGAATGAATGCTAGTTTTATTTGTCTTGTTCAAATATTGATCGTTGGCAAATGCTATTAGATTGTTTTTCAGTGCTGCAATTCACATGATCACGAGGTTAACTACTTGTACATGCAGACTAAATCTAGCAAAGCTAAGTGCAAGTAGCAATCAGTTTTCTGCTTTATGTATTGTCTCATGGAACCGAGCTCAAAATCACTTAGTAGTGTAATAGATAACACCAAATGCAACTTAATGATCCAATAAGGATCAAATAATCTTATTAAAAAATAAACAAGAGTAGCTTAGAAACAAAATTGAAAGCAAAAGTCGTTAAAAACATAAGTTAATTACAACTCTTACATTTATCTACACAACACTATAAGCATTGATACATATCAAAATATACAGCATATTGTTCAAAAGAAATGATTGCTCCGCATCCCCACACATAGGAAAAGTCTAAAGGGCCGGGCCGGACTTTACAAGGGTCGGACCTAGAGGGCTTACGAAAGGACCGGATAAAGACCGGGTCTAAAGAGGGCTTAATAAGGGTCGGGTAATAAGAGCTTTGTTCTAAGGAAATAGGTCCGACCCCTCTAAGGCCCGGTCCTTATCAGGCCCTCGGAGTTGCAAAGGGCCGGATCAGGGCCGGGTAATAAGGACTTTGGGTTTTTTTATTTTTTTTTAATTGTTAAAGGGTTGATAAGGATCTGAGGGGCTGGCGTGGTTAAGGATTGCAGAGAGTCGAATCAGGACTGGACAGGGTCGAGGCTTGAAAGGGCCGAGTTAATAGGGGCTTGCATTTTTTAAATAAGGCTCGGCCCTTTCAAAATCTTAATAAGGACCGGATCTGACAGGGACTTTACAGGGGCCGGACTGGGGGCCGAGGGCTTATGGCATATCCCTACCCACACATTGGAATAATTTCCCTAAAATCAAATAAAGAAAACATGTCATAATCAGAAAAAATGTAAATAGATTACGATAGCCAAAATTGATCATATTAGTTACCATAATCTGTTTGATTATTCAGTTCAGCTAGCAATCTATTTACAGAATCTAGGGCTTTCCATAATTTGTGAAAGGAGAAAGAAGGAGAGAAATGAAATAGCAGGGAGATTATAGGGCTCGAATTTGCACGCCCAACATCGTTGATCCTGGGAAGGCAAAAAACTTACCAACAATTGAAAGGCAAATAATTGATTAATAACCTACTAACTATTGAGATGAACTTGGAAGAGGTGAAATCTCACGAAGCAAATACTTGACAAACTTAAAATCCCCAAATCCTTTAAATCAGTTGGCAATTGTCTTCCTTGTTCGACTTCTCACCTGCGGAGTGCACCTAAAAGGTCAAATTAAGGGTTGATCCTCACAAAAATCTAGTAGGGGATAAAGAGGGGTAAAGAAACAAAGCGAAGCCTAAAAAACGCAAAATAGAGAGATGTGTACCTTTTGGCTTCAGGCTTTAGAGAAAGCAAGGGTTTCAGGCACACAGAGAGGGCGCAGAGAGAGGGTTTCGACAGAGAGAGGGTTTCGGCGGAGAGGCTAGGTTTTTGGAATGAAAGGGGCTTCGGTCGAAAAAGGAGAGAGGATGTTGAATCGATTGGTCTGATTGGGTCGCTGAGATGGACTGGAGGCATGCGGTTCCGAAAGATAACCTGATCAGCAATCCGATCTGATGGTGATTGATCCAACGGTTCAAAAAGCATGGTGACAATAATGCTTTGGCACTATAGTGCACTATAGCATTTCTCTATATATATAGAGAGAGAGAGAAAAAAAAATGCTATGGTGCACACTCAAATTTCAAATAAGTAAATTTGAAAAAATCAATCCAAACCGTCCAATTTGATTTTCATATTGAAATCTCACTAGAGACCAAATTTTTCATTTTTTTTTCATTTTTTACTATTTTTAGAGGGGTATGAAATTTTGTTGATATACTAATTTCTGGACCATCCAATATGGCTTATTTTGCACCCCTCTAAAAAATAGTAAAAATTTCTAAAAAATGAAAATTTTGGTCTCTAGTGAGATTTCAATATGGAGATCACATTGGACAGTTTGGTTTGACCGTTTGAATTTTAAAATTTAAAATTTGAACGTGATGCCAAAACTATTCTTGACTTCGTAATGCACCATAGAATATATATATATATAGTTAGTTAGACTATTGTGAAAATATTTGCACGGTAGAAGTCTAAAAGTTATACATTTTATAATTGTATAGTTCAAAATTAAAATTTGAGTTGCTCAATAAATCATTCATCTCAAAATCTTATAGTATATCAAATTTCATGATTTTTGGAGCATTCTAGCTATTTTTAAATATTTTTAAAAACAACACTGAAAATGTCATGTTTTTTAATATTAAGGTACTGTTTTAAAAAAAATATTTAAAAAAATAACTAGAAAGCTTCAAAAATTAGAAAATTTTGATTTCTTACAAGATTTTGGGATGAAAAATTTATTGAGCAACTTAAATTTAAATTTTGATCACAAAAATTATAAAATGTGTACTTTTGTACTTCGGCCGAAATGCAAACGTTTTCACAATAGCTTATGGTGTAACGTGGATTTCTGTCATATTTAGTAATTGTATTTAGGTACAGATTGTGTAGGATTAACAATGGAAAATATTATAGTAGAATCTAATATTCGGCTGGTAAAGCGCTGGAATTTTACTTGTGTATGGAAACAGTGGTTTTCTGAAAATCTAGGGAACATACAGAAAGTTTACAAGGTAAACGGGCTGTTGGATATGAGACTTCGACTTGGAATGAAAAAAAAAGGTTGGCATGAGGCAATTTATATTTTTGTTACTCTTGGAATGCTTTGTACAATGATTATTAGTTTGTTGTTATGTGTGCATCTGTTTGGTTACTGAGGAGGTAATTTACGAATAACTGATGCAGAGAGGAATCAGAAGGGCTTGTTTTTCTCTTTTTACCAGTTTAATCTGTAAAAGGGCTCATTTATTTTTAAATATAGAAAGGTTAATATGCGCACGGATGGGCTTAGGGGCAGAGCTACTCAAGGGCAAGTTCGGGCAAATGTTCGGGCTTGATTTTAAAAAAACGTAAAATTTAGTGTATTTTTAATTATTTAATGTATTTTTAATTATTTTTTTAGTGAAAAATGAGTTTTTAGCGATATTTTAGTGGATTGTAATGAGTTTGTGTCCGAGCTTGATCTCAACCTCAGTGTCCGAACTTAATTGTGCCCGGTCTAAAATAGCCTTTGAATCTGCCCCTGAATGGTTTTGAGCTCACCTTATATTTCAAAAATAACGAATGGACCATTGTAACAGGTGGTGTACCTTTGTTGTATATTGCTAACAAATTGTTTGTGAATTTAGGGAACATGAAGTCGTCTCGTGTAGTTTGGTATACTGGGAATCTGGGATGAATTCACATCCCCTGAAATGGTCAGCAGTAGTGAAGCCTCCTGCATTCTCACCGCTGCTACAGCGTCGAGTGTTGTCCGCACAGTATTTTTGCTACAGTACCACGGAATTTACAACGTAACAGTACTGTTCGCTGACCATTTCGTGACCCCGCATTATTTCGGGGGATACGGATTCATCTGGGATGGCATAACCTGAACCTATTTGGAGTAGGTCAAAAGTTTGTTTACATTTTTTTTGGGCTTTAGTAGTAACCACATCTCTGGTACTTCTATTGTGATCTGGTTCTTTACGTTGTTGCTTTCTTCTTTATTCAAAAAAAAAAAAATGGATACGAGTGAATTCCGTTTAAGTACACAATCTTGTTAATTTTCTTTAGTTCATTTATTTTTCTTCTTCTTGAAGATGTCCAATTTCATATCAGGAAATAATAATAAACACTTAAACGCTCTTGATATAGTGATTAAGAGCAATACTCTTTCAAAGAGAATTTTACAAGTTCGAAACTTAGCTTCGGAAGGCTTTAGATCAAAATTCGAATTAAATTTGAGACAAAGATTTCATTTCTTCACAAAAAAATAAATAAACAGTTAAACACTAATTAATTAATGACTATTAATTACAATAGGTCCGTTCATAGAAACAACATAACAAATTGCACTAGATTATCTACCAAAGAACATGTCAAGTGAGAATTAAACCATCACCGCAATCCTTCATTATCTATTTTTGAAGAAGCCCACCTTTCAAACCCTGTTTGGAGAAAAATAACATGCATCAGTACTAATTACAGCGAAAGCAAAAGCCTCAAATGAAACCTTGTGTTTGCATACGATATATAGTACGCTGACTAATGAACAATATAAACCAACATTTCTGGTCTAGATACTGGATTAGTAGTGTTATCTGTACAAGAAATATCACAAAACCCCATCCATAGTTTGCATCGGCCAGTTAGATTAAGTTCCAATCTAATTTTGACAGAACCATACTGGCTGACGATGGGCTGTAAAAAACCTCTACTTGACTTGGTCTTTAGTCCCTATATATCCTCCATCAAAGAGAACACAGCTGACAGCAAAAAGAAAATGGTAGAGCACTAAAGCTAATACAATAAAACAGAGATGGAGAAAAAAAGTCAGTACGAGTTTGAAATGAGCTAGAAGGCGTGGCAAGTGAAGCACCCGCTGAGTGAAGCTATCTGGCCATTTCTATGGAAATGTGGGACCTGTTTAGAACCCTTTGAGATTTTTTGGCTTTGGCTGGAAGAAGTCTGTGTTTGTGTGCGCATTTCCTGTGCTCTCTTCTGAGCAAATTTGAGCTTGTTTAAAATCTTGCCCATTGATATTGACCTCTTGGTTTCTAACTTCATCTGGCGCATTAAAAGAAAAGGAGTCCTCAAGAGAGCTATTACAGCTGAATTGCTTCATTTATGGCAGTTGAAAGCTTGATTTATGACTAAACAATAGGCTATGCAAGGATTATCAATTCAACAAACAGGCACAACACCATACCTGCGGCTGCGAGTACTGATATCCAATAGGGTTTTAGAGTATCAATACTCGGATAACATTTTACATGTACTATTTCAAAAACCATCAAATCATTATTGTTGCTAGAACTCCTGAAATGATTGTTTATGTACTTGGGTGGTTTCTCTGTATTGCAGTAAATTTTGGCATAATGGCAAAGTTGCAGCTTTTAGGTTTGCACTAACAGTATAGTAAAATTAGGTTAGAGAGAGAGAGACACCACTAATTTCTCTATAGCCGCCTCTGCTTTGACCTTTTGCATGTTTTCCCATGCTGTAATCTTGGCTTCCTCAGTCTCAAATCTTACAAGTCATAAAAAGAAAGATTCGGTTTTAAATGGACACTAGGAAATATTTTTCATGACATTGTGGCTTCCTTACACTATTGGTACAAAGGTAAATTACAGAAATTATACTCAAAATAATGAATGTTTTCTGAGTTATAGTCGTAAAATTTTCTGCTACTTGTACTTCAAATCAAATTCGTTATTTAGTGCTTCAGCAAAGAGTAGTTTTCAATAGTGAACACCTTTTCAGTAAGAGATAAATGTTGGGTATTTATGTAATAATGATCTGTGCGCATTTATATGGTATTCTTATAATTACCAAATTAACATTATGTCAGGTACTCGTTATAATCTGTGGGAATTATAATATTGGGTACATTATGTCAGGTACTCGTTTTTTAATTAAATATCAAGCAGGGAAAGCCTGCTTGCTTGGAAAATAAAATAAAATAAAGAAGGCATTATGACAGGTACATCTAAAATTACCAAATTAACATGTTGAAACAATAAGAGCATACTTAGATATGCAATCGGTATGCTTGGTGACCTGCCAAGGGGAGGCCTTTGCCTCGACAGTGCGCCTTTTCCATTCAATAATATTTGTCAAACACTTGTCAGGCCCTTGCACAACATGCTTCTTAGACCAACGGGTCAAAGTGACCCGGTTATCAGCTTTAAACCTGTTCTCTATCTTGAGCTCAGTGAAGTGGCTCTCCAGCTCCTCTTCAATCTGATCAACCATGGTTGATTTGGAGCTGGAGTTGCATAATGGTGTAGCTCTCGGGGATGAGTTGGCACTCCCACATGGGCTTGTTTGTGTTGCAATGTCTTTTCTAGTAATTTCAATTCTGTCATCTGCTTGCCAAACCAATGTATGAGCTTGTTACCTTTAATTTGTTTCCTAGGCTTGTTTGTAGGTTTACAAATTTTGTACAAGGATTTAAAGCTTAGTTAAACCTTGCATGTAATTATGGTGAATGTATTACAATTATTAGGTTACTGTCACAGACTTGAAGTTGTTAGCCATTATAACACATCACTTCCCAATTCAAGAACCAGTACTATAAAAAAGCAAGAATTAGTGACACTTGAATAAAATGAGCCTGGACTAAAATAGTAATACCCAGCTAGCAGTAGTCGGATACTACTTCACCATTATTGCACTATCACATTATTACCTTCACTTCAGTTTTAATACCTAGTGCTAAAATAGTTTAGTTTGGTTTCCAAAAATAACCCAATTTGGTCAACACATCAACACGAGACTTTGTTGAACTAATTTAAAAATGGATATAGAAACTGGAGGGATGTAATTGTAAAATTAACCTTGCACATTGCCTCTTGAGCTCGGCAAGGAGCATGATGACTCGAGCGGTGTATCAAGCCAGTCACCTAAATTTGCACAGTTGGGAAATGACGCACTGACGGTGCAACTTCTACCACTAGGCTGACCTTCTGGCATCAGAACCCCAGCCCAGAGAGGTGAGCTTTTCACAAAATTCCCTACTCTGCTGTTGTTATATACTTGAGTGGACGGTGAGGCTGTCAGACCTACCTCATGAGCCACACAAGAAGACCCAAGTGGCCCACTCTTCGACTGGGGTCGTCTCCTGTTAAACTGGGGCACATGGGCCCTGCGAGCTAGTTCACTAGAAACTGGACTAAAGATCCATCTCTCAGCATCTTCCCATTTAGATGGCAAGTTTCTCCCTTTGTTGAAGGGGGGTGTTGTGCGGTTATATCTCTGATGGCCAAGTGGGACCCGTTCAGAGTGCCATCCAGGCCGGTGTGAGTAGACTGGTGTCCCTGGACTGGGGAAGTCAATTGAACCTTTCTTCATAACTCCTAAGCCAACAAAAGGAGATAGTGCTGCCACCTCAGCGCTGACGTGGCCGTTGAGGTCTAGCGAAGCAGGTCTCTGCCGTAACAGTTTTCTAGTGATTGGTGGGATTGATTCTGGTGGATGTCTCCGGTTCTGGCATTCTAACAAGCAGTTGATGGAAAATGAAAATCTGGGTACATAACAGTGGAATCAAAATGCTAAAAATTTGTTTGATTTTTACCTTCAAATTTGTCAGAGGAGAAATTTTGTGATGGGTCTTGGTTTCCTTGTTGAATAGCTGAACATCTCGTCTCTGGACAAAGGAAATACCAGAAAAATTAGAATTCGAAAATCAGAATACCAATAATTCGTTTTGGATGAAACTGGAAATGGTTTTGAGAGGGGGGTAAGAATACCAATAATTCGTTTCTCCTGATCTGAATATTGTACATGTACTGGGTCATTAGTGCACTCGCCTCGCGCCAAACTCTGTAACGGATAAAAGACAAGTGGGTCAGTGCTTTTGTTGAAAAGGGAAACCCAAAAGTCTTTGAGAAAAAGGTCACTGCTCTAATTCAGATAGAAACAAAAAGCATAAGATAAGATGAGATATCCCTAATTGAATTCCCATATCTATTCAGTTATTTTTCATATGTGTTTCTCCTTCCCTAGCGCTAACAAAATGTACCATCAAAGTTGCTCAAAAAACAGAACTGCTCTAGAAAAATATATATATTATTAACTAAGACTGAGAAAGAGAAGAAACCATTAGTTCGTCGTCTTGATCAAGCGAGCAACCTGATGTTTGATAAGGAGATTCAGGAAATGTATCGAAGCTGCTCTCGTTTTCTCTCTTTCTTCTTCACCTCCCCTCTCCCAGCCTTGAGCGCCTCTTCTCATGCTCTAACTCTGCTCCTGGCATTCTATTGTTTTCTTTTACGTACAGTTCGTTGCTTTTCTCTGGTCAAGGAGATATGCCGATGTATGACAGTAAGAGAGAGATAGAGAGAGAGAGAGAGAGAGAGAGAGAGAGGTATCTCTAGGCAGAGTATAAATTGATCGTTTTAATGGCAGATGAAACTTGCTACGAGCTTTACTAATTAGTAACAATTTAGAGCAAATTGCAAATCCGTCCCCGGAAGATTATTATTTGCGACTTATGCAGAGCGTTTGTCGTTTTCCTTAATATGGACCCAACCCGCAAGGAGAGCAAAATTTTGGTGCTTACGCATGCATCGTGCTTGTGCATCTTAATTCTTCAATACGCATCGAAATTCATAGATATTTATGCGCATCGAATTTCGATGCACATCAAAGAATCCAAATATATAAGCATCATAACTTTACCCCTACAAAAAAGTAAAAAAAGCCCGAATTGTCAGTACCAATTTGCTATTAGATCTCTTGGAAACAATAAGTTTTGACTTAGGGTCTGTTTAGTTGGAAATAATTTGGAAAAGAATTTTAAATGGAAAAGGAAAATCGGAGAGAAAAACGAAATATTTGTATGTATTCAGTGCTAAGAAACGAAAATCGAGAATCTTTTCTGGTCGTTCATTTGCTATTATTTGATATGTATCACAAATAGTGTTGTACATAAATTCTTAAAGCTGTGCTATATTATGTGCTATAGCTAGAATTTTTCAACTATTATTTAGAGTATTCATGTACTATGCAACGAAAACATTCGAAATTAATAAAAAGTAAAACAAGTTGTATTTTGTAATGCGACGTAATCATGTGCTGAATAATCGTATTTGTTTTCATTACTAAGTAACATAATGTTTAATTTACTATCTGATTTTTATTTCTTAAAGAAAATAAAAATACTCGCTCCTACTATAACTTCAAAAAATGAGGAATTATTCCCTCAGATACAAGAATTTCATATTTGTTGTTTTCGATAGAGATAGACAGATGATGAATAATATTGTTTTTTATTATGATTTATTTACATGCTTGATTTATAAGTATTTATAAAGAAATTTACAATGGCTCTATTGGCTATACAAGAAAATATATATACAAGAATTTGCAACCCTAATTTTATGGATTTGTAGATGGCTTTTCTTTCAAATCTGACCGATGATGATTTTCCCTGAGGCCACCTGTCCCCTAATTAATTCTATTTGATTATTTCTATTATCAACACTCCCCTTCAAGTTAGGATTGTAAATGTCATGTAATTCTAGCTTGCATATAATATTTTCAAAAGCGTTTAGGTAGAGTCCCTTTGTGAAGATATCTGCTAGTTGATTGCCACTTTTGACAAATGGAGTTTCAATCTCTTTGGCTTGAATTTTTTCGCGAATGAAATGACAATCTACTTCTATGTGCTTGGTTCGTTCATGATATACAGGATTTGCTGCAATATGTCTTGCCACTTGATTATCACAGAACATCTTCATTGGTTCTTTGTGATCGATTTGTAAGTCAGTTAAGAGTTGTTTGATCCATGTCAACTCGCTTGCAGTGGATGCCATGGCTCGATATTCTGCTTCTGCACTTGATCGCGCCACTACATTATGTTTCTTGTTTTTCCATGTGACTAGATTTCCGCCTACAAATGAGAAAAAACCGGTTGTCGATTTTCTATCAAAACTTTCGGCCCAATCTGCATCGAAATAGCCACACACTGCATTAGTTTTATTATTTCTCATCCAAATTCCCTTTCCAGGGCAACTTTTTAAATACCTAAGTATTCTATTAACAGCACCTAAATGAGAAGTTCTTGGTGCATGCATAAATTTGCTAACTTGGTTTACCGCAAATGATAAGTCTGGTCTAGTTACAGTCAAATATATTAATTTTCCCACAAGGTTTTGGTATTGGTTGATATCTTTGAGAGGTTCACCATCCTCGATATTGAGTTTCACATTTATGTCAACAGGGGTTGTTGCTGGCTTACACCCTAATTTACCAGTTTCCTTGAGTAAGTCGAGTACATATTTCCTTTGAGAGATAAACAGCCCTTTAGATGAGTGTGCGATTTCAATTCCTAAAAAATATTTCAATTTTCCTTGATCCTTAATGTCAAATTGCTTCTTGAGACTGTTTTTGATAGAATCAATTTCTAGTTGATTATTTCCCATTATAATAATGTCATCTACGTAAACTAAAACTGCAGTTGTTCCATGTTCATTATGTTTTGTAAACAACGATGTATCTGCCCAACTGGTTCTAAAATCGCAAGAAAGTAAGAAGTGACTTAATTTTCCATACCAGGCTATTGGAGATTGCTTCAATCCATAAATAGATTTATTTAACCTACAAACAAGATTAGGAGTATTTTCTCTTTTATGACCTGGGGGTAAGGTCATGTACACATATTCCTCAAGTGTACCTTGAAGAAAGACATTTTTAACATCCATTTGATGAAGACTCCAATCATTATTAACTGCAATAGATAGTAGGATTCTAACTTTGTTCATTTTTGCTACCGGGGTAAAGGTCTCATGATAGTCAATTCCATAAGTTTGTGTATACCCTTTGGCCACTAACCTAGCCTTATATCGTTCTATGGTTCCATCGCTGTTATATTTAATTTTATACACCCATTTACAACCTACAGGTTTCTTATTTTTGGGTAGAGGGCATATAGTCCAGGTTTGGTTTTTTTTCTAAGGCATGAAGTTCTTCTTCCATTGCCTTGCACCATTTTGGGTCTGTATTTGCTTCTTCAAAGGTAGTTGGTTCTACCATTGTTGAAATAGTATTGACAAAGGCATAATGTTCTTTTGAAATGTTTTTATAAGAAACATAATCTTGAATAGGATATTGTACCGTATAGGTCATGAAATCCTTTAATCTGGTGGATGCTTGAGTTTGATGAGTTGATCTTCTTACATTTTGTTCAGTTTCCGAGATTTCAATCTCTTCAGGATCTTCGGTCTCTATGGTGCCTTCGGTTTCTTCATTCCTTTGTTCTTCTTCACATGTTTCATTCCTTACTTTTTCTACTAACACTTCTCTTCTCTCTTCGTTAGTAATGCATGGTAATATAAACTCACTAGAGTTAATTTGTTCATCTTGATTTTCCTTAAAGTATGACTCATTTTCAAAAAAGGTTACGTGTCTCGATATATGAAGTCTTTTTCCTTTAGGGTCATAACATTTATATCCTTTCTTTTGAGTGGAATATCCTAAGAAGACTGTTCTTATGGAGGTGAAATCAAATTTATCAATTCGATTTTTATGCACAAAGCTAGTACATCCAAAAACCTTTAAATGATCTAAATTCATTTTCCTTCCATAAAAAATTTCTAAAGGGCTTTTAAAATCTAAAATATTTTGGGAACATTGCTTTGAAATAAAAGTGTTCTTGTTACTTCTAGAATATGACGATTTTTCCTTTCAGAAATACCATTTTGTTGAGGTGTGTAGACACAAGAAGTTTGGTGAAATATACCCTTTTGTTTCAAATAATTTGAAAAATTATGATTTATAAATTCAGTGCCGTTATTAGTTCTAAGAATTTTAATTTTTTTGTTGAATTGAGTTTCTACTAAATTTGAAAAGGTTTGAAAATGTGAAAACACTTCATTTTTATTTTTCATTAAATATAACCATGTTGTTCTAGAATAATCATCTATAAATATCACAAAATACCTAAAATTATTATAAGAGTTTACGGGAGCAGGTCCCCAAACATCAGAATGAACTAAGTCAAAAGATTCACTACTTCTAGTTTTGGAGCTACAAAAAGGAAGTTTTGTATGCTTAGCGAGCTTACAAACCTCACAGTTATTACAACCTAAATTCGGAAAATTAAACATAGTTTTTAAAATTTTGTCAGACGGGTGCCCAACACGCTTGTGTCAAAGTTTGCTCAAATCTTCTTCTTTTGTTGTATTAAAAATAGACTTGTTGCTATCCAAAAAATAAAGCCCATTTTCAAAAAAGCCTTCACCAATTTTCTCTTTGGTTTTTAAATCCTGAAAAATCACGTTATCTTTCTTAAAAACAACTTCACAATTTAATTCCTTTGCAAGTTTACTAATGGAAAGTAAGTTCACAGAACAATTTTCAACAAAGAAGACATCTTGAAGAAAACCTTTCGGAAAAATGCTTATCATTCCCCAACCTTTGATTTTGATTTTGTCATTGTTTGCTACAGTAAAAAATTGGTCTCCCTTAGTTAATTTGTAATTTCTGAGCAATTTATGGTTTCCGGTCATATGGCCAGTGGCTCCCGAGTCTAAAACCCATTTAGTACAATTATTTTGGGTTGTTTTTGGTGCAAAACCGACTGCTAAACATTTATTGGGCCAGTTTTCAGATTCAGACAGAAATTGAAAAACAGAACTGATTTTCGGGCTTTTAACAGAGTCCCAGACAGAACTGATTTTCGAGCTTTTAATAGAATTTAAAGGATGAATCAAACCTAACTGGCCCTGGCCCATGAGATTGTTGGCCCAGAATCGAAGTGAGTCGATTGATATTCGACTCCAGCCTGTTCAACTGTGCCTGGGTGTTCTCTTCGATCGATCCGCCGACCTGTCCTTTCTCCTTCGTCTCCCCCAGATTTGGGGTTTTCGAAAGAAACGCCTTTCGTTGCAGCTCCCCTTGGTTCCGACCTCCGCCTCCTTGGCTTCTCCATTTAGGCTTGAGGTGAGGGTGAAGAATCCAGCAACCCTCCTTGAGGTGGCCTTCCCGATTGCAATGTGTGCACTTCTGACCTGCATTTATCTTACCTTTAAAAGCTTGGGAGTTCACGGCTGTGAAGGCATGACTCTCTGGCCTTGGGTTCGGGTCAGAGACGTTCATCGCAACACGTCGTGACTCCTCTTGCTGGATATGGGCTGTCACGCTTACAAAGGTCAACATTTCTGTGCTGTTGAGGATATGGGCTCTTATTGAGTCATAGCTTGAGTCTAATGTATCAAGGAGGTATAGATCTGATCTAATTCCTCCCTCTCTTGGAGCACTACCAAGTCAGTTGTTATGGGTCTATATAATTTGAGTTCTTGGTATTTTGATTTTACCTGTCCGATTAACTCAGATACAGGTTTGGATCCTTGAACGATTTGAGCAATATCCTTTTTGATTTGAAATATGTGAGAGTTGTTGCTTTGCTTGCTGTGCTGGTCTGTTATTGCATCTCATAGATCTTTGGCAGTATCATAGTGCACAAAGATTTCTGTTAACTGAGATTGTAAAGAATTAAGAATAAGAGTGAAAGTTTGACCGTCAAGAATATCCCATTCTTCTTGGGCATCTCATGTGTCTGTCGGTCTGGGCCTATTGTCATTGATGAATCCGAGCAATCCTTTGCCCTTGAGGGAAATCTTGGCTGCCTTAGACCACGCCAGGTAGTTGCGCCCGTCTAGTGGAACATTGGTAAGCTTCTATGACGAGTTGAAATCGGGCATCAGCTTCTGGTAGGCTGTGAGTTGATTTGGTTCTGTCATGGTTTTGAGATGGTTGGTTCACTGTTGGTTTACTGGTAATTTGTTTGCGGAAGCTTTGAGGTTTCAGAATGGCTCTGATACCATGTTGCTTTTTATAGACAGATGATGAATAAGATTGTTTTTTATTCTAATTTCTTTACATGCTTGATTTACAAGTATTTATAGAGAAATTTACAACAGCTTTATTGGCTATACAAGGAAATATATATACAAGAATTTGCAACCCTAATCCTATGGATTTGTGGATGGCTTTTCTTCCAAATCTGACCAATGATGATTTTTTCCTGAGGCCAGCTGTCCCCTAATTAATTCTATTTGATTATTTCTATTCTCAACAATATTGTCTACTTATCATAATACAACAAAAAAATATTACAAAATGTATTCACGGAAACAAGTTTTTTTTTCAAGATAAACACAATCATTTCATTCAGAGGCGGATCCATATTAAGACAAGTCACGTAAGTGGCTAGACTTGATTTTCACAAAACTGCAATGTGTTATATTAAGTTCGCAAAAAATTAGTAATTTAGCCTATAATACATAAAAGGTGTCGGGGCTTCATACATGATGTCTGAGCTTAAATATTATCAAATTGTGGTTGAACTTAAAATATACCTAAATCCTATTAAAATATACCTGAATCCTCCACTGATTTCAACTATCATTCTATGATAATTTTTTATAATATTTTGATAAATAAAATGTGGCCAAAGTGACCTAACTTAATATTAAGAGACAATTGTTTCCTTAAAATCCTAAACCTTTGTGGCAACTGGCGCACGCCATAAACAACTACATGAAATAGTTCTATTAAATTATAAAAATAGTTAGATGATTTAGTGCAAACTTGATTAACAAAGATATTGTCATCAGAATCTAAGTTAATTATGACTTAATATAAAAAAAAAACTATGACCTAACAAAGAGACATTAAACATAGTGGTCCATAAAGTCACTATTCATTATTGAATTTATTTTAGCTATTCCACTCCATATTTTGATAATAATCGTCTCCTGTTCCAAAATATATTGACAAAATCAGAAATCTTACTCCTGTCATTTGTTAATATGAGCATGGCTAAAATAATATGCATAGTACACCACATAACGTACTATGCGTCCATTTGTATTTAATTTGTTCATTAAATTGATATTTAAGTTGCTCAATAAATTCTTCATATCAAAATCTTCTAGGAAATAAAATTTCGTGATTTTTAGAGCTTTCTTGCTATTTTTTAAATATTTTTTAAAAACAGCCCAGAAATGACACTTTTGTAGTATTAAATCTGGACTGTTTTTAAAAAATATTTAAAAAATAGCTAGAAAGCTCCAAAAATCACGAAATTTAATTTCCTACAATATTTTCATATGAAGAATTTATTGAGCAACTTAAATCTCAATTTAATGACCTATATCTATATGCATAGTATAAAATGGAGTGTACTATGCATATTATTTTAGCCATGCTCTTGTTAATATTTAATATCATAATATTTATCTTAAACATCGAATATATATCGTAGTATATTACAAATAATATAACAAAAAAAATCCCTCTAATCTTAGTCCGTACAAAAATTGAATAAAATCACATTGGCAGAGGCTTTGAAGAGGTACTTTCATATCTCAAGAACTTCATGTGCTGAGATAATAATTACTAATAAAGAAAGGGACATATGCGCAAACATCTGCCGCCAATAAAACGTTGCAAGTGATAAGTGAGAAGAGAATATAGACGAGAATGACACTGAAAAGATGAAAGTAAACAAGCAAAAAGTGATAAGATGTGCAGTTTGTCTGAGGGCATTTTTGTCAGGAAAGTGTTGGTCGGATTTCGGTGTGGACTTTTCCTGACAATGATTGTCTTGATTTAGGAGTACGTGGCATGTAAATGGCTCATGATTTTTTTTGTTTGATTCTAAAAAAAAAAAAAAATTATATTCAGGATTTTATTTTCAAACATTTGATAGTTATAACTTTGTTTTTCTGCGTTCAGCGTTCAGGCTAAACGCATGCGTTCATTTTGAAAAAACAAACGATAAAAATGATTAAGTATGATGCAAAATTTCAAATCTATGTTCACGTCTAAACGTTGCGTTCAGGCAACGTTGTAAATGACACGTTCAGAAGTGAACGCGGATTTCAAAAGTACTTGATATTTTTTTGCTTCGTAAACTCAGGTGGCCTCTATTTCTGAACGCGTGCGTCCAGAAAACACTTCTGAATGCTGAACGCAGAAAAATAGAATCATAACTGTTAAATATTTGAAAGTAAAATCATAAATGTAATTCTTATTTTATTGAGAGTCAGACAAAAAAAATTCATGGCTCATCTTGTTCATTTAGAATTAAAAATGGATCAAAAACATGATAGTACAAAACGACAAAACTATCAACAGCCTTAGGTTGGTGCCATTTAATTAAGTGTTGTTTAGGGAGGACACGGATGTCAATTATGGAGGATTCTTTGCAGTTGTTTCTGTGAAGATTTTTTTTTGGATGGAGAGGTCGGAAGAGCGACCTAAATATCAAATCATTTATAGCAAAAGTAAAGTGGTTAAGTGTAATTTATTATTGATAAAAACTTAGTACTTCACAAAAAATATATACTGGTTACTTTAATTTATTTTGACTGTTCAGTTCATCAATATTAGTAAAAAATAACTTACTTTTAATTTTTTTTTTGTATTTTCTAAAAAATCAATTTTCATCAATTTTGATTAATTTAACGATCAGATTAACTAGAGTAATTAGTGTACTCATATTTTAACGACTTCTTTACTAACATAGATGATAAATGAATTATAGTCGGATATACGCTGGAACGTGTGAGCATTATCGTAAAAATAATGTTATTTGAATTAGTGAATATAAATAATAAAAAACAATTGTATTCGAATTATTGTAACAATCTTGTAGTATTGAAATTAATAGAAATATTATTTGATTGTAAATCAGGAACAATGCGGAGAAAAATAAAGTTACTAGAAACAATTGTCAGCAAAATATTGGGATGTAAGTTGATAATAGTGTTAAGAAAATAAAAGTGAAAAAAATTGACAACACAATTTCTGAACTAGTATCATTCCATTGCATCCAAACATATTTGTTGGTGTTTTGAAGCTTGTATAGTTATTTAAAATTAGTTTCTTAAAAACATTTCAACAAATGATACTTCTTAAATGCTTAGATGAAAACAATAGATTATAATTGCATTCTTTAAAGTAGACCTTGCTCTCATGAATAGTTCAATATTCATATGATTTTCTTCATAATTAATTAATTACTATATTTTACTATATATAATAATTTACTATAATTCACAATATACAGAAAATATTATAATATAATGAAAAATTACAAATATAACAAAGTACTAATGTTTTTTTTATCATATCTTTTAATCATATTTATTTTAATAAAGGAATGTCTTTACAAAATGAGTTATTTCGACGATCTTGACAATGATTTTTGTTAATAAAATTAGAGTGAGGCTATGGTGTTCCACAAAGCACCAAACACATTGTACTTCGCATTCATATCTGTGATTTCAAAGTCCAAAAGATCGATCCAAATCGTTAAACTTGATCTTCATATTAAATTCTTCGTGGAGACCGAATTTTACATTTTTTTGAATTTTTTTACAATTTTTTAAAGGGGTGAAAATTTGGTTAATCTAACGATCTTATATGAATCATTTTCGACCTCTCTAAAAAATAGTAAAGAAATTAAAAAAATGTAAAATTCGGTCTCCAAGAAGATTTAATATGAATATCAAGTTTAACAGTTTGGATCGGTCGTTTGGACTTTGAAATCGAATATATAAAGGCGAAGTACAATGTGTTTGGTGCTTTGCGGAACACCATAACCTCACTCATAAAATTAAACTAAAACAGATTAAAAGTAAAAAAAATATTCTCACCCTTATTGGTTGATACGTCTCAAAATTCATACAACTTAAATGTCATCCAATATTTCATCCGAAAACATAATTGAATGAAATTTTCTTAGATTTTGTATGTCTTCATTTTTTTTTCTCAAATTTATTCGAAAATCCATTACCAAGATATAGCTATTATTAAGTTGTCTCTCTATTTGACAAACTATTTAATATATTTATCAACAACAAAAAATGCAAGAATATTTTTGTAAGTGTGAAGCAATACTTTTCTTAAAAACTAAAGGAGCCAAAAAATAGAACAAGCACACAAAGATAAACAACAACCAAAGGCACAAAGGATTCAAGTCTGGCCCATTGCACCATGTCTTGTCTGAAGTATGAGTTGGTACATTGGCAACTCAATGCCCCATATTCTCTTAATAATTAAAGGAATTTACTACAGTTTTTCTTAACTATATTTCTTAACAATCATTCACTACAGGACAAAAAAAGTATAGCGCCCTATTTCGTCTGCTTCGCTAGCGCTCCGCATTTTCTCCAAGTCTTTATTCTAATTCTATAAGTATGTATTAGAATTTTACTATAATTTTTCAATTTTACTACAAAAATCTAATTTTACTGCAAAATTACTATAATTTTCTAATATGACTTGCATGTTCTAATATAGAGACTTGCATAGTTTAATATAGAAATTTCATTGTTCTCATATAGAGACTTGCAGGTTCCAATATAGAGATTTGTTTGTTATAATATAAAGACTTACATATTTTAATATAAAAACTTGCATGTTCTAATATAGAAACTTGCATATTTCAATAACGAGACTTGAAGCTTTTAATATAGAAACTTGTATGTTTTATTATAAAAACTTACTTATTATAATGTAGAGACCTTCTTAATCTAAGATAAAAACTTGCATTTTTTAATATAGATACTTGTTTTTTCTAATATAAAGACTTGTAAGTTCTAATATATAAACTTATTTGTTATAATGTAGAACTTTTTTGAAAAAAATAATAATGTAGAGACTTGATTGTTTATAAAAATTTACAAGTTCTAATATTAAAAATTTGATTGTTCTAATATTAAAACCTGCATGCGATAAAAGCAGGAAAGATACTGAGACAGAGAAACCTAAAAGCAGTTCGATTCTATATCTACGAGTAAAGTTTCAACTTTCAAGTACAATGTAAATATAGTATAATACAGAAGCAGAGCAGATAAAAACGAAAAAATACAAATGAAAGACAATTAGTCGATTTGGCGAATATCAAAACAGTAACAATTAAAACGTGCGACAGCTAACAGATTGAATCAAACAAATTAATATATTAAATTAAAGTGTTTAGAGGAGAAATAGCAAAGGGGACGATGCAAATGATCTTGTAGGGGATTGAGGGGAAAAAATGAAGAGAAGTCGAAGGAAAAATTATGCAGCGCGCGAAGGGAGAAAGAAGCGCGAGAGAGAAAAGAGAAGCTCGTGTAAGATTTTTTTTTTTTTTTTTTCTCTAACGAGAGGCATGTAGGAGAGATTATAATTACACTTAAATAAATTGGATGCGGGACCAAATTCCACCTCCCCTTATGAAATTCACATAAGTACTTCATGAAGTAAGCAATAATCAAATGGTTGACAAAATTTCGAAATTGTACGCACGAATTTCAAAATTGTATGAACCACTCAATTATTACTTCACAATATAAAATATTCCAGAGAATATTGATTCTCGTGAATAATTAAATTGTTGGATACAAATGAATAGCACAAAACTGTTATACTACAAATGAAACTGGAGGATGAACACTATTATGTTTTTTTCTCACAAGGATGTGAATAAAAATTTGGAAAGGGATCTGGTGCTGCGCGGGATGGTGTAGCGCAGCATCTGGACCGTCTGATTTTCACTGATTGCATCAAGATTTGTGTTAAAGTATAAAGATCTCTCTGATTTTCATCGCTGTCGATCGATCGCGAAATTGACGGTCCATTCCGACCGTCTATTTGCTGTAGCGCGCAGATTCGAGTCCTAAAAATTTTGTGTGTTATTGGCAGCATGTACAGATTCACTGTAGTCTGTTCTAAAGTGGGGATAAGCATGATTACCTTTATTATTCGTGGTGATTGTCAGAACTCAGAAGGTATGGCGAACTACTGACATAACTTGGCAACTATTTTGGAATGAGTATGTCTGGTTACTGAGAATCTGATTTCCTTCAGGACTCACGTGCCACAATTTTTAGATAATTGTAATGTTATTTATTATTTACAAGCTGAAAGAGAATTCTAGCCAATTCTATGTTTGGAGACGGATTTTCCGACTCTGAGTTTTAATCGCATTTCTGGAATCATTTTCTTTAACTCGAACTGACAACAAAAGTATAGGAATACTGTCCTATAAAAAAAACGCTATAGATCAGAGTCCGCAATCCTACTCTATTTGTTTTTCTTCAAAACCCCGCAGTGTCAAACATAGGCCAGGGTTGAGAACCCTGATCTATGTTATTTGAAGCTTTTAATTCAATCTTTCTGTTTAGTTATTTTTTTATTTAATTATTATTAAAAAATAGGGAATCCTAGATTATTTTCAGTCCTTTTTGACCATTGGTTCTACGGGAACTTTTTTTTAAAAATGGTTATAAGTTATTCTTTTTTCTGAAACTCAATTTGTATTTGGCAACGGCTAAAGGTAAAATCTGGTTGTAGAATTTTAAGTTCATATTTTTGGAATATGTAATTTAAACTAGGCCTTGTATCGATACATAGAAGTTCAATTAATTGATAAAAAAATTCCATTTCATCACTCTAAAAATGGCTCAATTGATGTTCCTCGTCAAATGATTTCTTCTCATCATCCTCACTAGACTGTATAAGATCTTAGTCAATTCAAATATTATTATTTTTTAACAGAGTTAATATGACAAGCAAAGATCTTCGAATGAATTAAGCATAGTTTCTGAATCCTCTCCAAAAATAAGTCTCGAATGGTTGAAAACCTCATAAAAAAATATTGGCACGCATCAAAATTGCGAGCTATGTGGAGCTCCAGTTATCGAGACAAATCACCATCCGACGGCTAAAGCATAGTTGCTGCTCGTATAATTCTTTCTCGTTTCGATTTGAATCGTTTAAAACACATCTAACGGCTAAAACATATACCTTCTGAATCAAATCACAGCCATTCGTGACGGTCGATCGATCCGTGACTGTCGGATCGAGCCGAGCACGATCCTGCTTGTCTCAAATACGAGCAGCAGATTTGGATCCCTATTGCAGGCTTGCTTGTAAGTGCAAACAGTACGAATATCATCTCTCTTTTTGCTAGTCAACATCGATATCGACAACCCGTTTAATATTTAATTAAGAAAATTCTGCTATGGATCAAAATTGGGGAAATTGCATTTTTGCCACCTAAAAACAAGAATTTTGTGTTTTTGCCACCTAAAAAGTTCTTCTTCTTAAATTGCCATCTAAAAACACAATTAGTTTGTGTTTTTGCCACTAGTCCCATTTTTTCTATTTCTGAGGAATAAAAAATCTAATTTTTATTAAATTGCCAGAACTACCCCTGACCATTAAATCGACTTGAACCGGTACCTCTCCCAATCAAGTCCTAACTCTATCGCTAACCCGAATCCAATTTCTGTTCTTTAATCGAACTTGTTGTTCCATTTTTGTTGTTTTAATTGAATCTATAGATGGTAGTTTTAATCCAATCTGTTGTTTTTTGGATGCTGCTAGTTTAATTGATGATGTTGTTGTTAGTTACTGGTAATTTGGTTAGATGCTGACCAAGCATGAATTACAACAAGGCTATTGTTTTAATCAAATTTGTTGTTGTTAGTTACTGCTAATAATTGATGCTGTTGTTTTTGGAGAAGTCGTATCAGAGAGTTATAGCAAGGCTGCTGTTTTTATTTCTTTTTTGCCATCTATTATGTTAAGCAAGAGATCTACCATATCTAGTACAGCAAGGCTGTTTTTTTTAGAAGATGAGCTACAGAAAGAGAGTTGACGATGTTGTTGTTTTTATGTGCTGACAAATTAAAATTTCTGTAAAGATTGCTGACAAACTTTTATACGAGTTACAACAAGGTTGCTGAGGAATTAAAATTTCTAGAAAGGTGACGGCTCAAACTTTTTATGCGTTCTATCATAACAAATTCAAAATCATCCCATCCAGTGAATTTTTGAAGGAGAGATATGGAAAGTAACAAATAGAGGAAGGAGTATAGATGAACTGATATCAAGCGGTAGATTATCGGTGTTAGGGGTAGGGGTAGGGGTAGGGGTAGGGGTAGTTCTGGCAATTTAATAAAAATATTTTTTTTTATTCCTCAGAAATAAAAAAATTGAGATTAGTGGCAAAAACACAAACTAATTGTGTTCTTAGGTGGCAATTTAAGAAGAAGAGCTTTTTGAATGACAAAAACACAAAATCCTTGTTTTTTGATGGCAAAAACACGATTTCCCCATCAAAATTAACTTGATTTTACTACTATTTATGCAAAATTGATGATGATCAACGAATACAATTAATTTGAGTTAAATTTTTTTTGTCCATAGAAGACTCACTCTTTAATTAAAATTGCGGAAACTTAGAAACACACAAGAAAAGAAAAAGGTAAAAATAATAAAAAATTATTAACTAATCGAACTAACTAAAAAAATAATAATAAATTGAAGACAATTGAGAAAAATTCATTAATTAATCAAGTCATTGAAGAAAATTATTTTCATTTTACATATTAAAAAACAAAAATAAAGATAATCAAGTCGATAAAGACAAACTAGACAATTTTTCTCTAGGAGACTTCATATTTTGGAACATTTGCATAACTCTTTCCTTGTCCACGGTAATAAATAAATCTCTCTCAATGAAAGTAATCAAACAATCAATCATCCATTTATCTCCCATGCTACTTCTCATTTTTCACCAAATTCATTGTCGAAAATACTCGTTCAACACTAGCCGTAGCCACCGACAATATCAAATCCAATTTCACCAACTTGTAAATCAATGGATAAACATTATGTCTATTCGATTCCACCATTTTGTTAGAAAGTTCAACCAAATTATTTATCTCGAAAAAATTCCTATCATTTTGCACATCTATATAATAGTTCTCCAATTGACTACCAATGATAGAAAACTCGAATTCATTGAAATTCGATGGATAGAATTAGAGGTGGCAAGTTGGGTCGGTCGGGCGAGTTCGGGTCGGGTCGGGTGGGGTTAGTTTGATTATTGACAATAGTCGGGTTGAGGGTCGGTCGGGTGAGGTCCAGTCGGGTTTCAGGTCGTCAGGTGTCAATAACTTTCGGGTCATTGGTCGGGTCGGGCGAGGTCGAGTTTTTAGTCGGGTCACATCACTCTTTTCTGGGTAATGGATCGGGTCAGGCGAGATCAAGTCGAGTTTCGGGTCGGGCTGCAAGACAACTTTCGGGTCTTGGGTCGGGTCGGGCGAGATCGGGCGGTTTCGAGTTGGGTTACACCGACATCTTTTGAGCATTATTTTGAGTTTTAAGTTCAATCATACAAGATCGGGTCGCGTTAATGAATCGTGTTATCGAATCATAACTTTCTCGAGTCTTCATGTGTCGCGCCATCTCGGACTACGGGTCGTCTTGGGTCGGGTTGGGTCGGGCTCGAGTCGCTCATGTGTCGCTTTGTCTCGAGTTAGGATCATCTCGGGTCGGGTCGGGTTCAGGTTAGTTTGACTTTATTAATGAGTCGGGTCAGGTTCAGGCCGAGTCGGGTCGAGCGGGTTTCTCGGGTCGAATGGAGTTCTTACACCTCTAGTTAGAATTGAGCCAATTAAAGTAATCTATCTTTGTTAAAAGAGTAAAAATAATTCTTTGAATCCAAACATGACATATAAATGAGAAGTTCACTATTCATTTTTGTGAATCTATCATTAAGCTCTCTCAATTGCATATCAAGAACCGTGTAAAACATATTAACACGATAATAATGCAAATAAGTTAAGTCTGTTGGACGTCGTGAGTTATCAACATAAAAATCATACATATTTGATTTTGTGTTTCACACAAAACTCACACACTTCTTTAAGTAACTTTTCCCAATTACCATTCCTCATATTTTGCAACCAAATTTTGGTGATTCTCACTAAGCGCATAGCATTCACTATGTCTTGATATTTTTTCAAGGTTTGTGACATATCATGTGTAATGAGTAATGATTTTCTCATAAAATGCAATAAAAATACAAACTCAAACCTCTGCATAACTCTTTGATATCCATGCGCATGTGCTTTCTAGGATCTCTTTCCCCCGTCATTTTTTATTTCCTCAAGTACATCTAATTGTGACTGAAAATAGCATGATCATACTATTTTAAGGTGTCCAAATGAGAACTCCATCGAGTAAAATCGACACGTGCAATCCCTATCTCTTGGTTCAAACCTCTTCCAGTTGTAATTTTTTTATTGGGCAGCTCCATCATCCTCAGGTGGATTCAAATTACTGAATGGACCTTATTTTTTCCTCTTAGTTTTAAGGTAATGGGAGCTCAAAATCCTGTCAGGGGTGACAAAATTCCAGCTAGGAGGTGGCATAAATTCTAGCCCAGTAGCATTTTTATATATATTTCAAAATCCAGGAGGTGGCAGCTGGTCCCCTTCCTAGATGAATGCAAAAGTTATTAGTTTGGTGGTAATGAATGCAAAAGTTTCTATATATATTTCAAAAAATAAATTCTTAACGATATTTGTTTTTGACAATGAATGCAAAAGTTTCATAATAATCTATATTTTGTGTACCCTTTAACAGGGGCGGATGTATGCACAACTAGGAGGGCAACCGTCCTTCTCGGAAATTTTTTTCGCAAAATTTATCTTGTATTTTAAAACAATTTGCCAATTTTTTTTGTTGAAAAATATGTTTATAATTTGAATTTTTTTAATGTGCTTTATTTTGTCCCCCTGAATTTTTTTTATATATTGTTCCTTCCTGACTAAAATCTTGAATCTGCCTCTGCCCTTTAATAACTAAACGAGTCCCCTTCTATGATACTATCACTACTATATATAATTTTGTACACACATTTGCAACTAAGAGTTTTTAGTTTGGTGGTGATTATACAATTACTCGAGTTTGTTTTTCTCTATTTTTTAATTTGATGGTATATTACAATTACTCAAGTTTCATATTTTTTTGTTTTTTTATTCATTTAAAGCTTTTCATATTTTATTTTTTATATTGATGAACCAATAAGTCATGGTAAACTCCTTGCGCAGCTAAGGACAATTTTACCTTTCATTATTAGTGAATCAATTAGGATCCATCCTTGTTCCTGGATTTAACTTTAGCTTCAACAATCAACTCTAACTTGAAAGTTGATGCTCAATTAGATTTCATTTAAAACCAAATTCATTAATTTATTGAGTGGATGAATGCTAAAGATATACACTCGAGGGATGAAAAGAAATCTTCATTCATTGACATCTCATCTCATTCTATATACTCATGACTAAACATTGGCTGTCACTGTTCATTTTCACAGTAGCATGAACATTGTTTTCACTGTTCACGCTACAGCAAAATCACTGTAGCTTATTTTTTTTCAATTTTTTTGCAAAATTTTTTTCCCTGTTGTTTTTATATATTTTTTATTTAAACGATTTATTATAATTTAATTATTGTAATAAAAAAGTTTAAAATTTAACTTTTTCGCACAGAGCGCGAGTGGTACGCTAGTGTTGTTCATTGTGGCAACTCAAATTAAGAGCCCAAAAAACCCCACGAAAATCATCTGCTTTGTTTTGTGTCATTGATTTTTTGTTTTTATGATTTTATTTCCTAGAAATGAGTACATTTTTTCAGCAATTTTTGCGGAAATATGGAATGTCACTTTTAATAGTCAGGTACATGAATATGCACCAGTCTAATTTGTTCATGTCACTGCTTTATTAGTATTACTCCTAATTGGGAAGAGTTGGGTTGAATCTAACTGTTGGATTAAAATTTAACGCTAGAACGTCAATCATATAATATATTATATAAATGATTTTTGATATTATTTAAATCAGAAATTCTATTCTCTGCGGAACTTTTAAAACGATTTCGTTTCAACCCAATAGGCCAATTGGCCTTTTAAATGTTCAAACAGTATGAAGCCTGTAACAAAGATGGATTTGATTCAACTAAACACCCGACCCGATCTGTTTTGTCAGCTCCCTCTTCTTCTCCGCTTCATTCTCTCTCAGATCTCAGTTCTCACAGAAGCAGAGTTGGAATAAACCCTCGCCAAAACCCTAAACCTTTGGTGCGTGCGAGTGCGATGCTCCTATTTTGTAGCAAGAGCCTCACTTCTCGCCTTTCTCGGTTGAGCCCCACCTTCGCCTCCTCCATCTATCTCTATCGCCTCGTCTCCGCTCCGCCAACCCATGACCACCCCTCTCCCTCTCCAGCTTCCGATTTTGCTGTTCAGTACCTGATTAAATCATGTGGCCTCCCCTCCGATGAGGCAGCCAGAGCATCCAGGTACTTGCCTTACCTCAAATCCTCAGAGAAACCCGATGCGGTGCTCCAATTTTTGAGACAGGCCGGTATCTCTGAACCCCACATAAAAGCTGCAGTATTGCGGAATCCACGGTTTCTTTGCCTTAGTGTGGAGAAGTGCTGGCAGCCCAGGATGGCTGCGCTGCAGGAGATTGGTTTCTCCCCGTCTGACATCTCTTCTCTCCTTTGTATTTGCCCATATGCGTTCAACTACACCAAATTGCAGCAACAAATTCTATTCTGGTTGGGGATTTTTGATTCCATAGAGGAACTATTGGGTGTACTAAAACATAATATTTGCCTCCTTGGCAATAACCTTACAAAAATTTCTACCAACCTATCCTTCCTTAAAGAGCAATATGGTTTGTCTGCTTGTCAAATTGTCCATTTGATTAAGTTGGCTCCTAGATTGATTACATCTACGCCTCAAGCTCTGAAGAATAAAGCAAAGAGGGCCGAGGAATTAGGGGTCAGTTGTTCATCAGGAATGTTTGTGTATGCATTAAAAGTTGCAAGTGGTCTGAATCAAAGCATCATAGATGCAAGGATTAAAAACTTGAGAAGTCTTGGGTTTTCTCAAGAGGAGGTAACAAGTCTTGTCAGTAAACAACCTCTTGTATTAGCAAAGCCAGAGGACATCACAGCCCGTAAAATGGAGTTTCTGACAAAGGAAGTAGGTTGTGATAAGTTGCATTTAGTCAATAATCCAGCTCTTTTCAGTTACAGCATGAAGAAGCGACTGATTCCCCGCAGCCTAGTTAGGAAAGTTCTGAAATTGAAAGAGTTTCCGGTGGCAAATAGATCAATTGCTTCTTTTATGCAGCCAAGCGAGAAGAAATTTGTGGAGAAGTTTGTTCTGCCATATGAGCCTGCTATTCCGGGGTTCCTCCAAGCCTATGAAGATGCTTGCGCTGGCAACATTGGGGGATTAGAATGTTTTAAGAGTAACTTAAGTTGACTTCCATGGAGGTTTAGGTGCTGCTGCATTTAGATTATACCAAATTAGTTCTTTCAGTTCTTTTATTACTATTAAGCACCACTTGTAATGATATGCAAAATGGATGTGACTATGTATTGTGTCGAGCTTTAACTTCCAAAATGCAACCTTATGCCATCTGATCTTTAATTGAAACTTTGTCGTCATCATTTCTCACTCATTTTTGGGCTTTTGGCTATTATGATTGTAAAACATGAACTATTTTCCTTGGTATTCTTTACTTCATAATACCAGTTTAATTTACTGTCAATTACCTTATATTAAAACAATTTTTTGTTTGTTGTTTGTTGTTTGTTGTTGGGTGCTGTTCTCCATCATGTATTATTATAACTGGCATTATAAGTAGTAGCAACAAATGAACTAATTGTGAAACCAAAACAAAGGCCCATCACTGCATCAACTACAGCACTAACTTATGCTTCATTTCTTTTCTGATGCATCTGAAAAGGCACACAAAGTTGTTTTTCTTCTTTTATATGATTTGTTCTATTTTACTGCCGTGATTATTTTCCAGCATCATAGCTGCAGCTCTTCACATTCCCCTTGCTGCATGTGCAGCCCAAAATGGAGCGGCTTCTGGTAAGAGCTTCATTCTATTTAGCAATGATATTGGCCGTAAAACTGTGCTATTTGATTGCTCCTACATTTTTATCATCTGATTTATACGCTATGATCTTCTAAAAAAACATGTTATTTTTTAGTTTTCTTACACCAAAAAATGTTCTTCGAGCAAAAGTTATTCACAGAAAATGGAAGCATAGTTTAGTTGAGCTGTCTGACTTGCTGCGAGTCTTTTTATTGTTTGCTTTATTTTTCTTAATAGATGTGATACTTTTGTAACTTCTTTTCTAGTTGACAATTCTCCTATGTGATTAGGCTGCTGAAGCCGGAGCCAGGGTTGCAGGTTTTTCAAGGATCATTGGTGTTGATTTAACTTCCAACAGATTTGGAACAGGTACAAACTATTTTTTTTCATTTGACAGAATTTATGCATTTTCTGTTAACATATAATTAATAACTCAATCACATAACATCTGATTCTTCAGCAAAAAAGTTTACTGCACAGATTTTGTCAATCTACTCGAACGCTCGGAGCCAATTCAGGAGGTTAGCACAAAGAGTTTGATATGATTTATGCATTTGTTGTTAACATATTATTAACTAGGAATTGCCGCATCTTGTCTTTTTTCTTTTGAATTTTTTTTCGTATTAACAGTACCCAAATCACTCTACTACCCTCAAATTCCAAATCTGCCTTTCCGCTGCTCTGCAGAATATATAACAGTACAATGGTATCCAACAACTCCAGATTCCTTCGATACCTGATTAATATTTAGCTGACAGTAGCCACTGTTAAAGTTACAGAATAATGACACAATTTATGGATCACATGCTCTATCTAATTTCCCAAAATTTTGAATTAGACATCCAATATTTTCAGAACTTTCAACTCAATGAAGACTACTAAGACTAACTTAGAGTAAACTGGATCTGAGAGATCACGTTAAAAACAAATAAAGAAAAATGCTTGAACAATTTTGTAATAATAATGTTTTGGCACATTGGCCGTACCTATATATGCCATGTACAAATTCACATTTAACTTTATCAATAGCTTCACTGTACCTTTCTTGCATCAAAATATTTCCTTACGACTGTGAAGGCTTCTTCCAAAAGCATTGCAGGAACTTGAATCAACAAAGTCCATCATAACTAATTTCATTCAATTCAGTAATTAATGCAAAATTTGTACAAATTGTGACAAATGTTTGCAATTAACATCAATAATTCAATTGTTTAGAAAAACTTAGGCATGTTAGAAGTGTTGTACTCAGCGAATTGTACTACATCCTGAAACTAAACTTTATTTACAATAACACTTCTAAACTAATTTGATGGAAAGATCAATTAAACAGGAAAATGTTATCGCCAATATGATGCATCCATTTTCTCCCTGTAAAAACAACTTAACCTGAAATCAACCAAAGAATATTCATATGGTTGGACTCCGAACTTCTATGTTCCGGGTATAAAATAATATACTGGGTTTGAGATGACAAATCAGGGGTAGGGGTATTTTAGTCAGTTTCCAAACTAAGCTTGTTTTACTTTGAAGGTTTGGTACCTTTGAAAATTGCTAGACAACATAGAATGTGTGTCATCCTTTACAAACATTATAAAAACTCCATGCTTATTTAAGATCTCCGTCCGATTAAAGAATACAACTTATGGGTAATTTGAGAACTTAAGCAATGGCTTCAAGCAGAGGACACCAGATTCCGACAACGTCCTTGCCAGGGTCCTTGTGAGCCGGTATGCTGAGCTTAGACAACCTCCAGTCACCTTTTGCTTTTCACAGGGGATAAAGAAAGGAGCTCTTCTGATGCGCCAGATTTTGAAACCAATATAATAACATTGATTTCCACAACAGCACCTGGCATAAATTGTAGAAGCTTTTATGGTCGTGTAATATAATTATATGAAGCATTCTCATCAAAAATTTACTGGTAAGACTTGGGGATAATAATGTGCATCACATGTGTGTGGTGTCAGCAAATAATCACATAACAAATTGATATGTTTTATTTCATCTTGCTCTAATCATTACAGGGCTTTTGGTTAGCAGTGCAAAAGACATGTAAAGCTATACCTATATGAAAAAGGACACTGGGTCACAAGAGAGTACCACAATATAATTTGAGGTAAATTCTATACCTAAACAAAGCAGGTGCAGATAGGGAAGAGGAATAATTTGGATTCTCACATGCTGTACGCAGCATAACATTCTATAGAAATATAGAATAAATATGGTTTCACAAAATTAGGCAAAATGTTGTATCGATGAAATTGATCTAAGTTGATTAGATCAAAGGAGATTTACAAAATAATTACACTCCTAAATAAATAAATGAAGGACACTTGGGGGATCAACATCGGCCTTCTTATGATGACAAAATCTTTATCACTGTCATAATCTCCATGGAATTGCAGCTTTCAAACTCAGTGGCAAGAGTACTGAAAGCCCCTTGACAAAGATATAACAAAAGAAAAATGATACAGAAAAATAAATAACGAATATTACAATTTAAAAAGTTGGCTAAATGTTTGGTTCACTACAGAGGGATGGTTAATCCTTGGGTTAGGGTTTGGGGTTAAGAGATCAAGAGGTGTGAAGAAATTGGAATGAGGGAGGTGAAGAGATGTGAGAAAACACGAAAAATTTAATATATAGCGGTTAGGAGATCAAGAGGTGCAGTCGGAAACCCAGCAGAGAATTCTCTCATGGAGACTAAGAGAAATTGACCATATCTAATCTCATTCTCACCAATTTATATTTACGGTTAAGATTGATGAGTAAAAAAATTTACAGTGTAGATTTTTTCCCTGCCGTGTCCGATATGCACCATGGAGGGAGATTTACTATTTAGCGATTACTGAATCACATAACTTCTGATTTTTCGGCTAAAATTTTTGTCTACATGGAATTTGTCAATCCACTCGAACACTCGAAGCCGATTCAAGAGGTTAGCACTAAGAATGTTAGATTTCATATCAAATATAATGAAAGCTGTTTATATTATAAATTTTACAGAACTCAAAATCTTATTTCAGTTTTTTCTGCTAAGTTCTTGTTGAACTGACTAATGGTGGTGTTGATCGGGCTGTTCAGTGCACCGAAAACATCAATGCTACGATTCAAGCTTTGGAATTTGTTCCAGTGGATCCATAAGAAAATAAAAGCGTATTTGAGCATTTTTTTAATCTTTCTTTTCTAAAAGCTAGGATAAGAGGAATAGTGAGGTATGCCCTCTTATTCAAACAAGCTTGCTTTTCCTCATATAATTACACCTTACTGCTGTTGCGCTTCAAAATCCATAAAATCTTTTAGGTCTTTAAAAGTAATATTTGTATTTTCGATTCAGAATCATGCTCAACAATCTTATGTATGTTCAGGTAACCTCAGTAACTAGGATCTACAGCTCAATTATTCTCGGGTATGTTGCTAACCAAAGTTTTATTTGTTTTCTATCATAAGATAAACTGTTCATCGCATGATGGACGAACAAGGACGAAAAAAATGCTGGGCTGACGACTATAAATCTGTTCTTCGTCTTCTCGTTGATCCTTTCTATCCTTGGTTTGATCACGCGTTATGTTATTACCTTATCGCTTCGTAAGTACTTACATGATTACAATTATGTTCTTTGTTTGAAAGGATTTCTCTTTTTTTTTGCATACCTTCTTAATGTATGAAAACGTGAAAAAGGCTTCAAATTACTTTTACACTTAATATCAGTTTATTGTCGTAATTAAGCGGTTTTAAAGTCCGTGGGATTGCATAACTAGTATATATCATTTTGGAATTTATTTGACAATCGGTTGTGACAATTGTTAAAGTAACTAATTGATCTCTATTCTTAAAATGTTAATGACGATTTTGTTTGTTCAGTTTCATGCTTTCACACGTAAGATGAACTTTTAAAGTTTTTGTAGTTATGGTTCCATCCACTTTCATTGTGGCATAAAGTAGTTGTACGACTTTAATTTAAGATTAACGACGTAGAGCAGTGTCTAGTTTATTATTATTATTATCATCATCATCATCATCATCATCAACATACTTTTGTTTTTACTATTATTTTGTTATTTATTATATTATTATTATTTATATTGGTTTTTCATTTTAGATTGAATTTCTAACCTATCACAATTTATTTGGGGTATAAAGAATTTGTTGTTGTTGTTGTTTGTGTATGATATGCATAAAGTATAAATCACATCCCAATTGCAAGATCTCATAGTAAGTTTGGCAGTTATCAAAATTGCCAAGTTAATCCATCGTCAATGAATCCCAATCATGTATGGTAAAGTTAAATGGTTAGTCGAATGAATTCATTGAATGTTCCAGAAGTGACTGCAGCAAGCATGGAACACGTAAATCATTGCTCATCCTCCTCTAGGACAAATTCGGATTCACAACCCATCTTATGAGGGTTATGTCTCCACACAATGTTCAATAATGAAATGAATCTAAAAAACGAACTGTTAGATACATGTGCAAATACAGAAAGTAAATCCAAAATGACACAATATTTTCATGCATGTAGAGAAGGGATGTCAATCAGATTGAATTGTTTCAGTAGCTAAGTGAGTTTTTAACTTCTAACAGAAGATTGAGTAAAAGCCAAAATGGCTATACAAGCTTGTAGGGAAATGCTGTACATCACATCAAATATTTTAGTTCGCATTAGAGCTATTTATTTTTCTCATAGAGGCTTCAAATGCCTCTGCTTTTTTTACCTCCACTATGCTACAATCTTTAAACTGTAATAACTTGAACTCTAAAATTTAGATATATCAAATTATATTCCAATTTCATTTTGATTAGTATCAAAAGTTTGTATAAGATAAAATGATTCGTAAATCTCTATAAGTCTTATTAACCTAGGTTTAAGAACCCATGAATACCAAGCTGAGATGCCGTAACTTTTTATGAACATATATAGAAAATGAAGTACAGGCATGAAAAATGGAGCCATTTCAAGCTCCCTTTTTTTAATTTAACTTTAGAATAATAGAAGCAATTGAACCTGCTCATGCTATATTTGTAAAAAGATCAACAATTACTTCGGTATCTTGCAAAAAGAAGATCAAACCAGCAAGCCCCTTTATTCCCTGCTTTCTCACAAGGTTTCAGGCCTTCTAAAGGACATGTATTGTAAAGTCTTGTCATATATAGCAGCAGCCCATGACATCATCATGTGAGGTCCCACATACCAGTAAATCACAAGGTTTCAGTAATTCTACAAGGTGTGTACATGACCTTCTCATTTAGATAATTCCAATCCTCGGGCTATAAGGAGAGCCAGATGACCCGGAACAGCAACAGGATATTTACAACACTTCAGAGAAGCGAGAAAGAATGAAAGATACAAACGTGTTCCGACATGAGTGGGTTAACAACATCAATTTAACACCAGCTCAATGGGAGGCCCAATTGAATTCTCAAGTTTTGCAGACATATTTGATTCAAACATAATTTTATGGATCAAATTGATTCTTTGATACTCGGGGAATCTTTCTGTTCTATTACAAAAACACCAGAACCATGTTATCAATCTAAATATCATCACAAGCTCCTGTATCAAAATCACATGCACTATCAATATTCATCATAACACTGAATATAACCACCTAGCCGCAACATAAGACATAAAAATTGTCGAAGAAAAAACACCATTAATCATCAACATAAAAAAAAAAATCAAACTACCTAACATAAACAGTAGAGCTAAGGGGTGCAACACCACTAAGAAACATCACTATGTAGTTGACATAGACAACAATGCTAAGAGGTACTACCCCAGTAAAAGCAGTACCATAAGAGAAGTATACCTTATAGCTATCCAAGCAGGCTGTCTACTGCTCTGTATCATCTCACTGCATGCTCAATCATCAGCACTGTCAGACTTAGTGCCAAATGGGTCATGCGCAGTACCAGTATCCTGTCCAATATGCCTCTGTACCAGCCTCTGCAAATCAGCCATGACCTTGTGCTCTCTCTTTGCCTTCTCTTCGTAATTGAACATAGCCAGGGCCTTCTTATCCTCGGCACTATACACCTGGTTTTCTTTTCTAATACGAATTGCATTCATTCTTTGATGCCGACTCCCACTCATCACATACCCCAAGTCCTCGAATTTCGAAATTTCATCAGCTGAAAGACCGACTTCTCCTCTTCGAGGGATACGCTTTCCCTGTTGTACATACTGTGCAATAGCATCACCTTCTCCAGGCCTGAGGGCCCCACCATAACTGACATGCCCCTCAGGACGTGGTAGAGGTGTTGGACCCACCATTGGCTCGTTGTCTAAGACAGGCTTCTTTTGGGCCTCAATTAAATCCTTGAATTTCAGCGCCTCAGGGTCAACAATTTCAGGTTTCTTCAATTCTGCCATTTTGGTGTCTGGCTCTGACTCGGATTTGTCAGATTTTGCATCTGTTTCTCTAAGTTTGATATTTGTTGGTTTCTTATGTGAGCTCCTACTTCTCTTACTTCTACGAGCAGAATCATCCGATTTATCTGACTTATCAGATTCATAATCACTATCCTCATCTGAGCTTGTTATACTCTTTCTGCTCTTTTTGCTGCTACTCCTCGATTTTCTGTGGCCACTTCCCCGTCCAGACCTTGCAGTTTTTCGCTTTCTCTTTGAATCCTCCTCAGAACTGTAAGAACTCTGATCTGATTCTCCACTGGAATCATCATCTGGCGAACTCTCTGATGCATCCTCACTAGAATCAGAGTATTTGTTCCTTCTCCTGCTCCTCTCTCTTCTACTCCGTTTCCTTCCCCTGTCCTTCCTCAAATCCTCAGACTCAGATCCCGAATCTTCTGACTCAGCCTTTGATTTCTTTGATTTCTTCTGTTTCTCTTGTTCCTTTACTGGTAGATCAGAAAGCACATTCTCCTCATCATACTGCTCAGTTCTAACCCTCTGACCTCGGGGTGGGCTGGGGGTAACATTCCATATGCAATTCTTCAGCTGCTTGCGCAATTTCTCTCTCTTGAGCCTCCTAAACTCGAAATAAGTCAATCCCTTCAACTCTTCGTCAGATTCAGATTCTGACCCGTTGTTGACCCGGTCCCGCGCAAGGAACGAGGGTTTGTCATCGCGAGAGGATTTGTTGTGATAAGGCGACCAGTTCCTGCGCGAGTCACGGTAGTACGGGCTTCGCGAGCGGCGGCGAGGGGACGGGGTGTCCGATCTAGGGTTTCGGCGTGGTGATGGCGTGTCAAGTCTGGAGTTACGACGAGGTGAACGGGAGATGGACCTAGGTTTCCGGCGAGGTGAGCGGGAGATGGACCTAGGTCTTCGGCGAGGTGAGCGGGAAACCCTAGATCGAAGTTTTGGCAGCTCGACGACAGAGGAGAGTCGAGAGGTGTGCCTCCGAGCGTCGTCTCCGTTTCTACCCATTGTGAGAGATTGCGTAAACCAGTTGGGGCCGTTCGACAAAGTTGCTTAAGACAAGAGATTAAGGTTTGGACAGAAACTGAAAGTGAGATGCACAATCCCGTTTCACCAAAAGAGGTCCATGGGCTAGATCCGATAGCCATTTCAGTTATAACTCTTAAGTGGGCTTTCTCCGGGCTGGAGTACAGTGAGTCCGTATACAGTAGGGTACTGTAGCTTATGAAATGGGTAGCAGGCAGAAAAATAATGCTGTAAAAAGTCAGTGAGACTACGGAAGAGTTCTCTGCTGACTAGTTTAGGGGATGTGAATTCATCCCGATGTCTTAGGTTGCAGAGTTAGAAACAAAATCTTTTTTTCAGCGGAAGTTTGCATTTCGATTTGGACTGTCGGATCAATAATTAACAGTTTTGATTTAATAATAGAAATTCTCTCTGAATCGTATCAGTGACGGTCAAGTGTTGATTTTTAATCCGACAATCCTGAGCAGCAGAAGATACGGTTCCGCAGAGTTAGGCCATATAGTTATACCTTCAAAATGATGGGAACGAGATTCTCTTTGTCCGATCTCGATCGGACGGATGAGATTGTTATAGAGGTCTTCTCTGTCTTCCTTTGAGCTTTCAAGAGAAAAATGGACCTACTATGGTGATAAATCGTTTCTTGAGTGGACGGCTAGGAATGGACTTGGCGTGCAAATTGTACCGTACGATGTCACTGGTTTGCTATAGCTGCTTACGTGTGCATTTTGGTGTACTGAGTTAGTATGGTTAAAGTTAAACATTCACCCTTTCAGATTGTACTGGATGTTGTATATATCAATATTTCAACTTCTTGTCCTTTCGACGGATACATGCACGAGTTACCGCAAGGAATCTGTCACAGAAGATCCCGAGAGAGTAAATTAAAGGGAGTATTTTGATGGAGTACGCAAAGACCCATCAGGAGCCACGCGTCATCAAAGCAAGGGCGAGAAAAAAAATGCAAAGACCCACCAGCTATATATCAGAGGCAGAACCACGTGTCATCAAAGCAAGGGCGAGAAAAAAAAATCGCACTGTAGAATGAACAGTGCGAATAAACAGTGATTCTATCGGACAATGATATAGTCAGATGTTTACGGCATTCCGTTACTTGATTTGACCAAATCCAAGTGTCAATACGGAGGACCTCTTTCGTATGTACTGTTAAAAGTATAATATATGTGGAGCCAATGGGGTAAATATATCTCATTTCTTTCTTTTTTTCAAAATTTGATGAATTATACTGTTTTTTACTTTAAAAAATATTTTGCTTATGTACATTCTTATTCTCTAATATAGTTTAGCTGGATATTGTATGTTTAATGTTTTGCTTGATTTTATTGCATCAGTTTTCTGGTTTTATCATAAAGCCGGCCCAGTACTCGTAGACTTTGTAGTTATACTGATTTCAATGAAATCGATTGACAATATCCACTTTTTTCAAGAAAGATTTGCTTAAATACACTTCACTGTGGCATTCAATGATAATGAAAATTTTACCTTGATTTTTATAATTATTTAGCTTTGAGAAACCTTGCTAAATCTTTACTAAAACTACAAAAAGCTATCTGCTCAAAATCTGCAATTACAATAACAATATTTAACGCAGCAAACCAACAATGGCGTTTATAAAGAAAGTTCTCTCCTTTCTTCCTCCTCATGACAGCTCCTCCTCTACCTCTTTTCTTGCTTCCTTTCTACCACCATTCCCGTCATCAAGTCAAGCTTCTTTTCCATCTCAGTCAAGGCAAAACTCAAATTGCCAATTTTCCAAGAGTCCCGATATTCTGGCTCCAAGAAAAGAATTCTTGCTATATGAAGACCCTCCGATCAAATCTAGAGATTACTGTCTAAACTTGATTAATAAGTATGGTAAGGAAGGCATTGATATGAGCACCCATCAATGCCTGAAAAACAGAGTTTCATATGCTAAGGTGGTTTTACAACCTACTTCCATCTCAAAAGAAAGGATAGCAACTAATGGAGGTGTTCGATGGCCTGTAAGAAATCCTTCTTCCTCTTCTCAGAGCAAGGTGATCAGTGGTCAAAGTAAAATGATCAACAATCTAAGTAAAGCTTCAGTTAAAGATAATTCTGGAAGGATTAAGAAAGTCTCAAGTCTTCTTGCTACTGGAGAGCGTCGCAAAGCTCAGGAACCATCTAGGTTCGGAAATCGACAAAATAACCGTTCTAATGGTTATACTCACCCGCGAAGGAACACAACTCTATCTAATTCTGGTCCAGCAATGATTTTTCACCAATCTAAATGCTTTCGATGTGGTGATCGTGGCCATCTGGCGAGGAATTGTAGAAACCCTTTAATCTGCTTTCGATGTAAGAGAACTGGTCACAAAGCAAATTCGTGCTCAGAGAAAAAACAAGAAACACCAGCTCAAGTTCATTCCCAAATCAAGCCAGCGATAAACCTCAAACCCTCGATTCCTCCTCCATCAGCCTCGTTACCTTCTTCTCCATCTCTGGAAAACTTATTCTTGGATCCAGTAATGGCAGCTCTATCAATTCATCCAATTGAGATTGGCGGATCTGCATTTGATCAATGCCAGAAAAGGCTTAAAAAGAGCTTCATCATCCAAGCTCCAATCAACACTCAAATCCCCGAATTGATAGCTGGTCTTCACATTTCTTACCCAGACACAGGCAGTTGGTCAATCAAGAAGCTCAAGAACAACCGTTATCTCATAGAGGGGCCAATTTCGTGTGTAAGTAAAATCATTGCCTCAGGTATCTGTAACTTTGGCCTTTTATCAACTGCTGTTTTAGTTAATTTCTCGGAGCTATTCCCCACTACTCAAACTCAAAAACTGTGGATTAAACTGCATAATCTTCCTTTAGATATGAGCAATATCCACACCCTGGTTTCCATTATTGCTCCTTTTGGTACACTAATTGACAGAGACCAAAACACGTTTAGTGGAGATGATCTCAGGTGGGCTAGATTGTATATTGAAGTAGGTGATACAGATCTTATACCACCTTTCTTATGGTTGGCTGTAACTAGACCACATTTGAAGAGAGAACTAGTTAAGGTTACCATAGAAATTGAATCCCCAAAATCAGAACCTGTACTTCAGTGGTCCTCAAATGAAGTACTGTTTGCTGTAAGTAAACTGAAAACTCAAATGGATGCAAAAGCCAAAATAGCAAAATATGGGGGTGTAGAAAATTCTCACATGACTCAACACTTCCCCATTCAAGCATACACCTTGCCTCAGACAGCAATTCAAACCAACAATCTCAACTTTAATCCAAACAACCCAGTATCAACCCTCAACAACACAATTCCTTCTCCAAACATAGTACACACAACCCCTTTTGTTCAGAATAATAATGCCCAAACCAATGCAAGCAAAAATATTCCAATACTTCAGATAATACCCAACAGTAAACCTCCCATTGCCCATATGACTCAACCAAACCAGTTCAAAGGCAAAACAAGGATGGAATCTGAGGATGACTCAAACCCAATGGAGTTAGCTTTAGTTGAAAATAAATTACTAAGGAAAGAACTACAAAAATTGAAAGCCCTCCAGCAAATGGAAAAAACTGTTATCACCAAAGGGGAAAGTAGTGGATATAACCCAACTCAGATGGAAATTGTGGAGAGAGCCAAGGCTGCACCAATTGTCAACAAAGCTAAAAGAACTCCATGTGGGACAGATTTGAAAAGAAAGGATGTCAAAAGAAAGGAGCTCCTTGAATCTCTAGGTACTAAGCCTCTCTTTTCAACTATCTCAGATGAAGAGATTGGTACTCTCTTCTCTGAGGTAGGTTTAGTTATTTCTCAATCTTCTCAATCCCCAGTAGAATTAATTGAAAACATGAGAATACAGGAAAAGGAGAAAATGGTTGATGTAATGTATGAATTAATTAATTGTTGTAAGCAATATAATGATACATGGATGTCAGCCACTAAGGGTAACACAGAAGTTAGTTAATGAAAATATTGAATTGGAACATAAGAGGGCTAGGGTTACCAGAGAAAAGAAATATCTTAAAGGAAATTATACAAAAAGAAAATTGTGACATAGTCTGTATCCAGAAAACCAAGAAAGAACAATTTACCAATAGAATGCTTAAAGCAATAAGCCCTAAATTGAATTGGAACTACTTGCCTGCAATTGGCTCCAAAGGGGGTATATTGATTGGTATTAATGAAAGTCATTTCTCCATTATTAATTGAATTTATGGTAACTACACTTTAACTGCAATTCTATATTGCAAACAAAAAATAAGGTTTTGGGCTTGTACATCGGTATATGGTCCCTCAACAAGTGCAAATAAACATAAATTATGGCAAGAATTGGAATTTTTAAAACAATCTTGGACTGAAGCATGGTTGTTAGGGGGAGATTTTAACACAATTAGATTTAGAAATGAGAAAAAAGGAGTTACATTTGACAATACCAATATGAATATCTTTAACACATGGATAGAAGACAATGATTTTATAGAATACAAGTGCACAAACAGAAAATATACATGGTCTAGGGGCATAAACAGTAATCAACATGCTTGCTTAGATAGATACTTAGTAAATGAAGAATGGAATTCACTATACCCTTGTACTAACACAATTGCATTAGTAAAACAAGTTTTAGATCATAACCCCATATTACTAGAATTTGGTAAATCATCAAATTATTGTAATTATCAATTTAGATTTGAAGCCACTTGGTTTGAGCAACAGGATTTCCCTTTAATAGTAACAGAAAGATGGACACTTATGCACATGACAAACTATAATAAAGCTTCAATTTGGAAACTTAAATTAAACAGTCTCAAACAAAAATTGAAAGGTTGGAATGCAAATCTCAAAAGAGATGTTAGGGATAAAAAAGGAAACATTGAACAACAACTCAGACAATATGAGATTATTGCACAAGATAGAGAATTATTAGAAAGTAAAATTTATGATATCTCACAAGCTAAAATGGAATTATTAAAAATTCACAAGGATGAAATTCAGTATTGGCAGCCAAGGTCTAGATGTAAATGGCTTAGCGAGGGGGATGCAAACACTGCCTATTTCTATAGAATTGCTTCTTTTAACCATCAGCAAAATAAAATTAACTCTTTAGTGATAGATGAAAACTTGATAACTGATGAGAATGAAATTCAATCTATTGCTTTTAAACACTTTAAAGATATAATGGGTCAGTCAGGAACAACATGGGCTACTTTATCTGAAGACTTTTGGGAAACATCAGATAAAGTTTCAATTAATGAAAATGAGGATCTTACTGCTCCATTCACATTATCAGAAATTGAAATTGCAGTCTTTCAAATGGATCCTCATAAGGCAGCTGGGCCTGATGGCTTCATCATGCTTTTCTATCAAAAGTTCTGGGATTTAATCAAGTTTGAATTATTCAGTATGTTCCAAGATTTCCATAATAATACTTTAGACATTGATAAATTAAATAGAACCTTGATAGTTCTTATACCTAAAATAAAGGATACTTCAAAAATTACTGAATACAGACCCATAAGTTTACTAAATTGTGTCTATAAAATTTTTACAAAAGTCCTAACCAATAGATTATATCCAGTTTTAAATAGATTAATCACCAATTATCAAACAGCCTTTCTCAAAGGAAGATATATTTTAGAAAGTGTTATTACGGCTCATGAAGTATTAGATACTATTCATAAAACCAAAGAAGAAGGAGTAATGATCAAGATTGATTTAGAAAAAGCATTTGATACCCTAAACTGGAATTACTTATTTGATTTATTACATAAAATGGGCTTTAGTAATACTTGGGTGTCATGGATAAAAAAGTTATTAATTAAAGGATATAGTGCAGTATTAGTTAATGGTAAGATAGGGGCATATTTTGAATGCAAGAGAGGGGTAAGACAAGGAGATCCCTTGTCTCCCTATTTATTTATACTTGCTGCTGATACACTTAATCGAATGTTACAAATTGGTATTAATAAGAAATATTTTGAGGGTTTGGGTCCAACAATTGGAAAGAACAAAATATTAAATATCCAATATGCTGATGATACTTTGTTATTTGTTAAGTCAGATTATAATATGCTAGAAAAGCTTAAATGGACACTTACTGGTTTTGAGGGCATAACTGGACTAAAAATTAATTATGATAAAACTGAATTAATAGCTCTCAACATAAATGAATCTACAAGTAATTTTTATGCTACATTATTTAATTGCAAAATAGGTATGCTTCCCATTAAGTATCTGGGCCTTCCCCTACATTGGAAGAAACCAACAAAAGAAGACTGGCTAAGATTAATAGACAAAGTGAAAAGGAAATTAAATGTATGGTCTGGTAAGTTCTTATCACTAGCTGGTAGACTTACTTTGGTCAATTCAGTATTATCATCATTAACTGTCTATTATATTACAATGTATAAAGTTCCTAAATGGGTCATTGCTCAAATTGATAAGATTAGAAAGCAATTTTTATGGTCTGGAGTTGGTATTTCTATTAAATAGAAATTTCACTTAGTTAGTTGGAAAATGATTTGTAGAAGTAAGGAACAAGGGGGTGGGGCATATTAAATTTGGCAAACATGAATATTGCATTATTGGCTAAATGGGCATGGTTATTTACCCATGGACCACATTCTGGCTTATGGAAAATTATAATCCAAATTAAATATGGAAAATTTACAAATACAGCTTCTCCTTTCTGGAGAGGGGTATCTGGTACATATATTTTTATTCAAATCAATAATATAAAGATTTTGGGTAATGGTCAAGACACCAATTTTTGGAATGATACCTGGTACCAGAATTTACCACTAAAATTGCAATTCCCATTAGTTTATCAAAAAGTACAAAATGATACAAGCTCTGTCGCACAAGTATATAACAAGGGGAGTTATAAATTAAATCTAAGTGGGGGGTATCCAGAAATATGAGAATACAAAAAAACCAACTGTTCAATATATTGGATAATTTAGTACTCAATCAAGTGCCAGATTCATCAAGATGTACATTGGAACCTGTTGGATTTTTTCAGTTAATACATTATATTCTTTTTTAAATTTTGGAGGAATTAGAGTTAATCTTTCTCATTCTGTATGATGTTTGAAAATACCTTTGAAATTTAAGTTGTTTCTATGGCTAACTTTAAATAATAAAATTCTCACAAAGGATAACTTGGTAATTAGGAATTGTGCTACTGATACACAATGTGTATTTTGTTCAGATATTAAAACTATTAACCATCTGTTTTTGCATTGCCCTTTTAGTAAATACTTCTGGTTAAAAATAACTGAAAATTTGATACACAACAATTATTTACAATTAACAACACTGTCGGATTTATGGTTATCAATACTGCAGATGAACTCAAATGAATTAAAGTATTGGGGAACTTTGTTATCAGCTTTTATATGGGTAGTGTGGATCGAAAGGAATAAAGTGATTTTTAATCATTCACAAATTAGTAGGCCTAATTTCATATATTGGGAGGTTTTTAATTTGTTTAAATACTGGACAGGTGCCTCCTTCCAATGGACATATAAGTTTAATGGTAGGGACCAAACAACAATTTATAGTAGACCAAACAGCAATTTATACTATGACAAACAGGGATGTAATTAACCAAGATGGTCAGGCACATGAAGAAAGTGATGATGATGATTTACTAGATAATTGAGGTGTTTTACAAGCATCAAATATAGTGAAGAAGAATATATGTTAGCTGAAGAAGTTAGGATGGCACAAATTTGAAGCAAAGTGCATCTGGAAGCATACAGATAGGCATATATGAATAGAACTAACATAGATTACTTTAGTTAGAAATTTATTTGAGTCAATTAGTGTTCTTTTATATTTCTGTTTCTATCAAGCACATGATCATGCGCTAAACAATTAGTGTAATGCTTCTGTTATTTTGTTAATAGAAGCCGGGGCCTCATCTTGAGGCTACTCTTTTCCAAAACAAAAAAAATCTTTACTAAAACTCGGTTTCTAATATTAGAAAAGAAAACAAACATAAAAAAGTGTTACAACAACATTCAATTCAACAATTTGAAATGATTTCATAAGATAGAGAAATAGATGTAGAAGAATTATAAACATTTCTATCATGTAAGGAAGAACTCACATAATTGCATAGAGTGGAGGCCATCTATTGACATCAGAGAGCAAAATTCTCATGATTAAAGAAGGGTGATGCTAACACAAAATATTTTCACAGAATAGCTTCATATCAAAAGACAAGTAACACAATAACATAACTTTATATAGATGGAGAAATTGTTAAAGATGAAAAGTAATAAATAAACATGCTTATCAACATTTCAAAGGATTATTGGGAACATAAAGCATAACTAAAGGGAATTCACTGACACAATATGGGAGGAATATAAGTTAGTAACATCAAAAGAAAATATGCGCTTAATTGCTCCATTTACTTTAGATGAAATTAAACAAGTAGTATTTGATATGTTTGCTGACAAGGCCTCATGCCCTGATGAAATACCTACATTTTTTTATCAGAAATATTGGGACATTATTAAACATGATATTTTCAGTATGTTCACTAATTTTTACAATCACAATTTTGACTTATCTAAACTAAATAGAACCAGTATTTGTTTAATACCCAAAATAAAGGAAGCTACTAATATCAGTGAATTTAGACCCATTAGTTTATTAAATTATTCTTATAAAATATTCACAAAGGTGCTTGCAAAAAGGTTATATCCAATTTTAGATAGACTAATTGGTTGTAATCAAAGTGTTTTTCTTAAAGGGAGATACATTGTGGACAATATTATCACAGCTCATGAAATACTAGACACTATTTACAGAAATAAAGAACAAGGATTAATGATCTATAAAACTTGATTTTGAGAAAGCATTTGATCAATTAAATTGAGAATATCTCTTTAGGAGTTTAGAACAAAGAGGATTTCATGAGAAATGGATTAACTGGATTAAAAGTAGTCTAATCAAGGGACACAATAATGTATTAATTAATGGTCAATCTGGACTGTTAATGTATTAAGTAATCCATTCAATCTGGACTGTAAAAAAGTAGAAGATGAAATCCATTCAATAGTGATTAATCCAGTTTAAAAGTAGTCTACTTTTTTACAGTCCAGATTGAAAAATACATTAATTGGATTAAAAGTAGTCTACTTTTTTTACAATATTTAGTTCAGTCCCTATATGAGTTTTTAAATTTTGGAGGGATTAGTATTACAATAAAACATTCAATATGGATCCTAAAAATTTCTATTAAGTTCAAATTATTCATATGGTTATCTATAAACAATATAATACGTACTAGAGATAATCTTGCTAAAAGAGGTTGGGATGGAGATAAAAATATGTTTTCTGTGGACAAGATGAAATTGTAGTACATCTATTCTTACATTGTCCAATTAGCTATGTTTTTTGGCAAAAAATGAGTACCACATAAATGAATGTAATAACTTTAACTTTACATTCTTGGAAGATTTATGGAATTCATTCACAAAACTAAGTGCCAGCAATTTACAAAATTGGGGTATTAGCTGCTTTTCTATGGGTCATTTGGATCACTTGAAACAAAATAATTTTTCAACAAGGACAAATTACATCATTTGCACATATCTATAACTCAATAATGCATTTATATCAATACTGGACAGATAGTTCTAGCAATGTAGCTCATCTCTTCCAAAACCAAGGGAGATTCGTGTTGGATGTCAATAATAATCAGGAGGGACCAGAGGAACAAGAAGCAGTATCTTCTTCAGATGAAGATTTACTGGGATACATTAAATTTGTTTGAAAAGTAGCTCAATGTTTTGAAAGTGTTTCATTTTGTAAATTGTTATGATTTGTAGTACATTTTGAGTAACATGAATATCTAAGATGTTCTAAATAGATGGTAAGCTATAGTGAATAGGGTAACAAGTAAGTTGCAGGCAAGGGATAGTAAGGAGTCTGTAGTTCTTAATCTCTTTTGTTTTGTTAAGTATTGACCTTCTGTACTGAATCTGGTATTTTGTAAGTTGCATTCACTGAAAGCCGATGTCTCGTCTTGAGATCATTTACATTAAAAAAAAACCACATGCATGCAACAAACACAACATAAGCTGGTAGGCGAAACATTTGACAACACATGCATGCAATGAACACAACACAACACAAGCCGATAGGCGAAACATTTGACAATAGAAAACCACACCTGTGAGGAAGCTGTTTTTCTGCCGCACAGCAGCAACGAGCGGTCCAGATTTTCTGCATTGTAGATTACGGACGGTCCAGATTTGATTCATGAGGTCTGATATTATAAAATTTAACTTGTACGAATCTCAATGCAAATCAAAAATTGAGATTTACTGCGCAGCATGCACAGTATTTTTTCTGCGCGTTAAATGATCTCATTCCCTCCTGTGAGGCTGTGACTGTCAGAACTGAGATAATCAATCGTTCCTTCCCCAAAAATATTGTCAAAATACTGTTACAGTTTTGCATGCGCTAGATTAAATAATACAGTTCGGTAGTATCATAAATATTAAATTCTGCCGAGTTTGGAGGCATTTAAATTTGCCCCGGCGCAGTATGGACCTCTGTTATGGGCAATAATATATCAAATTAAGCATGACACTTTGAAACCTTATATTTTTTCTAAGGTATTATTATTTCGTCTCACATTCACCACGTGTGATGGCAACACATACGAGACCAAATCTACTGCCGGACAGGGCATGGTGTCCGGATCTTTGGAGAAAAGCGGCACTGCTCGGAGAGAATTTAAAAAATGATACTTCTGTAATCTATATAGTACGTATACATATAACACATAAAAGTGTGCCCGATAAACATTCCTTGTCAGTTCTGCTTATTCCACAGTCTCCATGCCTTCAATTTGCAGGGTATCTTTTGTTGCCAGCATTTATCATACTACATACTGAGAATTTGAGCTTAATGTCAAAAGTAATTTTGACTTAGTAATACATCATAATATTTTTCTTTATATATATAATATGCATATATATATATATATATATAATATGCATAAGACATTCCATATCGTCATATGCATATATATATATAGCTCAACAAATTGAGATTTAAGTTGTTCAATAAATTTTAATATCAAAATATTGTAGAAAATAAAATTTCGTGATTTTCAGAGCTTTGTTGCTATTTTTGATCTTTTTTGCATGTTTTAAAGAAATGCCATTTTCTGAGTTGTAGCGCGAAAAATATTTAAAAATAACAACAAATCTCTAAAAATCGCGAAATTTATTTTTTCTACAATATTTTGTTATGAAGGATTTACTGAGCGACTTTAATATGTAGATCATGTTGAAAGGTTCGGATCGATCGTTGGAATTTTCAAATTGGAGATAATGGATGTGGAGCACAAGCAGTTTGGTGCTCCATGGAGCACCTATATATATATATATTATGGCTAATGTGAAAACGTTTGCACTTCGGTCGAAGTGCAAAAGTTTCACATTAGCCAACTTTTTGTGGTCAAAATTTAAATTTAAGTTGCTCAATAAATTCTTCATATCAAAATCTTGTAGGAAATCAAATTTCGTGATTTTTAGACCTTTCTAGCTATATTTTAAATATTCTTTAAAAACATGCATTGCCGCATTATTTAAAAGTAGTCAGAAATCTTTAAAAAAAATCAAGAAATTTGATTTCCTACAAGATTTTGATATGAAAAATTTATTGAGCAACTTAAATCTCAATTTATTGAGCAAATTAAACATGCATATCCGTATTGGACGGAAGGGTGTGTTATGCATATTACCATAGCCTTGATACATACTATTTTAGTGCAAAAGTTACACATTTTATAATTTTTGGAGTTCAAAATTAAAATTTGAGTTGCTCAATAAATTCTTCATCATAAAAATCTTGTAGGAAATCAAATTTCATGATTTTTGGAGCTTTCTAGCTATTTTTAAATATTTTTTAAAAACAACACTAAAATGTTATTTTTTAATATTAAGCTGGACTGTTTTTAAAAAATATTTAAAAATAACAGAAAGCTCCAAAAACCATGAAATTTGATTTCCTACAAGATTTTGAGAAGAAAAATTTATTGAGAAACTTAAATTTAAATTTTGATCTCAATAATTATAAAATATGTAACTTTAGCACTTCGACCGAAGTGCAAACGTTTTCACAATATCCTATCCATATATATATATATATATATTATATTATATATATATAAAACAAGGATATGGTAATATGCACACCTCTTTCGTATTATGTCGCTATTAATTTGTCAAATAAGTTGAGATTTAAATTGCTCAATAAATTCTTCTTGTCAAAATCTTGTAGGAAATCAAATTTCGTGATTTTTAGAGCTTTCTTGCTATTTTTTAATATTTTAAAAACAATCCAGATTTAATATTATAAAAGTGCCATTTCATGATTGTTTTTAAAAAATATACAAAAATAGCAAGCTCTAAAAATCACGGAATTTGATTTCCTACAAGATTTTTGACATGAACAAGTTATTGAGCAACTTAAATCTCAATTTATTGAGCAAATTAAACATGCATAGACATATAGTATTGTTGGATTAAACTCATCTCTTGTTTGACAATTTGTAAAACAATTAAAGTACTAACCTTGCACATGACTTTTGGTGAAGATGCAGGTTAAAACAGGTACACACCAATGTCAAACATGTCCTGAACAAGTCAAGACATGCTCAAGTCATCAAGGGAAGGCTCCAATGTGCAATATAGAGCACAACGTTAACATAACGCTTCAAGACCCGTTATAAGGAGTCACTAAGGTGTTATAACGGATCCCCAAGACATCATAACACCTCAGGAGGAGAGAGAAGCTACAAAAGCTGGAATTTCCCGAAGCCAACGTTACTGTAACACTTCATTCAACTTCACATGGGCAAAAGCTACAACGAGTCACCACCCATTATAACGAGTGAGCAAAGCGTTATAACGGGTTCCTGAAGAGTTGGCCCACAAGTCAACTTCACATGGGCAAAAACAGGCAAAAGTCCAAGGCGTTATAGAGGAGCTGTAACGCCAGGAACAATTTTTGAAGATCCAAGATCTCAAGAAGTGTTCAGCCTATATAAGAGATGCAAAAACGAACCAGCAAACCATCAAAACATTCCTACAAGCTTCTTAGCATCAAATTGAGCACATAAAAGAGCCTAATTAAAGTCTCCACCAGCTACCTAACCTAGAGAGCAATTAGGATGACTGCTATTCTCTTATTGTTTATTCAAGAACAAACTCTTAGCTAGTTTTAGCCTTTTGTGCATCATATTTGTGTTGTCAAGTGGTGCATCCATGTCCTTGATTGTGTTGTTAATCAGACCTTTTTACCGTGTATTCTGCCAAGTTTGGAGGCATTTATAACGGCTGGAAACCCGTTATAACGGGTTAGAAAACCAAAACTAGCCGTTAAAGAGGTTTAAATGTGTTGAAGCATTACAGAAAGGTGAGAGAAGCATTATAACGACTGAGAACTCGTTATAACGCATCAGGAACTCAATAAGGAGTTACTATAACTCCTGACTAAAACTGCCTATTTAAGACCTCTTCTTCTCAAAACTTACTCAAATTGCAATCTCTTGAGCGAAATTTTACTCTCTTACAGTTACTAAACCAACTCCCCCTCCAGAAAACTCAAACAACTTTCTCAATTATCAAAGCAAGATGTATTCCATACAATTCTTGCACTTTTCTTTCTCATGGCTCGCCCTCCTAAATCCCGAAAAGTGGTGGCAAAAAGGCAACCATTTCTACTCAAGCTAGGGTTCAGATTGGAGAGGGTGAGGGATCCGAGCAACAAGTTTATGAACGATCACTTCGAACAAGGAAAGGAAAGCAAAAGGCCCTTCAAGAAGATTCCTCAAGGCCCCAAGGGAGACAAAATCCTATGGAGATATCCTCTACGAATCGTTTCTTGCTCCGAACGCCAAAAGACTTCAACAACTTTTATAATAAGTTCAGAAATCGTAAGATCTCAAAGCCTTACTTCTTTAAAACAAATGATGAGAATATGTTAGATAGTCAATCTTGGTTTATTGTTTGGGACTATATTGAATTTTGGCAATGGCAACCAATCATAGAGTGTGACCTTATGTATCAAAAGTTATCAATCCGGATACTTTATGCCAATATAAACCTACAAGCCAATTGTTACGGTCTATCTAGGAGATAGCCCGTAAGTGTTCTTGGGTTGAAGTTGGTGGAAAGCAGTTAACCGGGGAGGTTAACTGCCTGTCTCTTTAGTTGCGAGATTTGTTATATTGTTATGTGTTCTCCAGAATCTGATCCCCTTCCTCTTGGACGGAGGTGTATTTATACCGATATTGTCGGTTTGCCCATGGTCTTAATCGTGAGTACTTATTTAGATCGTGCCGTGGTGGTGTTATACTTAAGGCGGTTTAATCCGAATGCTATTTTAGGACATGCCCTTTCGGTTAAGTTTCTATCGGGGAGGCGCTGTTTATACACGTGATCTATTTCGGTACCTGCAGGCCTTTATGGACCCTTCCGGGGAGTACTGGGCCTTTCCTGATTTTGGGCCTTTGGCAAAATGGCATATCATCTGCCCCCCAAGCCTATAATGTTATTTTTAATCACATTAAAGACTTTAATTTTTAGTATCGGGTAGTTTAACTGCTTCATCCGATGATATATCTTCTGAGAAATATCCTTCCGATAATACCTGCCGGGTCATTTTTTCTTAACATGGTTTCCCCGGATTCGTTTCGGAATATCTTCTTAAGATATCCCTCGGAGATATTTATCTTAACATGGTTTCCCCGGATTCATTTCGGAATATCTTCTTAAGATATCCCTCGAGGTATCTCCCGCCCCCCCAAGCCTTTAGTGCTTTTCTTTGAATATATTGGATGCTTTAATGAAATCTTCCAGGATCTTTTTCGAAATCGTTTGATATCCGAATTTCATGATAACTGTCAGATATCGAAATGTCGCGCCGACATCGAAAATTGAAATAATCATTCGAAAAGATGGGCGGGAAAACGAGGCGTCACGCCTTTTTGTTTCCGAAAGCATTTTATCTGTCTGTATTTTCTACTTTTTTTCTACATAAGACCTTTATTGGTCACATGAGTTACAGGTGGCACGTTCTGATTGGTTCGGAATGGACGACTGTTTGTAGTCATAGTTTATAAATACCTTCTTCCTTCCTTCGGAAGAACTCTTCTCGTTTATAATACTATTATTCTTTCAAGCTTTCCCCATCCTTTTCGAGCTCCCTTACTCGTAAAATATTCTTCTCTTTTAGTCAGGTAATCAATCTTTATGTTTGCTTGTTGGTTTTTTATGAATTTCTATTAGTACCTGGTCCTTTTTAACAGAGTGTTTGATCGAACTAACTTTTTCGCCATTAATGACGTAACTCTCTTGGATGTTGGTTTCTGTTCGTAATCTTTTTAGCTTAGTCTTTCTTTTTATTTCTTTCTAAGGCTCTTGAATCATGAGTTCATCAACATTTCATTCGCGCCTTCCTGGAAAGGAAACCGTGGAGGATTCTGAGATTAGTTCAGGGTGGAGCAGATCGGACGAGGATCTTAAAGGTCCGAATGTAAACCACCCTTCCATAGTAGAAGTACAAGCTCAGCCTTCTGTTAGTGGGATGGCTTTAGAAGAAATTCCTGAACACGAACCCGGGAAGCCTTCAGGACTCAAGAAAAGGCTTCTTCCTCGGGACCAAGATTTCCCAGCAGCTCGGATGTACCCTTCCGACAAGGAAACTTATGAGGGTACAAGCTCTGCTAAATGGGCAGAGGCCTTTCGTTCTCAGCTTTAACAGTGTCTATTTAGTGAAGCACATGACAGTCTTCCCCGGATACTGCGACCAGCCCCCATAGATCGGGCCTATGATACTTCCAAAGGCTTATGTATCTATGCGGCCATGGTCAACTATGGTTTTAGACTTCCTCTAACCGAATTCTAGAGGGAGGTATTAATTAGGTTTGACGTGGCACCCGCACAGTTCAGTGCATACGCATGGTGTCACTTTACTTCTCTGGAAACTTTCTTCCGAATAAACTCAGTTTTCTTAGGAACCGATCGCCCTACCCTCTCTATTCTCAACCACTTTTACTTGGTTACTCGGGTGGATCGAGAATGGTTAAGCCTAAAACAAAGGCAAAACCGTCCTAGGATCTTCAAAACCAAGAGTACTTGGAGAATTAACAAGTGGAAGTCCCGTTACTTCTTTCTTGAGAATCCTCAAGTGATTCCTAGTTTAATAGGGATCCGTAAAACTTGGAGGTCTTTGGTCAATTGGGATATTAGGTTCCCCGATTGTCCCAAGAATTGAGTCTAATCACTCGTGTGGAGCGAATCTTAGAAGGTATTACCCATCACTTAGGGTTTTAAAACGTATTCTATATGCTTTACTACTTTCTTTACGTTTCTCTCTTTTTTATTTTCAGACGAAGGCATCATGGATCTCATCTATGATGGAGAAGAGATCCCCCTTATCCAAGTGGAGGATATTCCGTCCGCCTCCGATACAGAGCAGCCCCGAGAGGTCCAAGCCCCTCCAACCTCCCGACTTAAGAAGCCTGAGTCATCTCGTACTCCCCGAGCAGAGAAAAAGAAGCGTCAAGGTTCCCTTGATGACAAGCTTCGCAAGAAATCGAGACGTCCCACTAAACCAAGTGGTTCGGGTTCTTCTTCCGCTGGTTCCCTTAATGCTGAGGAGCAGCAACAACTAAGCCGGGAGTTCGGTACAGGATTCCCCTGGAGGGATGGCTTCCCGGCCCAACACCCGGATTCTGTTTGTATGAACATTCCGGGTAGGGCAGAGGCTCTGAAGATCGATGAGCCGGGTAGTAGCTTGGGGAATTACGCATTGCAAGTCTTCCATGCCAACCGCCTCCCCTATATGCACAGCCAAGAAGAGGATCCCCTGGTTGCCATAAAAAAGTTGAATCAATCACTTCTTGAAGCTGGTTGCTTTTTGAGCCGGATTCATGACGAGTTAGCTCATGGATCCGGGAAGTTAGTGGTCCCCGATCTTGCCAACGTTGCCACTCGTACTGCCAAGGTGGCTATGCAACATGATGAGTTAAAGGACCGTTTGGATCATTTGGACTCCAGGAACCGGGCACTATCCGGGGAGAAGCAGAGCCTTCAACTGGAGCTCCAGCGGGTGCAATCCGAACTAGATGTTGTTCTTGCCCAGGAGAGGCAGAAGGATGAAGAGATTGCTCTTCTGAAGGCATCTTCAGTTGATGCCTTTTTGAAGAGTACTGCATTTGGTCATGCAGCTCTTCATGCCTTGAAGGGGCCAATCCAACTTCCTTGCTAGAACGTCTTTCGAGATATCTCCCGCTTCTTCCCTATTACTGCTGAAGAAGTGGGTGTTCGTCTTCCCACAGAAGATGAGTGCAAAGTTTCAGACTTGGAGGGGTTCACCTGGGATCACGAAGCCGACAAGTTTCGAGATCCTCAAGGGTAGGTGATTGACATGAAAATGGGTCATCGTGTCACTAAACCTACCGGGTTCCACCACCCGTATCCCCTCTCCAGGTGGCCTGCTCATCTTCCCGTCCCCGACACCTTGAGGCAAGTCACCAGGGTTGGCACACCCCGGCCTCGACAAGGTTCCGTGGGCAAGGAGACGGAAGCCGGCAGTAAATCAGCCGGTAATTAGGTATTTGTTTATTTTATTCTTATCAAAAGAATCCTGCATTGTAAGTGTAGGATTATAACACTTTTTTTTTCCAGATCGGGAAAGATAATGGAGGCAGCTGCTCATGGATGCTGGATATCCTCCCGATCTTTAGGATTTTTAGGTTTTTGTTTTTGTTTTTTGAAGTTATTGTACTCCTGGGGTATGCCCCTTGAAGCTTTGTAGTTTTTTGAATAAGAATATATATATCTTACGCGTGACAATTCTGTGTTTCGGGCATCGTCCCCTTTTTCATTTTTGGGCAACGTCCCGTAAACTAATTTTTTGTGTTTCTTAACGCTGTACAAGGCCGTTCTCGCTTTGTAACTTATACATCGGACTTTTATCCGGGGTTTATTCATATTTGGGTCCCACCCCGTCGTTTGTGTACAAACATCGGACCTCAACCCGTGGGTTTTATTTTACTCGGGTCCCACCCAGTGAGGTTCTTTAACGTACATTATGCTCGGATATCATCCCGTGGGTTTTCTTTTACTCAGGTCCCACCCCGTGAGATATCTTTAGCGTGCATTATATCGGATCTCATCACGTGGGTTTTCTTCTACTCGGGTCCCACCCCGTGAGATTTCTTTAGTTTTTCTTTTAAAAGACAAATGACAAATGACAAAGTATACTTCTCAAAAAGATATTCATTAAGAACGTGTGATACAAAAGGTTTTATACCGGCTTTTTAAAGATTCCCCGGTTACCTAACTAGTAATACAATTCATACGATTGGACGTTGCTCTTCTTCTTTGGTATCTTCTTTCCTGCCCCCCGGACAGCCTGATACACTACCCAGAAGCGACCCACTCTTGTTGTTGTGTATTCGTCCTTTCATTATTGCCTGGTAACACTCCCGAGCATCTCCTTGCATTCCCCTTTCTATGCCGATTCCGAAATGGGTTGGGAATTTGATTGTTAGATGAAATGTAGATATTACCGCACCGAAGATGTTAAGTGAGCCTCGCCCTAATATGGCATTGTATGTTGAAGGAGTTTTTACCACTAGAAAATCTATCTGGCAGACACTACTCTTGGAAAAGCCCCCATGCGAACGGGTAGTGTAATGATCCCTTTCGGGTGAATGGAATCTCCCATGAATCCAAACAGTGGGGTATTGATCTTTCATAGCTTGGTCGGGTCGATCCCTATTTGCTGGAAGGTATGCTAGTATAGTATGTCTACCGAACTCCCCGTATCGGCTAGTATCCGACAGACCTTGTACCCTCCTAACTTCAGTTCCAATACGATAGCGTCATTGTGGGGCTGAAGTATCCTTTCAAAATCCTCGGAGAAGGTGATTTCGTCCCGATGTCTTCTGACTGGTCTTTCTTGAGTGGTGGGGTAGCTAGCACTCGTGAGGTGTATCCGTCGGGCTTTCTTCGTGTCACCTTCCGATGAAATCCCCCATAAATCATATTAATCGTGGGGGTTGGAGGCCGTCTTTCCCTTGGGTAATCTTCCTGATTGTCGTTTCTAGGTTCATTCCTTTTCCTTGGTATTGGATTTTTTGGCTTTCTGTTATCGTCGTAATTTCGAGCGTGCTCTTTGAAGAACTGCTTATTGATATACCGGCTTAGTTCTCCCTGTCTGGCCAGCTTTTCAAGTATGTCTCTCAGGTGGAGACACTCTTCCGTGGAATGTCCGGATCGCTTGTGGAATTCGCAATACTTGTTCTCTCATGTGACCTCAAATAGGAAAGGGTTTAAAGGACGGGGCATGTTAAATCTTTCTGCTGCGATGGCAAGGAGTTCTCTCTGAGGTCGATCCCATTTGGTTTAGGACGAATAGTTGGGGATATATCCCTTGCGCCTTTCCTTCTGGGGAGATCTATTCCCAGTTCTTCTTATCTCTCTTTTCGGGGACACGGATTGATTAGGCCTAAATCTTGCTGCGTCCTCTTCACCCCTGATGCATCCTTCCGCAAATTTCACAAATTCTTGGAGAGTTGAGAAGTTATTTTTATGGGCGTCAAATCGCAGTGAACCTGGTCCACCTGTGTTTAACAATCCTTTCCGAATGGCGGTGAGAGCCACCTCTTCATTGTAGTTCTTAACCATTCGAGCGGCCGTGACAAATCGACCAATGAACTTGCGAGTGGGCTCCCCCTGGTTCTACTGGATGCCAAACAAGGAATCGCATGTTGGCGCTGGGGGTTTTATATTGGAGAACTTGGCTAGAAATTTTCTTGCCAACTTTTCAAAGCTTCTGATGGAGCCATTCGGTAAGCTTGAATACCACTCGAAGGCAGTTCCTGCTAGACACGTGACAAAAATATGACAGATGATCTCATCGGTTGTTTCTAGGATCCAGAGTTTTTCCCTTACGCTGTAAACGAAGGCTTCCGGATCTTTCCTCTCGTTTTCGTCTCCGGCAAAAATTCCTAGATTAGTGGGGATAAGAAAGTCCTTCAACGGGAATGTATAAATATCCTCTGATAGTGGGCCTGAGGCGAAGTTTAAGGGACGGCGACGCCTCCTATCGTTATCGATTCTCTCGATCTATTCGTGCATGTCTGACAGCCTTTTCTGCATGGCCAATACGTGCCCGAGAGAGATCTTCGGGGACACATGCCGACTTCTGGTTCCGAATCTTCTTGTCGGGGGAGATTCTACTGAATCTTCGTCAGACTGGGCTCCAGGCGGGTTGGATGACGGCGTCCCCGTCTGGACTTGAGCTGAGGGCTTCCCGAGGGTCGTCCTCGGGTGGATCTTCATCTAGTGTTTCAAACTCACGGGCTAAGTTCCTGGGAAGTATTCCCAGGTTCCTCGAGTTTTGTCTAGCTTGTGCTGGTGCCGCAGGTTGGGGGATCGCTGCCGAATTGCCCGGCCATGTGTACCAGTTTTGGTAGTCGTATGGTGTGTAGGTGTTCTTGGAGAGACGTCCTCTGTTACGGTTTATCTAGGAGATAGCCCGTAGGTGTTCTTGGGTTGAAGTAGGTGGAAAGCAGTTAACCGGGGAGGTTAACTGCATGTCTCTTTAGTTGTGAGCTTTTTTATAGTGTTATGTGTTCTCCAGAAATCTGATCCCCCTTCCTCTTGGACGGAGGTGTATTTATACCGATATTGTTGGTTGCCCATGGTCTCAATCGTGGGTAGTTATTTAGATCGTGCCGTAGTGGTGTTATACTTAAGGCGGTTTAATCCGAATGCTATTTTAGGACATGACTTTCGATTAAGTTTCTATCGAGGAGGCGCTGTTTATACACGTGATCTATTTCGGGTACCTGCAGGCCTTTATGGACCCTTCCGGGGAGTACTGGGCCTTTCCTGATTTTGGGCCTTTGGCAAAATGGCCTATCACCAATCATGGGGAGTTACAACATACATATGTGGACAAGAGATACCCATTACCATTGATACCATATGTGAAGTCTTTAGTATCTCAAATGTGGCAGAGGAGGTATATCCATTTAGGGTTTGGCCAAGTGATGCTGATGAATTTGAATACAAAACTTGGTTCGGTGCACACAACAAGAAGCAAAAAATTACCAAACCCATTTTCTGGCCATTTATCGCTTAGGATTTCTATTCATTAACAATATTCTTACTCCTAAAAGCAAAATCAAAACCAATTTGGAGATGAATGCCATCTATCTTCTTCGGCATTTGATATGTTTTGACAAGATTGTCCAAATACCATACATCATCTTGAATCATATGAGAATTGCCTTAACCAATACAACCAAGTCTCTATCATATTCTCATCTCCTTACCCAAATCATGACACATGTTGGTTTAAGGATTCCTAGAAACAACCAACCGATCTTTAAACCCGAAAATCTTGTTGACATATTTGACTCAATCGGGTGGATCAAAGAAGGGTGCTTTTCGGAACCAAGTAAGAAATATAAGGTAAATCAATGGATTTTAGCACCCAATGCGGCACCCAACCAATTGGACAATCCAGATGAATGTTTAATTTTGATCCTCCAATGGATAACCAAGTGCCTGAAAAGAGAAGAAGAAGAGAGGAAGCTACATCATTCCAACCTCCACCTAGTTCTTTAATATCAGAATCCAGGAGAATGTGTATGTCCAACCCCTGTTTCAATCTCAACCTCAACCTTAAGCTCAACCGGAACAACAAGCCAATACCTTTTCAATACCTTCTAAACCTACAAGATTTACCTTGGAAGAGGTGCAACAACTTTCGCAATAATTATATGATGTCACGTTGCATGACATGGAATACTATAGAGGAGTGTATGAAAGGTTGGATGAGACCGATGTCTTTCAAGAGCAATATCAAGCATCGTGTATTGAGAGATATGGCTTTTGGGATCCTTTGAATGAAGACAATAATTCTTAGGCGTTGAGAGGATGAGAGTTATATTAGATAATCTTCTCTTTTAAAAAGTTGTAATTTGCTATACTCCGTTAAAGACTTGTCTTTTATATACTCATGTTTTTGTATGCATTTTCTTTTATGGATATTGTCTCTATGTGCCTCTTGATGATTATTACTCTCAATTTCTCGTTATTCTCCTATTCTCAATTGGAAAATCTTATGAATTGTGCATTATTTGCATATTTTATTTCATTAAGGAGGAGTAATATGTTTGACTTGTATGAATATATATGTGCTAAATTCAGAGGGAGTTTGTTTGTTTGAGCCTTTTGCCTTTATTTGCAAAAAAGAGGGAGAAATGAAGATGTGCATCATTTGATATGCACATCTCAAACAGATTTTTCAAATTACCAAAATTGAGAGTTTGTTGGATTAAACTCATCTATTGTTTGACAATTTGCAAAACAATTAAAGTACTAACCTTGTACATGAGTTTTGATGAAGATGCATGTTAAAACAGGTACACATCAATGTCAAAGATGCTCAAACATGCACTGGACAAGTCAAAACATGCTCAAGTCATCAAGGGAAGGCTTCAATGTACAATACAGAGCACAACGTTACCATAATGCTTCAAGACTCGTTATAACGAGGCACTAAGGCGTTATAACGGATGCCCAAGCCGTCATAACGCCTCAGGAGGAGAAACAAGCTGCAAAAGCTAGAATTTCCTGAAGCCAGCGTTACTGTAACGCTTCAGGAAGGCGTTACAACGAGTCACCACCAGTTATAATGAGTGAGCGAAGTGTTATAGCGGGTTCATGAAGAGTTGGCCACAAGACAGCTTCACAGGGGCAAAACAGACAGAAGTCCAAGGCATTATAACGCCTTCCCCAAGGCGTTATAGAGGAGCTGTAATGTCAGGAACAGTTTTTGAAGATTCAAGATCCTAAGAAGTGCTCAACCTATATAAGAGATGCAGAAACGAACCATCGATCAAACTATCAAAACATTCCTACAAGCTTCCCAGCATCAAATTGAACACATAAAAGAGCCTAATTCAAGTATCCTCTAGCTACCTAACCTAGAGAGCAATTAGGATAGCTACTATTCTCTTATTGTCTATTCAAGAACAAACCCTTAGCTAGTTTTAGCCTTTGGTGCATCACATTTGTATTGTCAAGTGGTGCATCCCTGTCCTTAATTGTGTTGTGAATCAGACCTTTTTACCGTGTATTGTGGTGTTGTCCCGTACATTAGTTTAGGAGAAGAAGATTGACTTACTTGTGTAGAAGAAGTCAAAGATCGACTCTGCACTTTGTAAAGAACACTCGTTTATTGTGAAATCGGTCCGAAAATAAGATTTTATTTTGAGAGATCCGTGGATGTAGGCCTAAGTTCATTTGATAGGCCGAACCAAATTACATAACGTGTTCTCTTGTTCTCGATTTCTCTCTCTTCACTCTCTCTCTTTTTAGTACTTTGCTCTTAGATTTGTGTTTTGCTCAATTATTGCTTGAAATTGCTTGCTCTATTACTTGGCTAGGTGATTAAGATCTAAAAGTTTTAACTTGAATTGAAAATGCTTCCGCCTATTGAATTTAATTTAGTCTTGCGCTTTAAGTCCCAATCCTAATTCTAACAAGTATGCTAGGAGATGTACTATGCATATTACCATATCTTTGCTCATATTTATATAGAATCCGGCTAACATACTAACGTTAGCAAAACTGAAAATTGTGCTAACAGATGCTTAGTCCAAATTTAAAACTAAAAATGACCAATCCGAATCGTTAAAATTGTTGTTCATACTAAAACTTATGTATGGACCAAATTTTACATTTTGCTATTTTTTTTACTATTTTATCAGAGTCATTGAAAATGAATTAAACTAACGATTCAGAAAATTCTCCAATTTCCACATTCAACGCCTTCGATAAAATAGTAAAAAAAAATCGAAAAATGTAATATTTGGTCCCTACGTAGGTTTTAATATGGACAATAATTTCAACTGTTCGAATCGGCATTTTCTATTTGAAATTTGAAATAAGCATCTGTTAGCACATTTTTAGTTTTGTATACATGTATATGTACTGAAGTAGGTAGGTGTTGGTATCATTTCACTTAATTTAAAACCAACTCAAAAATAAAAAAAAAACAATTAGCTCAAAACTGAGCTTGCCCAACACATTTGTCCGGCCCAAGCCCATCTCTACTCCGTTCAAGTAATTCAGCCCACCAAATAATCAAAAGGTTATAATACTCTTTACAACCGAGGCATAATGAAACAGTTACAATTAATACTTTCCAACTTCGGAATAAATCTAACATTGATCATCACCAGATCACTAACCCCTGAGGCAACTTGCCAATTGTATAATTAATTGAAACATACAAATTGTTGAACAGATTGGTAGGAGTAAGAGGAGCAAAGCAGATTGAGATATTCCCAGCCCATGTGGTAAAGGCCACTGGGACCTGGTGCTGCTCACACGCTCAATTGCCAATTTGCAACAAAAAACAAGCACAAAATTTTAAATAAACAAATTGCCTACTGAGAATTTTCAGCAACACATTACACAGCTGTCTATTGCATTGAACTGGTAGCAATTTGGTATGTGTTTGGTGGGGGGGACCCAATGCATCCCCAACCAAATGATATAATTAAGCAGCTGCGGCTGAGGCACTAGAAAGAAATAAATCAAATTATATGTGCGTGGTGGGAATAGGGAAAGAAAAGGCAGAAGACATGGGCAGAGATACGAGATGAGGTTAGTTGAGCAGCTTGGGCCGACATCAATATTTTTTTATTTCTTATTTTTCCCTGTTAGTAATTTGGCATTTTTCTCATTTTGTCAATTTTCTTCTAGACCAGTGACAATGCGTGTCAATAGGCGTATTAAATAAGAACTTATCTATCATTGAGTTGTCAGATATCAATGTACCTAGGGAATTTAATTTTCCTCACTGGTACAAGATAAGAATAAGCAATGATTGATATACCAGTTAAGATTTGTAAGCGAAGCAATTTTAGAAATCTGAAACGAATGTCAACGGTTGATTTGGCCATCCTTGATTTATTTGAGACATGCACTATATACATTATTTTTTCAGAGATCAAAATTTAGCTACTTTTAACTATCGGATAAATTAACAATTTAAATATAATTCTACGTAGAAAATTTAGAATTGCATTCAGAATTTGTCATCCACTTTTTGTTATATACATGTTGGATATTCTCTATCTAATGCTATTTTCTCTTTCACTGCATTGTCCTTTGACAAAACAAAAAATCTTTTGCATGTGTACAAACAAGAGACAACAACAAATAGAGTGAAATTAATTACGTAGTGTGTGTATATATATATATATATATAGTATGGCTAGCGTGCTTCCATAAGCACTTCGGGTGAAACGCTTACGGGTCAAATTTTAAAATCTAGCGTTCGAAATTTCGATTTAAATAGCTCATTAATTTATTTACATCATAATCTTGTAGAATACAAAAATTTTCCATTTTTAGAATTTTCTAACTATGTCTAATGATTTTTTAAAGTTGGCCCAAAAAATAATAAAAAATACCTTAATTTCTATGGCAAATAGGTCATCTTTAAAAAATCATTAGACATAGTTAGAAAATTCTAAAAATGAATTTTTTTTGTATTCTACAAGATTATGATATAAAAAAATTATTGAGCTATTTTAATCGAAATTTCAGATGCTAAATTTTTAAATTTGACCCGTAAGCGTTTCACCCGAAGTGCTTATGGAAGCACGCTAGCCATACTCTATATATACATACATACATGTACAACTTCGGCTATAAATACGTACGTATTATAACAGAATTACATGAACAAATTAGTATAAAAGATAAAGTATATTAATAACATCAACTTGAGGCTCGAGAGATTGGCGAAAGGCCGAGGAGAGTGTCAACCGCCCTTCCCGCACCTGTCCTTCCAACCCACTTCTTGGGTTTTGAGGAGGCATCCTTTCTTTGGAAAGGTGGACAAATCACCCCAAACGAGCATGATTTTTCTTGTGATTTGGGTGCACACCATTGTTCACAGTTTTTATTTTTATTTTGACCAATGAGATCTTGGATTTCTAAGTCATGGTCAGATGCAAACTCCGGCTATTATTTACATGAGGCATTATCGCAGTCCTCAATATCCATGATTCTCAAGTGATGTGGGATATACTGAATGACACAAGGCTATTTTCTAAAGCAATTTGATTTGATTTGAAAGCGCCAATTTATTTTAAACCCTTTTATAATAATCATTTTCGAAGGATATTACTAACTAAGATTTGTGTGATGTCGCTCCAGTGTCTATTTTGTTTCCTTTCTTTTTTTGTTTCTTATTATTTACTTATACTTATGTGTTTAATTTCAAGAGGGTGTGTTTTTCTAATGGAAGGTTTTTTCCTCTTATTTCACATATATCTTTTGGCTTTCATAAAAATGTGTTTTGTTTCATGAAAGAAGGAAGAAAATTTGAATGTTGTTTTTTTTATGATCTATGGAGTCATGAGTCACGAGTCATATTTGTGTTTAAGATATTTGAATTATGACATGATTTAATTCACATCTTTTATGTACAATAAGATATATACAAGACATTGCACATGAAAAAGGGATTATTTTTATTTGAGTTTGACATTATAGGATTTTTAGCTTCTTGTTCACACTTTGAATGCTTTTCTTGCACTTTTAATATTTTTACAAAAGAATACTTTTTTTTGTATATATGTGATTTTTAATTTACTTTTTATCGCTTATTCACAAGACTTGTTTGATTTTATTTATATTTTTATGTTTTGAGATTTTCTTGTCATTTTATGTAGAAAAAAGGCTTTTGGAAGATATATTTCATTCGAAGACATTCATGATATTCTTCTCTTACATAAAAGAATGAAATTCATAAATTTATGCAATTTATATTCCTTTTATATCTTTGTACTTTTTATCAAATAAATTTTTGTGTAAAATAAGGACTTTTGGTAATTCTTTCTTTTTTATAATGCATTTTTAGGATTTAAATAATTTTACTTTTGATATTTTCATTTGAGAAACTTGATTTATGAAATTGATTTATGCATTTGAAAATAGATTTTTATTTAATAAAATATATGTAAAAGTTTTATTTCCTTTAACATTTATAAATAAAGGAAATTTTAATTACACTTTGAAAAATATATTTTGGAGATATCCTTTTATTTATTCTAAAAGGAAAATATATTATGTATATATATTTTTTATTTGGATTTGAGGCTTTCAATGTGAAATTTATTTATTTGAAAGTATTTAATTTTGTAATTTTGACAAAAAATAATTCTTATATTTGATTTCATGAATTTAAGATATAAAATACATTTTGATGTATTTTTATTTTGGACCTTTATCAAATTTTATTCATTTATAATAAAATAAAATAATGTTTATTTGACCTTTTTATTTTGACAGTAAAATAAAATGCTGAAAACATATCAAAATATCATCTAGAAATGTAGAGCATTAATTTAGAAGAATTTACATATTTATTTCAGAATTTTTGGACTTCATTTACTATATTTACAAAATTACAACATAAAATCAAAGAGATTTAATTTGAGCCGTTTGATTTGATCAAGGCTTTTGAATTTGGGTCGTTGGATCTCAACATACACATTCTCTCTCTTCCCATCTTATTCTTCCCGATAACTTTGATCAAAGCTTGACCTTGGTGTCGAGTGAGCTTTAGGTTATGGCAGCTTTATTGGAGCATATCCTTGACATCGTGTGCATGTCATGAGTCGAGTGGGCCCACTGTTGGTAGTAAGAGATCATCGAAGGTGGTGGAGCTCCGCCACTTGTCTCGGTGTTGGGTTTTGGGTTTAATTTTGATTTTTGAAGTGATTTGATTTGATTCTGAGGCTTACATTTGATCCTTTCAAGCTTACAAAACATATTTGAAGTATTTTTAAGTTTTAATTTCATTTGCATAAACAAATTTGTTGATTTGGGTTACAATTTGGTACCAAATAGTCAAAATTTCAGTTTAACTTTGATTTCAAAGGCTCAATTAAATTTCTTTTGTTTTAAATATCATTTGCAAACATCCAACAACCATCAATTTGATTTTAATTTGATTTATTTTACCATTAGGGACATTTGGGATAAAACAATGAAATAAAAGTTTCAAATTGAGTTTTGAGGGTTCAATTTGACTTTTCTTGATTCAAAGAGGTTCTTAGATCATCAAGTGATGCCAAGCAAGTGCTTATTTGTCTTGACACAGTTTGAATTTTGATTTAATTTGTGTTTTATCTCACTTTCAAGGGCATTTGGGGCAAAACAATAAGAATTTAGTTTGAATTTGAATTTTAAGTGCTCAATTTAGTTCTTTGGGTCACCATAAGCATTTATAAGCATCATCAACATCAAGTAAACATGCAATTTAATTTGAAACTACTTCAATTTTGGATTTGGTTCAATTTCAGCACACTTTGATCAATTTGAATGCTGGTTTGGGTTTAAGTGAGAAACCTGACCTTACAATCATCAAGCAAGTTCACAATTATATGCATAAACATCATACAATCATCACAAGAAAAATTCAAGTCAAGCTCAGCACATATTTTCTAATTTTGGTTCAGTTTAGTTCAAACTAGGGTTCAACTGAGCACCAAACCTAAAGCAGTTCTAAACAAGCAATAAAATACATGAAATTGAGTTTGATGATTGATTTGAGATAGTTTAGGTGTTTGTTTTGAAGAATAGAAAGTATTAAAGCTTGAAAAGATCCAGAAGACTTTCAATTTTTTATTTGAAATTTGATCTAGATAGGGGAAAGAAGCAGCTTTCTGTTGTTTTTTCTTTAGTTTTGGAACCTGAATTTCTTGAGGTTTACACAAAGAGCAAATCGATTTGAGTTCATAGCTTGAAATTAAGTATAAGTGTCAGGCTACAAATAGGTGTAAAGATCAAAATCTAACTCAAAGTGCCAAGAGATTTAGAAATGTTTCAATTTGGATGCCATGCAGGTGCAAAATCACCATGCATTTGTGGCTGATTTGAGTTTTATGGATGCAATTCAGAATTTAGGTGGCTGAATAGGTGTTTGAGTTTGGATTTCTATTTGTCATGTCAAAAGAAGCATTTATGTTTTGAAATTTCAGATTTGAGCAAGGGAAGCTATTTATTGCATCTTACCCTAATTATGTGTGATTTCTTAGAAATTTGAGATTGAAATGGCTTTAATTTGAAAACTGTTTATCCAAAAATTATGAAATTAATCCTGGAGGTTTATACAAACATAATATTCGTGCTCGCAAAAGGAATTTGAATTTGGAGTTGAAATAAGACTTGTAAGAAAATAACAAATCTCTGACAACTTTGGATCAAAAGGCTAAATAGTGAGATCTGGATTGGATTTGAGTTTTAAGGCTTCAAAGCTTGATTTTACACTAGCATATGAGTTATTATACAATGAGACTTAAATGAAGCATAAAAAGAGATCCATCTCAAGTGCTTGAAGGATTTGAACACATGAGGTATATTTGAGGGTAATTAAGGCATTATTTTGATTTAATTTGATCGTAGTATCTAATTTATGGATTCTAGTTCTGGAGCTTGCATATGGCTCAATGCCTTCTTATAGCACATCACTAGATCAGGGAATTATTTTAACTCAGAAGAGAAAGTTTTGCAGTAATTTATGATTTACAGAAAGCAAAAAAATAGATTTATCTCAAGTGCTCTCATCTAATTGGCTTTTGCAGTATCTTAAAATGTCCTTTAGGTGTCCTTTGCTGACCTCAACTAATTTATCAAGGGTATAGAAGCTTTCCAAGATGTTGAAGCTGTTGTCGACACCTATTCAGCACCATTTCATTGCTCTCAAGCTCAAGAATTATGCTTTTGCAATTGGGCTTCAATTTAATTTTAATTAAGCTTCAAGTATAATCATTTAGGTGCTATGGATCAATTGCAACTTTCATTTGCATTTGCCAAGCTCTCTAGATCCTTATCCCATCTTGTCAGTAGCTGTGAGAGAAGGTTTAGGTGCCTTGATCAAATTGGTTGCTTCCAGATCAAACCAAGCTCAGTTCTAACATCGTGGTGATTCCAGGAGTCAGCCAAGCATCTTGTCTTGAGCTCTAGTGTCTTGAATTGCTAGTTTCAATTTGGTACCGACATGTTTGAGCTTGACTTTTCTCCTTATCCTTTGAGCTTTAATTTCATCTAAGGGTACCATTATGCTCTTCTTACTCTCCTCTTTCGATTGGTATATGACTTGCAGCTTGCTTCTTAAAGATCATGGAGATCTCCAGTTCTCGAGTCTGAGGAGTAACATATCGAGAGGAAGAAGAAGAAAGGAGAGGTGTTGGATCAACACACATGTTTTCAATCCAACGGTTCAGTTCATACTCTCTCTTTCTTTCCTTGTTTAATTGAGTTTGAGCAGGGGTTTAGGACTCGGGCAGATGAGATTTAAGGCTTGATATGTAACTGACAAGGTCAGGGGTTGGGTCTCAAACAACTTTTGATTAGGGTTGACAATGGGGGTCTCATTTGTCAGGTTTAATGAGACACATTCCCACCGACATTTCTTTCCCCTTTTTTTGTAGACTTATTCTTGTAGGCCATAAGACTGACAACTACTTTAGATTGTATTGGGTCTGTGTAAGTCCAGTTCATTCAAAGCCCAAAAAATAGGAAATGGTATTTAAGCCCAATTTGCATTCAACTGTTGCTTTATGCTTTGGAAATTCGAATTTAATTTGTTCAAATCATTTTTGAATTGTTTAGAGGCTCAAATGATGGAATATTTGGGCTTTTTGATGGAAATAAAGCCAAAAGTTCACAAATTTTCTATATATTTAATTGGTATATAGCTTGACCAACTTTCTTAAGCTTTTGACCTATGATTTAGTTCAAAATATCATATGTGATTATTTAATAATATGGCAATCATGTTAATTGCACATATTATGCTCTAAATGACCATTTTAATTACATAAATACCTTGTTAATTCTCTGAAAAACATTCTTGAGCATCTCTTCGAACTTGGTTAAGGTTTGGTGAGGTTTTTGCAATTTTGCACATAAGACCCTGCTTTCTTTCGAAATAGAATCAACCTTTGCTTCATGCCGTTGTTTGCTTGAATCATGTTTTGATGCTTGCTTTATTTTCTCCTTATTTATATGCTAATAATTGGTACCTTTTCAGGTGCCAACATAGAGCTTCACACAACTCGTGTGAAAACCATGATGATTAGTTCATCGGAAAGCAAGTCAAATCTTTGGTTCTGTATCTTGAAAGTTCTAACCAAGTTATCGTATATGTCCATCCTCAAATTAAAATTTATAAAATTAATCAAGTTGTACATTATTTTTGTAACTATATCAGTACATTTTTATTTGTAGTCCATGCAATTTATTTTTATAGTCGAATTCATATATATGTGCAGTATTCCAGTAAAGTTTTGTTTGTACTAACTATATTAGTACGTTTTTATTTGAAGGAAGAAAATTAGTGAGGTGTTAAGCATATATGTACTACTTCATCGAGAAATAGCTTTGCTATAACTTACCAAAATAAACAAATAACTACAATGAGAGGTCAAACATAAATTTTTATTAGTATATTTTTTCTTCTATTTGGTTCAAACAAGAATAGTATAATGTGAAGGGATTTGTACTTGCCACTTAGTGCAGCATATGCCTTCGTGTTGGCATTTTTTGTGCATACCTTTGGAAAGTTCCAGACTATGGTTGTCAAGTCAGTCAGGTCCTTATGATGCAATCAAATGTTTGTCGGAAGAAAGAATCCCAAATGACGATGGCGACATAAGAGAAAGTAGTGAAGAAAGAGGAAAGTGTGTTCGCATCTTGGAGAAAACGAAAGTGTAGAAAGTGCAGAAAAAGTAGCGATGGTACTTGATATGATGTTATTTTATTCTTTAAGATTTTTATATTCTTTTTGTTAATTAATATCAAGAATGTTCTCTGAGAAGATGTATCGCGCAGTAGGAAGCAAACGACCCAAATCTGGTGTTCTATAGGAAACGATCGGCTGTGATGTGATTCAGGGGGTTAGATATTATAAGTCGAGAATAGTATGAAAATTGATGCAAATGAAGAGCCCTATTTTTCAGTAACAGAAGCGGGGATAGTTAAATGTTTTTTACCGAAAGTGCGCATGCAGTTCTTAAAGGCGCTAATCTTTTTGTTAATTAATACGAATATTTTTATTATTTAAGGTTTTTATATTCCTTTTGTTATTAATTAATGTTAGCTACGGATTCATAACATGTGCAAAGTAATCAATTATACGAAACTAATGATTTGTTCTCTATAGTTCAGGTGAGCAAAATCTTATACAAAATAGGCAAATTTTGCTATATTTATGAATCAAACTTAATTTGATTGTATCATCAATTATTGATGCAAAATTAGTGTGAATGCACAATTATTAATGATAATCAATGATTGTAATTGATCTGTGTTTAATATTTTTTGTCCATATATATAGTAGACCCGCTCACTCTACAAAATAATCTCAAAACAAATTTGTAAACATTAACAAAAACAAACCAAAAACAAAAAGAGGTTACAAAATAATCTCAAACAAATATGTTGCAATATTTTAATCTACTTCTACTTTTTTTTTAATGCCAAGTTTCTACACCGAAATTCTAATAAAGGGTGTAAATGAGGGGCTGCAAGAGAATTCCACATTTTTCTATATCGGGTGATTAATAAACAAAGGGTGTAGATGTATGGCACTTTTTCTTGATATTATCTACACCATATTTACTAAATAAAGAGTGTTGATGTCTTGATTTATACACCATTTATTAAAAAGGTCGATGGAGAATTAGTCCGGAGGGTGGGATCGGTCCTTCTACAACCGATTTTAATATAACCGACGTAAATCGGGGTTGCATAAGATTGTTTTTCCCATAGTTATTGGAGAATAAGATGGGATATAAATAACCTCTGTACAACCCTTCCATTACAAAAACCCGTTATACTGGGTTTTCATCCCTTACAATGGTTTCCCAGCCGTTGTAACGGGTCTCTACTATCTGAGTGGTAAAAAAGGTCTCTTAAATGCTCTAACGGCTAGTTTTTCAGATCTAGACCCATTATAACATGTTTCCAATCGTTATAACGTGTCGCTAAATCGTAGCAACAAGTTGCTGTAAAGCTAGCTCCAATTTGTAATTTTATTTATGAATTTCTTTGTTGCTATGTTCACAATTTGATCTTTGATATTATTAGGGCTCGATTAAGCCGTCAAACTATATTTTGGAAACATGCATATGCTCAATTTGAGTAGTAATTTGGATTTAAAGATCAAACAAATATCACAAACATATGATTCAATTAACGATTATTAAACCATACATTTTGCTACATGCCTCTTTCTCAACATAATAATAAAAAATCGAATTGGTGGAGTCTTGTGACTCTCTACACAACAGGTTTATTTTCACTTGTGCTAGGCACATTAAGTGACACTACATTCTTTCCTTTCCTAAAAGTAAAAAAGTTCTAGATGTCCAAACTTCAAACAAGATGAACAAAAATAGTCTTGGAGTTAATGTTGTTATGATCATAGTCAATTTTATTTTTAGGTCTCTAATAGCCCTCATTGATCTAAATATCTTATCATAACCATTTGACACATTTCTAGGATTGTAATTTGGTTGTAAAGTATCATTGTATCACTTTCTTTGATATGTTATCAAGTTTCTACCATATCTATATCTAACATAAAACTTTGGCGGTTGAGCTCTATGATAGTTGATAATCCTATAATCATTTCTAACTCTAGGTTTGTTTACTATCTTTCTAGAATTAGAATTAATGAACTTGATTCTCTTAGTGTATCTTTTGTTATACATATAAGCATATTTTTTTGCTTGAATTGGTTTGTTGTTATGTTGAGGTTTCTGTCCTTTTGTAGAAGGTTGTGTTTTGTCATGAGGATATTGACCAATATACATCTTGTCATACTCAATTTTGGTGCTAGTGTTTGATGACTTAACAAACTTAACAAATTTTGATGTCCATAGATGTGCTTCTTTCAATTCATTTTCTTTGTCAAAATTGACTTTGTTCTCATGGTCTTTTACCCTAGTTTCTAGCAATTTGATTTTGATCTTAAGATCATTGATCATAACATCTTTAACATCCAACGACTTTTTCGACTCATCAAGTAATTGCTTAAGCTTATTCACATTAAAATACTCTTGAAGTTTATTCAAGTCACAAGACTCATCACAAGACTCACAATCATCATAATGAAACTTAGAGAGATCAAATTCTACTATTTTAGCTCGGTTAGGGGCCTCCATATTTTGAGCACTTGTAGTATTTGTCTTTTCTTCAGCAACCTTCTCTTTTCCACATGCATACCCATTTGAAACACTCAAAGGCTTCTCAATTCTTCTTGAAGTATCAATCTTTGGAAGGCTCAAGAGCTTCTCAATCAACTTTGAGGTGTCTATTCTTAGAAGACACAAAGACATCTCAATTCTTCTCGAGGCTTCTTTTTTTGCAAGAGCTTCTCTTTCTTTGGCATTTTGATCATCTTTGGCTTGAGTCAATCTCTTTGTAGTTCTAATTATTTTTGGATTCATGATGTTATTCTTTTCAATAGCTTTGACTGCTAGCTCCATACATGTCTTCTTCACATTTTTGACTAGGGATATCTTGCTCTCTAGCTACTTCGCATCTCCTGAGGTTAATTTCTTTTTCTTCATCTTCACTCTCATGGGACTCACATATTCAAGTAGCTTGCATTGCCTTCTTGTTAGTTCTCTTGAATTGTCCTTCTTGTCGTTTTCTCTTGAAGGAAAGATGAAATAGCAATTTTAAATACTATTACCTTCTTTGTTACATGTTAGGCACACCACCTTTTTGGCTTGAGCTAACATTTCCTCATTCACTTTCCTCTTAAATCTTATTCCTCCTTTGATAATCTTGGTGAGAAGATCATTATCCTTGAAAAATACTTGATAGAAGTTTTGGTAAATGTCTTCATTTTGACTCAAACTTATATGTATGATTGTATGAAGATTGTGCGAGTAAGGCCAAAGTGTTGGAAGAAGTTGAGCATTTTACTTTTTTTGTGGTTTTCCTCATGTGAACATAATTGAGCATACACCTCTTAGGGATGATAAGTAAGAGTTTTTGCTTGTAGTGTCTTAATTGAGCTCACAACGACATCTCATCTTGGCTTCCTTGAGACCATCCATAGGAGCTTACCTACAAAATATTCACGACTAATGTTAGAACCTACTTCAACAAATTTATTTCTCAAAGAAAAAAAAGTCTAAAATAAAGATTTTCAAAAGGCTCACTTTCCTCAAATTTCAAGTTCTCTAAATTTGTGGTTAATTTCACTTTACGAGTCTTTTTTACGTGTTCATTTTCTTCATATGTAAGTACTAATACATTCCAACTTTCTTTGGCACTTGTGGAGTGAGAAAGAGGTAAATAAATTGTTTCATGAATATAGTTAAATATGATATTAATCGCATTGTCATTAATGTACTTGCGTTCTTTGGACTCTCTGTCAATAAAATACCATCGATTTCATTCTTGGATGTCAAACCTACCTTTACAACATCCCATAGATCAAGTAAGCTAAGGTAGTTAACCATATATATCTTCCAAAAAGAGAAATTCTTACATCCTACCTCAAAGATTGTTGGTTCTTTCACAAACTTCAATTGTGTCATTTTCACAAAACAATGTCAAGAACTATCAAGAATTTATCTAATTAGCTAGGTATGAACATTTATGCTCTGATACCAATTATTATTTTGATAAAGAGGATAAAAGGCCTAAAATTATTGCAGAAGCGTTTAACAATTTCAAATACTACTTTTGGATCTTAATCACCTAGCTAAGTCAAGTAAGCACGTAATGATGCAATTTTAAACAATTAAAGCAAGAGAACACACTATGTAACGTGGTCCGACTTATCAACCAAGCCTACATCCTCAGGACCCCCAAATCCAAAATACTTTCCTGGACTGGTTTCACTAAAACAAATGTTTTACAAAAGGGATTCTATCTAAAAGACTTCAAAACCTTGCAAGGGGCAACACTGCTCTACAAGGTAACAATCTTGGTTGACAACACAACTCAAGACAATGATGATCTACTTGACAACACAATGTAGATCACCAAACAAAACAGCTAAAAGTTATCACAAATAGATAATTAGAGAATAACTATTCTAAACATTCTCTCAAATGGATGCTGGAAGGAGGATACTTCAGTGCTTTTTCTGGTTCTCTTTGAGTACTTGTAAACTTGGAGGATTGCTTTTTTGTTTAGCTAGAACATAGGTACCAAGTTTATATAGGCATAACACTTCTTGAAATCTTGATCATGGCTGCTTTCGTTATAGAACTGTTCAACCAGTTTTGATGAGTCAGCACCTTTCTAAAAATGCCCTTGTCAGCATATATGTCTAACTTTTGAACTCTCTTCTTCAATAACTCGTTGTGATAAGTGAGGAATCCGTTATGATAGGTTGGCAATCCATTGTGACGGGTTTGCTTGTGTTACTCTAACACAAACCTCTGCCAAAACCTTCTTCTGCACTGACTTTTGAACTTCTCTCTTTAGGGATCCGTTACAACACCTTCTAGACCCGTTGTGAGGGGTTTTCATGTGTTATTATAACACAAGCCTCTGTAAGGCTCTATTTTGCTTGCTCTTCATGCAAACATGCTTATCTTGACTTGTACATGCTATGTGAAGCCTTTGCAATGTTTAATTATACCTGCATAAACCTACAACTCACCAAAACTCAATTGTGCAAGGTTAGTATCGATTTGTTTTGCAAATTCTCAAATCAAAGAAGAGTTTAATCTAACAAATACTAATAAGAGATGTTGCGTGTCATCGAGTCTGATAAACCGAGACAAGTTGTTACATTTGAGATTTGGACACCCATATGATCAAGTGTTACACAATTTTTTTGTTATAGCTTAGATTCAAGTAGTTGTGATGTTTGTAAGTTTAGAAACTAGATTACCTTTTTAATTATCATCTAGTATATCTGAAAATTGTTTTTGGAACCGACCATTATTATTTCTTATAACAATTTTAAATAATTTTCTATATTTATTGATGACTACTCTCTTACAACATAAATTACCTCTTAGAAACAAAAAAATGAAGTGTTTTTGTGTCTTAAAGAGTTCTATAATTTTGTAGAAAATTAATATTATGTCAAAATTAAGATTTTTAGATGGGACAATAGTATGAATTATGTAAATAAAAAATAGAATTTTTAAAGAATTTTTTTGCATCAAACTGCATGCATTAATACATCTGAACAAAAAGAGTTTCTAAAAGAAAGTATAAACATCTACTTAAGGACACTAGATCACTCCTTTTTCAAAACATTGTCCCAAAAGGTTTTTTGGATGTGATGCTAATGACGACTTATCTCATAGATTGTTAAGTGCAAGACTATAAACCATGAGTTCATTAGAAATACTCAAGGTTTGGAAATAGACTTAGACCATAATAGAGTGTTTGGATACACTTATTTTGTACATATTAAAAGAAATGATAAATTAGATAAAAAAACTCGATTAAGAAAATAATCCTAGGTTATTCATTCAGACAAAAAAAAAATATAAGTGTTATGATCCAAATAATATATATATATATATATATATATATATATATATCTAGAGATGTATCATTTATAGAACATGAACCATATTACAAAGATAACTTTCAAGAAAAAAACCAATCAATCACACGAGCAATCAAACATGCCATTTCCTAATGTTTTTCCTTTTCCCTAAAAAATAGTCAAGAAGAGGTATAAGAAGAAGAAGAAGAGGAGCATGTAGATGTTCAGAATACAAGCTGAATATGAGAAGGAATGAGGAAGAATGAATCAAGTTAAGAATCTACAAAAGAAGTTATCTTGAAAAAAATACTCACGACAAACTCGTCGTCCTATAAGGTTAGGGGATTATGTATCCCACAAGGTGATGTATTAAATTCAAAATTTTATTTCTTATGATAAAATATCACACGAATAACAAGCATATCTAAGTACAATTGTCAATCAAATCAAACCAACTAATTTTGAGGAAGTCGTTAAGGATAAAAAAATGTATATGGCGACGAAAGAAGAGCTTCATGCTCTAGAAAATATGATACATGGAAAGTAGTCACTTTACCATAAAATAAAAAATTCTTAAGTTGTACATGGTTCTACAAAATAAAATACAATTGTGATGATATAATAGAAAGGTATAAAGCAAGATTAGTAGCCAAGAAATTGATTGTCACTTTATCATAGAAAAAGTGCAATCGGGAGAAATCGAAATGCCTTCCGTTAGAAGACACAAACAATTGGCAGATATCTTCACGAAGACACTCGATAAAACAAGTCATCAAAATATACTTCACAAGTTGGGTTCAATTAATCTATTCGAACTCAACTTGAGAGAAAGTGTTGTAAAATAAAATGTGACTAATAATTTGGGCCTTAGATCAATTAAAGCTTATTTTCTCATTAGTCCAAAAATTAGAAAAAGAGAGCAACAACAAAAAATAAAGCTTCTCAATCTTTTCGAAATAGCCGTTAAACTATACGGCGTAGCCGTTAGGATGTAAGTGTATATATGTCTCATCTGTGTACTTCAAAAATATTATAGTCAAGCAATAAGAAAATTATTTTTTCTCATGTTAATAATCTCTTTCTAAAATCTTAATTAAAATTCATCATTGCTAAATAAATGTACTATGGTACGTTAAGGACCATAAGCACTTTCTACAACATTATTCTTTGTAATGAGAGGTATGTTCAACATTCACTATCTTCTCTAAAGACAGTTGGAAGGATCCTGATCTATGTTGCACACGGGTATCGTATCCGATACGATGCGAGTGCGGGAATACGTCATTTTTAAAAAAACTAGAATACTGAAGTATATATAGAATAATAAAAAATCACATTATATATTAAAATGTTTGATTTTGTTTAACATTCAATTACCACTATAGATGCATGTTATCCAGTATTTTGTTTTAAAATAATAATATATATTGCTATGTAGGTTTTAGAAGTAATTAAGATTAAATTAAGTTTGTTCTGTAAGAATTCAAGATACTGATATAATTTAGTATATTTTACTATAGAAATCAAGAGATAGAATATCCTAGATGATAAGCCAAGATTATAAAGCTCTTTCTTAGCTTTCCAACGCACTTTGAATCAGCTTAATCGGAGTTCGGATAAAGGACTTATGACCAAAATACTGACCGTTGCGTACTGAAAATATCCCAGCCGTATCCTTTGCCGTATCGCAGCCGTATCCTGCCATATCTCAGCCGTATCCTGCCGTATCCCAATATTAAAATAATACAATACGCCACGTGGAGTATCCGGTGCGTATCGCACCCGTATCGCACGCGAATCCGAGTCGGATATGTATCCGATACGCGGTGCGGCATGATTTTGGAGTATCCGGGCGATATCCTGATCCTCATTTATCATGAGTATATATGGACCCTGATTAGCTTTCGCACACGAATAAATGTTACAGCCAATGACATGAACTTCGATGCATTATTGAAAATTTGGAATAAGTGTAATGTAGGTTTCCTACAAATCATTTATTGAATGGTAATAAAATTTATATTACATGAAAATAATGATGAACAGATTATTGTTGGGTAATTATATTCCACACTAGATTTTCCATGCCTCCCCTGTTGTAAATAAGCAAAGATTTATGTGCTTATTGCAATCAGTATTTCGTATTTATACATGATTTTCAAAATTTGTTTTGATAACACAAAAATGATAACTAGCCCATCATGGGCCGACAATGATAGAATTTAGTTCATGCATTTGGAGATGGGCTAAATCCTACAAGAAACTAGTGTGGTCAAGGAATAGATGCTGCTATCCTCTATAGTTGTATCCTTCATTTAATATCACACAGTTCAAATCAAACTTGTTAATATCTGTTGTAACATATTCCTTTTATATTAAAACTTGATTTTAGCTATTCTTTTTTTTGTCAAAATAGACGGTGGATATGTGATATCAATCGTAACACCGTGCAGTTATTGACTTATTTCCATGAGAGAAGAAACTAAACCCAAAAAAATATGAACACCGAGAGGTGAAAAAACTAAAAGTGGTCCTATTTTGAAGTTTGTTGGTATCCATTTAAAACAGAGAAGTAGATTACTAGATTTGGAGGACCACATTTGTTTATTTCTTGTGCATGCACATGGTTCCTGGTAGCATTGAAGGTCACATGGATCCACTGGATCGATAGAATGCAGTTCCGGATATGTTAATTTTCAACTCCAATTTGATTTTTCTGTGGGTGTTTATTATCAATATCGATCTAGTTGTTGTTGTTGTTGTTGTCATTGTTGGTAGAACTTTGTTTGCATTTTGGTACGTACCTGTATTGGATTTGAGTGCTTGACATCTTTCAGTTATCTCCAGTTATATACAAAAGTAAATTTCTGGCCATCCTGTGCTCTGCATGCAGCCATGATTACAAAGTTTAGAAAAGAGAATTCCCTTTCTGACGCAAAAGCCAGAATCAGAAAATGAAAATGACACCACAGATCCATCCTTGCTTGCTCACCTGGATCATATTTGTCTTTTCCTCATATCCTTTTGAATGCTCGCAGGCTTTTTATTTTATTAATTAATGATCAAATTGAACAGTAATATGAACATCAATAACTCTTCTCCTGTGTAAATTGATTCCTACGTAATTTTCGTGGCACTAATGATTAGAGTCAGAGGTTGTTAACTATAGCCCATAAAAAGTCGACTAATCAAATTTTGTTTAGTTTAAGTAAATATTATTAAAAAGTATAGATACAATATTCTCAGTACGAATTAAATTCATTCTTTTTTTTAATAGAAGATGAGACATATTGGTGAACGGAATTTAACTATTTTTCTTCACCATCCAATTACGTTTCTTTTATACTCTATTTGGACGGAGTTTAACGAGAAGGAGAGAATGAGATGAAAAGAAAAAAAATAAATAATTAGTCTTATTTGATTGAAAATTTTGAATGAAGGTGAATGATAAATGACGAAATGAGTTAACCTGCTATATAATAACAATTATTTAACATTCAAATCGAGGTGTAATGGAGGTTAACTTAGAAAAAATAAAGGAAAAAAGAAGTTAATTTTCTTTTTCCTGATTTTTTATTCAAACAAGAAGAAGTTAAAAAATTTAAACTTCTTTATCATTCCATTCTATTTCCTCTTTATTTTCTTTCCTTCTCATTCACCAATGATTAATAAGTGGTCGTTGGTCGAGTTGTTTAGTCGTTAGAGAGAGACCTTTGAAATAT
>CAXKVX010000444.1:0-177681 GCA_964058865.1 Eleocharis quinqueflora | reverse complement strand
TTTAGAACTCAACACTGAATGAAAACATTAATGACATGTACACAATTCCATTTAATGTTTCATTCGAGGTCTGTCAAATACCATGTTCCTCTAACATGTATTCTTGTGATTAAAATGACATCTCATGTCTATGGTTTGTAAAACTTAACCATCTTTTAATCCACATTCTAACCTTGTAACGGTAAGTTAGTGTTCCTGCTAATTACATTGGTTAGAGACTTTTAAGAATATATATCATCTATATTATGAAGTTTCACAATTTCAATTATTAACTCAAGTCAGATAAAGGAATGATTCATAAATTCAATAATACTCAAGGTAACAAAATGACAGTTTATTAATCACTCAATTCATGAACAAAGCTTTATGATAATTTATCGTATTATTGACTTCTAGATTATTACAAACTAACACTTTCTTTTCCCGAATCAAGCTGCATTTACCAAATTTGAGGGGTATAAAAGTAGAAGGGTTTCATAATGCTACTTCTACAAACGCATGGGTCGGTTACCGGAATGAGAGAATGACAAAATTGAGGCCTATATTGACCTTTGGACAATGCATAACCTTGTGGAATGTAATGACCCGTATAGCCCCACCGTCGTTAGGGTGTTTTATGCCAACATGACTTACCTTGAAGGGGATGATGTGGGTTTTGTTGGAATCAGGTCATATATGGCGAGTAGACCAATTGAAATCACCATCTACAATTTATCCGAAGTTTTTGGGTTATCCATAACCGATTAATTGGAACAATTGTATGTGACTCATAGTGCATGGTCTAAACCTCCGGAAGAGACATATAACAAAGTTCGTCGTTGGTTCAACAAAAATCCGGTTGAAGATTTTTATGCCACTTGCTTACCGGCCCTTCATCGTTTGGCATTCTTGTTCGATCAATAACATTCTCATACCAAAGGCCGATATTAAAACAATGTGCAATTCAACAATATTTTCTCCTTCGCCACATGATAAACTTGAACGAACGCCGATTTCACATACCTTTCATCATTCTATCTCACATGTTGGCGTGTTAGGATCACCAAATTGGAAGCTTTCCATATGGGCATGTGATTCATCGCATGCTTAAGGTCCAAGGGATTGATGTATACGGCCTTCACATAGCACCAAATCCAAGAAAATCATTCACCGTCCACAAAATCTTTGGAAAGAATCACCCGGTATAGGTTGGGTGCATGAAACAAGTTCTACGAGACGAGGTGAGAAGTTCATTCCGAGACCCGCACCAAGGAACATGTGGCTTAGGCATCCAAATGCCAGGCCAAATCAATACACGGATCCAGATCTACCTCCTCCCATATACAATGTTGAGCCACAAGGTTGGAGGTGGAGCACAACCCCCCAAAATGAGTGGATGCAAGCATTTGACACTCGACTCACACGTGTCGAAGGAAAACCAACGTGCCATATTAATGGAAATGCAACGCACTCTACATGCAACCTTGCTCGCATTGAGGATCAAGTGAGGGCCATATACGAGGATGTGCACTCCGTTGTGTTGGATGGGTAGAGTATGGTGTCGTTGGACGGCGAAATCGATCACGGGTTGGCCAATCCAAGGAGGGCGTCACGACAAAACGAGGGATGGATATCGACCCGAGTAGCTAGATTTTTTTTTGCATTATTGTAGTAGTATTTTGTTCGTATTTCGTTGTGTGTTGCTATGCTTAGGACCCTGTTATTGTGTGTTTGTTGCATGTATGACTAGCTATGACTATTTTTATTTTTGAACACTTGTGCTTGATTGTGAACACTTGTTTTGTTTTAACTCTCATGAGTCATGTGATGCTTTATATTCTTTTTAGTGTTATGATATATCTATATATGGCATATGTTGCTTTAGTCTTATTTACAAAATTTAAGCATATTGCAATTGGTTGATGTGTGTGTTGGTGGGGGGGGGGGGGGGGGGGGGGGGGAGGAGCTATATATACATGAGTGATGTATATAAGAATTTTGAAGACATGAGAAATACTTGTGGGAGTTGGAAGAAGTTTCAAAGGACTCTATGGCAAAAAATTTCCTTATCATTAAATTGAGGGGGAGCATACTTGCACGTTATCACTTTAATTACATAGGTTCATCACTTGGAGGGGGAGCATACTTGCATGTTATCACTTCTGTTACATAGGTTCATCCCTTGAGAGGGAGCATTATAAATACACATAACCCTTTTGTCGATTTCCAAAAAGGAGGAGAAGTTTGTGATATCGGGCAAGTTTCAAATGAATAAAACTTTTATTTGCCTCATGTGTTTTGATTTTGCAAATCGGCAAAAGGAGGATATTGTTGTACTAAACAATGTTTCAATTTGTCGATTTGCAAAACCAAAATACATTTAAACTAACCATTTGTTTTTTAGTGTCTTCATTAGATTGAATTAGAGAACAAAGAAATCAAGATGCAACATTGAAGATCAAGAAAGTATCAAGATATGAAGTCTAATCTCTATTACATACAAGAATGAAGATTAAAGAGCGTCAAGCAGTGGCGGAGCCACGTTGCTGCAGGGGGTGCAGTTGAACCCCCCTGGAAAAAAAATTCAAAAATAACCATATATATTAAAAAAATTAAAAATGACCATGTATTTGATTTTTTTTTTGCATACCATGTAAAATAATTTTTTTCTAGGAATAACCATCATTTCGAACCCTCTGAAAAAATCGTAAAACTTAAACCCCCCTGGCGAGAATTCTGAATCCGCCCATGCGTCAAGAGATGATGATATGAAGCTCAATCTTCATTAGGTGCTATAAATAAACATGTCAAAATATTTTAAATCAAAGAGTTAAGCTAAAAATAGCAAGAATTGGACTTTGGGCACTCATAACGTTGTCTAACGTTGTACAACCAAGAGTGTCATGCTTATTGATCACAACGATGCACAACGATGCAAACGTTGTACAACTTAGCACAGTAACGTTGTACGACGTTATACTTCATTGTATCGTATCTTTCAACTTTTGAAGGTGTCAACTACGTACGTACGTACCTCTTGCATAGACTTACCTCCTACCACCTTCCAGTATAATTTGTCCGGATCGACATACAAAGCGTCGTGCACGTGATAACTAACTAACTAAAGAAAGTAAGAAACTAAAATAAGTTTTAATTTGCAGGCACGTAGTTGTATTAACCTAATTCGGGTACAGTATAAACGTGCCCGTGTGGAAAATAAGCAGTGTGTTGAATGTTGATGGATAATTGCAATTGTTGTTCCACCTATATATATATACGTGGTCTTAAAAATCATGCATGGATGATGAATACGAGGTCGATATCTATTTATCGATACTGGTGGTGAGATCGATGTTGACAGTATATATAGTACTCAAAATAATTGGGAGACCAGACATGTTGCATTTCCCATTATAAAAAGCACCCGTCTCCTCTGCCACGTGTCATTGCGTTCCATGCGCCTCTGGTCCCATGTCCTATTTAGGGTCCCTTTTATAACTGTGTGTATAGTTGCATTACAGTTGGATTAGTTGATTAATATAGGAATGAGATCTTCTAACGCGCAGCAAAATACGGTGCGTGCTGCACAGTAAATTTCAATTTTTGATTTGTATCGAAATTCGTGCAAACTAACTTTTATAATATCAAACTCCTCTGAATTGGACTGTTCGTAGCCTACAACGCAGCAAATCTAGGCCATCCGTAACTGCTACGCGGCAGAAAGAACACCTACTTTTGCCTTAATTTGCAGCAAGCTGTACATTGTTAATTGTTATACTATATATGGTTTATAAGTGACGTAGAAGTTTAAACATTAAGCTACATTGTTTCTTCTGTGTGTTTGTTTGGTGATATATATTTTCTTTCCTTGATGAATAATATGGACATACCCACAAAATATATATATATATAACATGTTCAATTGTGAGTAAACATATGTAATACAAAGCACCGGTCATTGATGATATATTAATTGTGAGTAAACATATATTAATACAAAATTAACACTTTTTACACGTTTTTAATTATCTATACACGATCGATGTCTTTCCGGTGCTAGACGATTTCTAGACAAAATGCCCTAAACGATAAAATATATTACTCTAATTTAGTATCTTTGAATATTTTCTAAAGTAAAAAAAAAGAAAAAATAATAAACTTGATTTTTAAACAGAACAAGGATCGATCTATGTTGGATCAATGTAAAAAATATAATATTTTCTAATTTCTAAGTAAAAAAAAGAAAACAAAATTGATTTTTAAGCAGGACAATCATGTATTTTGGATCAATGAAAAAAATGTAGCCTTTTAGCATTAGGTGATATGCTACTTTTAACAATGAAAAATGTAATCTTTTTTATAGAATATTGACGGGGTGTTGTTCTAGGCTCGGTACTTAATTAAGTACACGAGAGAGCTTATATGAATCTCTCGAGGCTACGTAATTAATGGTTCAAAAAAAAAAGATACAAGTTGTAAAAAATAAGTACAATTGTAGCATGTATGCATGGTTACAATAATAACCTATGTAAAAAAAAAGATACAAGAAGTGATATTCCTAAGGCGTCAAGAGAGGGTTAATTAATTAAGTTAAAATTTGATATATTTTTCGTGTAGATCGTTCTAAGAGAAACCTAGCGCTATTCCACTAGTTTGGTCTCAAATCAATGACACTCATTACATCGTTGCTACTAACTGACATTGTGGGACTGAGGTAAGAAGACAAGAATTTGGCTAATTAAAATTTAAGGGACATTTTAGGACTCATCAGAAAGGAAAATAGAAGTCTATAATGTTGAGAAATATAAGATTAAAAAGACAAATAAAGAGTTTAAGGGAACAAATTAGTCTCAAAGAAGAATCATCATTGACAGTTAATAAAAGCAGAGTCTATACCTAATGAAATAGCGCTACCATCTACCTTTATTCTTTTTTTTTGAAATATAATTGTTAGGGACAGCTTGTATCAACGGTATTGTAGATAGGTACAATAGATATGACTTTTTTATCGTTAGAAATAAAGTGTATATAAGACACTTTTATTACCCTTGTATTTTTTTTACAACAAGTAATATTTTTTTTATTAATGTTGATTTATATTCTTAAATTCAACATGGTATCAGAGCAAGACTAATCCAAAAAAGCTTCCGCAAATCTCTCTAAACCAATAAATCCATTTAAGATACTGTCAAGATGACAAAAACAACATCAGATCCAACCAAACAAATTCAAACCAATCCACTATCATAATCAGGCAATATGTTGATTTCAATTCATCTCAAAAATTGACAAACATGCCTCCACATGGCAAAAATTATATCTCATGGATTAAAGCAGCTAGGATGACCCTTAAGGCAAAAGGCTTGCTCGAGTACATCAATGATAGCAAAGAAAGACTCAAAGAAGGAACCAAAAGTCAAGAGGAATGGGACATGATGGATAGTCAAGCCATCACACTAATAACAACCTCTTTTGAACTTCGGCTCTACCCCTCGTTCAGTCATTATGAGACGTCAGCTGAGCTATGAAAAACTAAAAAAGCCAAAAAAATAAGCCACTCTCAAATATACTATCTCAAGAAAGAAATTCCAGAATTCACGCAAGATTCGAAAGAAATACCCGATTTGATCGGGCATGCAATAGCAAAATATGAAGAACTTAAGGTGTACCGATCACCAACCACTGACCTTACTGTTCTTCAAGAAAGGAAGGAATGGATGGAACCTACATCTTCTTGGCTGCATTAGACTCAAGTTATGAGGTCATTAGAGCTCATATTCTCAACTCCATGAAGAAACTGAACTTTGAGGACCTACGAGGCGAGATGTTATGAAAACTATCGACTTGAATCCCAAGCCAGGGGAACATGCCTTCTCAACTCAACATTAGCACCTTAATGTCGACAAGGGAAGAGGATAGGGGGAGATCATCAAATGCTCTCACTACAAGTGAGATGGACACATCCAAGAAAAATATTGGGTGCTCCATCCTCACCTCAGACCCAAGCGAACTAATCGCAATCAAGAAGAGGCGGCTAAGAGGAGGGGTTCTGTTGCACAAACCCTAGAGGGCAAGAAAGAAGGCATTGAGTCGGGAGAGAATTTGCGATCAAACCCAATCGCAACTCAAAGATCTCATGGAGCAAGTGAATCTGATCTTGTCGCAACTCAAAGAGCTAATGGAGCAAGTAAATATGATCCAATCGCAACTCAAAGATCTCAATCAGAAAATACTAGTATATGGTGATGTTTCCTTTCGAAAGAGCTAAAGGAAGTGTTCTCACCACAACCTATGTAATAAATAGGCTACCTAGTGCCCCTTGAATTTTAAAATTCCATTACAATTGCTTTATGGAAGTAAACCTAACATTGATAATTTTAAAATATTTGATTGTACTTGTTTTGTCCATAAAAATAGAATAGATAAGTTGGATTCTACATCAATAAAAACTATTTTGTGGGATACTCGCTAGAAAAAAAAGATACAAGTGTTATGATAAAAAAAACCAAGAAACTTCACATCTTATGAGATGTATTATTATTTTAGAGTGAGCCTTTTTTATAAAAATGATGAAAACAATCATGTTAATAGTTTTTTGTCAAATGAATTTGTTGTACCTTACTCTAGTAACCTACAAATAAGAGAAATTCTTCTTGAAAATAATGTTGAGATAGATAATCAAGAACCCAAGAAACTGGACCATTATCAGCGCAAATTGGACAATCACTAGTGCAAGTAGGACAATCATAGATGCAACCTAAACAAACACAAGTGTTGTATGTACAACCAACAGTACAAACAGAACAAGCACAGATGCAAGCAGAATAATCACAAGGAGAAAACAAGGAGGATGAAGTACCATTAAGAATGACAAGTCGACAACCTCAACCATCTACAAGACTAAAGAACTATGTAACATATTCAATGCAATATTCCATACAAAATTATATTTCCTACAACAATATTTCTCATGAGCACTATGCTTTCTTGAATTCTCTATTAAAGATGAGGAACCAACAAATTATGAGGTAGCAAAGTTAGATCCTAAATGGTGTAAGGCAATAAAAGAAGAGCTTCATGCCTTGAAAAGAAACTAAATTTGGGAACTATGTGCTCTACCAAACCATAAAGGTCGGTTGGATACAAATGGATTTATAAAATCAAACACAATAATGATGGAACCATTGAACGGTATAATTCTAGGTTGGTAGCCAGGATTATACTCAAACATACGATATTGATTATTATGAAACCTTCGCACCCGTATCCACTACCAAGAATTAGACTTTGCACCAAATTGATGTAAAGAATGTGTTTCTTCAAAGAACACTTGAAGAAGTGTATATGACACTACCACCCAGTCACAAAAAAAGGTATTTCTAATCTTTTTTGCAGGTTAAAGAAATCAATATATGGACTAAAGCGATCTTCACGAGTGTGATATGGCAAGCTTAGTCATTTTTTTTATTATCTTGCAAATTTATGGTGAATTCAGCCGATACATCCCTATTTACCAAACATGATGCCAAGGATACTACATTAATTTTGGTTTATGTACATAATTTAATCATAACCAGGGATAATAGCAATGAAATTGAGAATATTAAAAGGGACTTAAAATAAAAATTTGAGATTAGATTTAGGCAATTTAAGATATTTTCTTAGAATAGAAATTGCTCGCTCTACGAAGAGGTTATTTCTATCTCAAAGAAAATATGTTCTTGATTTACTTAAAGGAACCGGTAAGCTAGGTTGCAAAACGATCATTACCACAATTGAAACAAATGTAAAACTAAATATCGAAAATGGTGAACTGTTGAGTGATATAAATCAATTTCAAAGACTCGTGGGAAATCTAATCTACGTAATTGTAACTAGACTGGGTCTTTCTTATGTCGTAAGCCAAATAAGCAAGTTTATGCATGCATCAAGAACATCTCACTCGGATGTTATAGATAGAATACTAAGGTACCTAAAAGGTTCCGGAAAGAAATATGGATGAAAAATAACAATCCTAACAATGTGTGTGGCTATTTTGATGTAGACTAGACGAGAGCTTTGATAGAAAAACAACCGACTATTGCACGTTTGTAGGCGAAAATCTAGTCACATGGAGAAGCAAGAAGCAAAATATCGTGACTCGTTCAAGCGCCGAAGCGGAGTATCAAGTCATGGCATCCACCGCAAGTGAATTGACATGGATTAAACAAGTGCTAGCTAATTTGAATATCGAGATTAAGGGAGCAATGAAGATGTATTGTAATAATCAAGCGACAAGACACATTACGGCCAATCTGATCTTTCATGAGCGAATCAATCATATTGAAGTACACTGTCACTATATTCGCGAAAAATCCAAAAAGAGAAAATAGAAACTCCCTTTGCGAGGAGTGGATCAATTGGCAGACATTCACAAAAGGGTTAATTAAGCTCCGAGATTCTTGAAGACATATCTTGCAAGTTAGGATTATACGATCTATACAATTCTAATTTGAGAGAGAGTGTTGAGAAATAAAAGATTAAAATGACAAATATAGAGTTAAAGGGAACAAACTAGCCTCGGAAAAGTATCGTCATTGCCAGTTAATAAAATTGAGCTACCATCCATCTTTATTCTTTTTTTTGAAATATAACTGTTAGAGACAGCATGTACCAACGATACTATAGATAAGTACAATAGATTAGAATTTTGTATTGTTAGAAACAAAGTGTATATATATAAGACACTTCTATCACCTCTTGTATTTTTTACAACAAATAATAGAAATTTCTGTTATTGATTCATATATATTCTTAAATTCAACAATAGAGTTAATTTTTGATGAGATTTTGAGAGAATTCTTTTTTCAATAAACCTCATTTTTGTAAGTACCATAAAGACGAACAAAACCCAGCTAGAATGGGTTCAACCATTAGCAAATTAAGTATACGCAATTAAAATACAAGTAACACCTGACTGAGTCGTTATTAACGACTGAAACATTTTCGCCTGTATTTTTCATTTCTCCTTAACTTTGTATCGAAAGAAAGGCAGCGTGGCAGAAGGCGTTATCATAAAAGAAAAAAGAAAAATGAACTAATCGTTTGAAATCACAATGTTTGACTTAATTATTCATGCCTTACTTCCTGACATTTAATACTAAGAGCATCTCCATTAGTAATTGCTTAGCAATTGTTTATGCTTATGTGTCAATTGTTTTGTAATTGTTGGGTTGTATGACTATTGCTTATTAAGCAATTATGGAAAAAAATTGCTTATTTAGCAATTATGGCTATTCTTTTTTTGAAGATGAGTTGGCCAAATGTTTAATTCTTATTGGTCAAGTGTTTAATTCTCAATTGTTTGCTTGATTGTATCAATGTAGAAATAGATTGCTTAATTTCTAAAATTTCTACAATTACTATTTAGCAATTAATTTCAATTGCTCTATTGGAGATACTCTAACGGCTCAAGAACCCGTCAGCATATATAATGCACGCAGACACTATCAAGATTCAAGAAAAAAACCTGAAAACATGTTTTTTTGCACTGCACAAATTTTGAATACATGTCATATATAAAATGACATGTAATGCCTTTTAGCTGATCAGTTTTTAAATCACCTGCTCGTCGAATCATTTGTACCATTCAAAATTCATCCAACTGCTCAAATGCATGTCCCGTGAATCAAATCACTGTCGTCGGATCTGAGCGGTCAGGTGATTCGGAGCCTTAACTTATTTGCTCAAGTCAATGTTCTGTTATCAAGAAAAAAGTTTAAGATAGAGGCATTTTCCATGCGTTAGCAATGTTCAACATGTGTTAGAACTGGGTTAATTAAGATGTTAATTTGCAAACCCTATTTTGTGGTATTTTTGGATGTCTAAGTTGCTAACTACTTGGCTGTCAAGTTAATGTATAAGTTTAAGAACATGTTCATAAACTTTTCTATTTTTCAAATTTTGTTATTAATTTATTTAAGTTTTTTGTTAAAATTGTCAAAATAATTATTATCAAGTGATATATAGCTCCTCATCAATGAAATTCTACGTTCTAACATATGCTTGTAGAGGTAGTTATGATACTTCGTGTTCTATATATAGTAATTATAGGATGTATGATGTAAGATTTTGTAGGGGCGTACATGCAATATGACCACCCTTAAAAAAAATAGTGGAATGTGACATATTGGTGTGAGTGTTTTAATAGTACCTTTAATTGATTCACAATTATTTGTGGTGAGAATGTGGACAGGAACATGCAACCAAATGGAATTAAGAGCCCCTCATGCATGTCTCTTTCTCTATTACGAATTTCTTGAATTTTTTTTTCTGTTTGACTCTCAAAAAAAATAAGAATTACATTCATAACTCTATTTTCAAACATTTGACAATCATGGCCCTATTTTTCTGCGTTCAGCGTTCATTCAGACTAAACGCATGTGTTCACGCTGAAAAAACAAATGACAAAAATGATTAAGTATGATGCAAAATTTCAAATCTGTGTTCACGTCTAAACGCTGCGTCTAAACGCTGCGTCTGAACGCTGCATTCAGGCAACGTTGTGAACGACACGTCTGGACGCACGTTCATACGCTACGTTCAGACGTGAACGCAGATTTCAAAAGTACTTGGTATTTTTTTTTGCTTCGTAAACTCGGGTGACCTCTATTTCTGAACGCGTGCGTCCAAAAAACACTTCTGAACGCTGAATGCAGAAAAAATAGAGTCATGACTGTCAAATGTTTGAAAGTAGGATCATGAATGTAATTCTTATTTTTTTGAGAGTCAGACAGAAAAAAAATTCGATTTTCTTAAGCTATCTAAATTGACAATTAATTAAGCAATCACTAAGTTGCCAGTTCAATCTGAAAAAGATTGACACAGTACGACGATTTGCAAGGATCAAAGATTTTTAAGTCTGGACACAGTATCCGACAACAACAATAATAATTATAATTATTATTATTATTATTATTATTAGTTACAAATAATAATTTATTAGCATATGTTTTTAAAATCTGCTCACATTTTTTTCATCTTATCTTCAATATCTTCTTAAATACATTCCATTTACATTATTATTTCAGATAAGTATGTATATCAAAATTATTGTAGTTATTTTACTTTTAAAATTAAACCTAACTGCAATAAGAGTGTCTTATTCTTAAAATATTTTAGATTATTTTGAGCATTTTTATGCATATAAATTATTCTTAGTATTTTATTTTAGTTTTTTGTAATACACGTGTTAATATGTTATTATATAAATGACAAGATTATAGACAAAAAATTATATTTTCAAAATTTTCAAAGAACTTTGAACTAGTTTGATTCTTCTTTCAAGATTATAACATTTCTCTAACTTCCTAAATTGCGAGCATATTTGTCAAAAAAATACAAACAGTAAACTCCATAGGCACCTACCACCAATTCTACGGTAAAACCTATGCACTGCTATTCTACCTAGATACAAACAGATGAGGATTGTTTACAAGTGCTTTAAAACAAAATATTTAAGCCTTGCAGGAAAATGTTTGTAATTAATGATGCTCATAAGAGTATAAATTTTTTCTTAGTTTGTCAACATAGATATAACATGATGGATTTCTGAAGAAAAAAGGAAATGGATTTATTTTCTTAAAAAATGAGAATTATAATGTGTATTTCGTAATGGAAGGTTTGAGGAACTTGCTCTATAAGGGAAGTTTGGAGCCCAATGTTACAGCAATCATGATGGCGGTTAACTAAAAAAAAAAAACTAAAACTAGATCCTTTTACAAGGCATGTAACACCCAACTGGCACTACAACAGAAATAAGATATAACAGTGGCATTCTAAGGTCTATTATAGCGGATAAAAAATCGGTATAATAGAAGAGAGCTGCTATAGATACAAAGCATCCGCTATAATAGATTCAACCTATTATAGCGGACCCAATAGAGAAGCCGCTATAATAGACCAGGAGATATTTTCTGTCACCTATTATAGCAGTAATACCTTACCTCCGCTGTAATAGGAGGGCTATAATAGCTCCTTTCTGTGGTAATGTGGAACTCGTTAGAAATATAATTAAGAGTACAAAAGCACACAAAAAAGAGTAATTAAAATGAAACACAGAAATTTAACAAAATGAGAGAAAATAAGAAACATAAATGTTTATTTGTTTATGGGAAAAAAAAACAGAAATGTAGTTTATCATGCTGAATTCCAATTTTAAATTTTAAATTCACCACTTGTATGGTATAGAATCACATAAGATGCATATTTGCTAGTTTATTAGTTTGTTCTTTTTAGTTGAAGTTGAACTAAATATCACAAAATCACTGCAAAAGGTACTTGTAAAGTGTTATAGTATTTACTGAAAAGATAACAGATAATATTAATTTAAAAGTCGGTACTATCTATAAGAATAAGTCAAATTAATGCAATTTTTAAATAAAAGGATGTACATTTAGCCAGCTTAGAGTAAGGATATTTACACCTAGGTTCTAGAAATAAGCTGTCATTAATTTGTGGATGATTTGTTCCCAGATTTTATGCAAACGCAATTTCCCTTGCTAAATTTTTTTGAAAAGTTTCCTTATTTTAAGGATGTCATTGATTCACAATTCTCAAAAGTTTTCTTAATTATTCACCTTAGGATGTCAATCAAAGAATTGACAAAAATTCGACCACACTGGTGGGAACCCTTTTTTATGAAACTTTCATCTTGAATCTTGAGTTAACTTGTCACCTTAGTGTCAATTTATTCTCCAAATAGCACCTTTGCAAATAACTTTAATTTTGTCTCAAATGAGTGGCATTTATCTACTATGCATAATTTAAGTTGTACACAAGCGAGTGCCTTTACTGATACAAATTTCTTTCAAATTCCAACTATTATCTTAATGACACTAATAAAGGTATTGCTGTTATTTAGATTTTAGTTGAATCATGGCTTCTTTTTGGATCAATTCCTTGTCAGCTGGTACAGATATTAATTAAGCATACCCGTGTTTAGGTTGTTTATTGAAATACAATTAAATAGCATCCCTATCCAAGTAGGTTTTCAAGTAGATATCTACACTCTACGCCTCGTAACTGGTCCCAATTGGCTTTTGTTCTTTTTCTTTTCTTAAAGCTCATGTAGCTAATCTTAAAGTAGTACGAGGCATTAAATTAAGGTGCAAGCTATTGGTAGGGATAAAGTTGCAAGAACCAAGTATGCTATCATCGAGTAAAATGTCAATTTCCATATAATTTACATTTAATTATCCCGTGCCTGTATATATATCAACATGTACGAACAAAAATTGGTTGCATCACAACACAGGATGGTCAATTTAACAGGGGTCCAGGGCAAATCGACAACCCCTTTTGGGAGATTGTTTCTACTTCCTATAAAATTCATATCCATTTCAATTGATATTTGGGCTACTTTGTCCCAATTTGGGCTTGTTTGATGTCCAGTTTTCTGGTCATGAGGTCATCAGTTAGAATACCATATTATCAACAAAAGAAAAATAATCAAGTTTGTATAGTTTTGATTTGCTTTTATGAGTACTAATATGATTTATTCAAGTTAATGCTTCAAAGTTCACAACCTGTAGTTTGGTCGATAGTAAACAAGCTTTACATATTGTCGCCCATTTTCTATGATATAAGAATGTGAAAAACAATAAATTGAATGAATAATTGCGATCTTACTGTAAATAGATCCTTCAGTAACTCTAGTACTGGGACAAGTACTGTGGTATAGATCAAGCTCAATAAAGACTGTAGCACCATCAGTATATTCTTTCAGCTGTAGAAACTTGACGAAGAAACACAACAATAACTGTGATATTATCCTTGCTTCCACGTGCCGCTGCCTCTGTGGCCAGTCGCTTGGAGCACATACTGGGTTCTTTAACTGTGTCTTTGATTATGGATATCACATCCTCATTTGTTAGCACATCCCATAACCCATCACTTGCCATTACCTTTAGGAAAACAACCAAGATGTGATTCTTTTTTTTTTAATTTCAAGATACTCAAACTATCATTTGATTATTTGAATAATCCAAAAGGACAAAATATCTAGTATATGGAGTTCATGCCAATCAATCTCCACAAGTATGACAAAAGCAATAAGAAGTAAACATACCAGGAACTCATCTTGAGAGGACAAAATGGTTTCGATTATCTCAGGCCTTGCAGTCACAGCAGGTTTTAAATCATCATCACCAATTGATCTTGTAACCTTAAGAAATTAAACAAAGGTGGAGAGACCTCATTTTTATTAGTCAAGTACAATAAACATTTCTTTAATTTATTTTCACCCAAGTCCCCAATTACTAGATGCAGCTTGAACTTTCTGCAGATCTGTGTCTGATTTGGGAGTAAGCTTCTCTAAACTTGGCTTCTGGATACTATTGTAAAACTAAAATATACAACTCAGCTAATATGTATTTTGATCAATGCATGTTTAAATAAAGCACCAGTGCCCCTTAATCTGTTCTGATTTTTCAATAAAAAACAATGAATTAAGAAAAAAGATGAGTATAAAAAAAACAACCAAAGCGAATCAAAATGTCATCAAACCAGAATCATAACCTAAGAACTAGTTCCAAAAGATTCATGTAAATACTGACATCAGAGTGCTATGGCACCAAACATAGCATCCTGATGTACATAACAGAAATTAACTGGCCTCTTGAATTAAAAGGAAGTATGAAAGGTTAAATATTAAAATATATGACTTAAAAGAAAGCACCTGGTCTGTTGAATTAAAAGGGAACTCAAAAACGTAAAAAAATTGTATCATATGAGTTATGAGATACAAGTTTAATGAGCATGGTGTATCACCTGCAATGCAGCAGGACCCACACGCCATGTATCAACTTGCCATTTGACATCCATTCCCTCATTAGTAACACGTTCCCTCTCATCAGCACAGCTCGCTAAGTGATCCTATATATTGAATATTTCTTAGCCATATCAGCTTTTCTAAAGAAGATAATATCATGAATCTGCAACAGCTTTTCTAAAGGCTAATTTCATGTTAGCCCCACAAAGCATTCAGCAACATGAATACACCAACAGAAAGGGAAATTATGAATGTTACCTTTATGACCTCTACAAAATGAAAATACCACACAGAGACCTCTGTCATAAATTCTCAGAATGACCTAATTTAGTCTTAGTTGTGCACAACAGATAAAATAAGAAAGATTGGTATCAATTTGGTGGGGGCTCTCAAGTAAAAAAATTTAGTGCTGCAGATAGCATAAATTATATTCTCGCAACTTTCAGTGGGTATGAACATAAAATTTAAAAACAACTTCATCACCTTACTCATTGGAAAAGGCTGGCCAGCTCGATTTAAAATGGCACGACAGTCACCAGCATTTGCCACGTATAGCTTTTCTCTAATGACCAGTGCTGTAATAGCTGTGCAGCCAGGATGCCACTCTTTCTTCATTATTCTCCTAGAATTACGGTAAAGCAAAAGCTCCTCTCTGAAGGCTGCATCAGTTTTCGTGAATGACTCAACAAGCATGTCAGATGGGCTGTACAAGAATCGTTTCAGTTAGGCACTGAGTTTCTGAAAGTACTATTCTCCCTTTCTGTTCCCTTTTCAATGATGGAAGAAAAAAGAAAGCCTTTTTGGATGCTAATAAAATGTGTTAACCTTATTTTCTGGCTGAGCCTAAAACCTTTTACTGCATTATCAAAATATTGTTACTGGAAAAATTCTAACAAATAATGTGTTAACCTCTCAGTATGGCAATTATGTTGCAAAATTCCAGGTATTGCTCTGGCAGAAAACTCAGCAGCTGCAGCACCTACACATATAGATAGTTATGATATAACATTGTTTTCAAAAAGAGTGAGGCTATGGCACTTCAAAAAGCACCACTTATGCGACTTCGCTTTCTTATCTCCAATTTCAAAGTCTTATTGACCGATCCAAACCGTTGAACATGAGCGAAAAGTTAGTTTTTTTTTTTTGATAAAGACCCCCTTGGCCGAGCACTCAATTATTTTAAGGTGCTCATTATTAATTCCCCGCAATTCCCACCGCCAGCGGGATTTGATCCCCCGACCTCCCATTGAGAGGTTGTATCCCTACCAAATGCGCTAGGCAGCGGGGACTCAATAATGAATGATTTTCCACCTCCCCAAGAAATAGTAAAAAAATCTAAAAATTGTAAAATTCGCTCCAATGAGATTTCATATGGAGATCAAGTTCAACACTTTGGATCGATCGTTTGAACTTTGAAATTGGAGATATGAATGCAAAGTACCACGTAAGTGGTGCTTTGGAAAGTATCATAGCCTCATTCTTTCAAAAGTACCCTTCAAAGGTAAAACCCATAGCAGACAAGGTTATATGCAGTAATATGAATTGATTATTTTACATGTATTCCTGTGTTGATATATTATGGTAACTTGGGGGAACTTTCAAACCACCATACCAGTAGCACATCATTAGTACATGATACTCATCCCACTGAAATTTACAAAAGGCCTACAAATAATGATATACACATGCATGCATTGCTATGATAGCCACCACACATACACTAATAGAAAGACATGCTATAACATACCTCTGTGACCATCAAAGATCCCAAAAGCATGTACATCATGATTACCACACATGCTAGGCATCATGAAATGATCATCCTCCATAGTCTCTCTTCTTCCACATGTAGAAAACGAGCCCCATGATAAAGCCGGTCTGTATGCCTCTGTGCTGCTATTGTACCAATTAAATGCCTCCCCATTTCTATTATCCATTTTCAATTTTTTCCCAAATTGTTCGCCTTGTTTATACCAGTTTACATCCTCCTGGTACCGATTCACCTCTATTGTACCACTCTGACCATGTTTACCAGTTGAGATTGGCTTAAACTGATTTTGATGTACAGTCAATTCTTCAACAATTTCCCGAAAGGAAGGTCGAGATAGCGGGTCCGGGTTCCAGCAACGCTCAATAAGAGCTAAAAAGCTTGGTGGATATCCAGATTCTGATCTGGCGATAACAGGTCGTAGCCCCTCAGATACCACCTTTGCATTTAGTTGTTGTTCAGTATATGTCATTTCAAGTACCGTATGTGCCTGTAAAAATAAATAGCTAGAATTATGTTTCTTACAAACTTAGGTAATCAGTATGTTCTTTACAAAATCTATAATTGTTAGTACTGCATGTTCCTTACAAAATCATTCCTGCAGTTGCATTAGATAATTTGACAATTGAACCAGTATAATAACTAATCAGCTGTAAACAATGGATCTAAACAGCAACAGGTAAATGGGACAGATTTTACATTTGTCACTACAAATCCAGTAGTAAATAAATTTCAGTTTACGTAGTAAAGAGAGAAAAACCGAATACCTGGGCTTCAGCACGTAGATCAGTATAAGGAACAACACCAGTTAGAAGCTCACTACATCCATTCGAAAATTATAATGACGCGACGAATCTCATAATAGCATAAGATTACCATTGAAATGAAAGAAATAATTCTTACTTAATGGATATGGCAAAGCTATAGACGTCTGATTGTTCAGTATGGATATCCTTTTTTAAGATCTCAGGTGCCATGTAGATTAGGGTTCCAACCATATTTTTCTTATGAAAACCACCTGTTGGTTTGCCTGACGATTTCCAATTTTCAACAGAAACCTTCTTCAAATCCTTCTTGTATGCAGCTAAACCAAAATCTGTCAGATGTGGATGGAGGTCCTCGTCAAGCTGACAAACATTTTCAAAACAACTTTAAATTAAATTTATTTCACAAATTCGAATAATAGTTGAGATATTTATTCACCACAGATGCTAAAATTGAAAAAATACCAAAATATTTGATGGCTTTATATCCCTGTGTACAATTCCAAGGCCATGCAAATAATCCAGAGTCTTTGCTGATAATTTCCAAAAATGAGAAAAGCAAACACAGTTTAATCAGCTTTCCAAACAAAATGAACATATTCACAGATATGCCAACATTATCTCGAGTTAAGAAGGCAAAAGGAGAAGATGTTGTCACCTAAGTCTAAAGCAATGGAGACCGCAATTTCAGGAGACGGTACCCACTCCTCGACATGTAACTTCTCAGCCAAGTTTCTCGACTCGTAGAAATGGTAGAAAAAGGTGTAGTTAGGTGGCTTCGCATGAGCTGCAACCAACACGGCCAATCCTGGATGTTCCAGCTGGCTACAAATCAATTAATTGACTATCACTCAATCCTTACTTTCAGGAAACAAGCACTGTTTGCTTTTGTTTTTAGTATTTGCAAAATTTTACATGGAAAAGGAATTTACTCTGAATGAATATCTCTTTTCATGTGACAAATTTGCTCCATTTTTTAGATTTTCTTCTCATGAGGTTGATGATTCAGGGCAGGGTTTTTAAAAGTAGTGAAATTGAAACGAAAGGCAAATAAGGAATAAAGGATGATATTCAATTTAGCAGAAATGAAGATGGTCAAATTTTCTTTTCTTTTCTTTTTTTGTTGAATGTAAGTCCAAAGTTTTTATTTTACATAGTATGTCCCAAGCCAGAAAAAAGGAGGGTTGTGATAGGCTTGGTGAGCCAAAGCCAGGAAAAAGGAGGAGGGTTGTCAAAGGCTAGGCGAGCCAACGTGAAAATTCAGCCATTCTCATGCAAATGAAGTCCAATTGATTTTTACTCAGACTGGGTTTCAATCATCTCTAGCCTACCCAACATGTTTGGGACTAAAGACTCTGTTGTTGTTGTTGTTGTTGTTGTTATTGTTGAATCAAAGTCAAAATGATTTCACTCAAAGTTTTTCTCACAAGAATCATACAAAAAGTAGCACTGATTAAAAGAATGTAAGAAAAAGCTAAGAGGAAATAAGAATGAACCATTGAAGTTGCAATTGGTAGTGAAACTTATCAAGGTCTTCAGAGGTAGAAAGAACTGGCTTCTTAGCTGCAACCCTTGCCCCATACAGCTGTGCCTCATAAACCGTGCTCTCCGATCCTTTTGGGGGAAATTCAGACACGATCTCAAATCAGTTTAAAATGGTATTCTCAATGTTTTCAGTTAAACAAGTTTTACGGTGATATTCTTGATGTTTTGGTTTGAGTTAACTATAGTGAGATTAAACTTTTTTACAAGAGAAGAGAGAAAACTGAATTCTAGTAAGGTAGAGCTTTGAACAGGTTCAGAACTCCAGACACCAGTCTCATTGAGATAAAATTACAATTAGCCAAATCTATGTAGATCAACCAGAAATTTTACATGGACTCACAACTATAACTACGAAAAGGAGACTAAGAAAATAAGAAGTTATCTAGTCAAGCAACTTACCCTAACTAGCGTTCAACTTGGAAAGAAAGTTATTATATAGAAATATAATTAAACTAGTAACGCAAATCACCTGGTACTAACTAGATATTAGCACTAACGAATGCCCAAATTGATGACGAGATACGATGGAGAGAGCTAGAAGGGTAAAAAGATCAATACCTCGAGCAATGGGAGCGAGGAGGCAGAACGAGTTGGAAGGAAGGTGGAGAGGTATCTTCTCACTGATACAACAGCCTCTGTAGCATGTGTTAGGCTCAGTTATCTTCATCTCCACCATTTGATTCTTCCAGGTTCATACGCTATTTTTTTGTTTGTTTCTCGAATCTAAAGAGAATGATGGAGAGAATCTAAAGAGGGATGCCAAAGTCAAAGGGGCTGGAATGACTAATGAGGAATCGAACGATAACAGTCAAAACGGGTTTAATAGGAAAATTTTCATAAATGGATTATGGACCCGAGTCCGAATAAATAATCAAGCGCTTCTGAAAATTATTACAAATGGTCGAGATTGCGTCCCTAACTTCCCTAACTTCAGTCTATTATTTTAATATTTTTTCACTTTTCATTTTTATATAGACTTCACTGAACTGGAAACTAATATTTAGAGGTGGCAATTGGGCGGGTCGGGCGGGTTTGGGTCGGGTCGGGTCGGGTCGGGTCTCGGGTCGTCCGGTGCCGACAACTTTCGAGTCACGAGTCGGGTTGGGCGATGTCGGGTCGGGTCTCAGGTCGTCCGGTGCCGACAACTTTCGGGTCACGGGTCTGGTCGGGCGAGTTCGGGTCGGGCCACGGGTCATCCATTGTCGACAACTTTCGAGTCACTGGTCGGGTCGGGCGAGATCGGGTCGTCCAGTGTCGACAACTTTCGGGTCACGGGTCGGGTCGGGCGAGATCGGGTCGGGCCACGGGTCGTTTAGTGCCGACACCTTTCGGGTCACGGGTCGGGTCGAGCATGATCGGGTCGGGCCTCGGGTCTACGAGTGCCGACAACTTTCAGGTCTCGGGTCGGGTCGGGCGAGATCGGGTCGGGCCTCGGGTCGACGAGTGCCGACAACTTTCAAGTCTCGGGTCGAGTCGGGCCTCGGGTAGACGAGTACCGACAACTTCTAGGTCTCAGGTCGGGTCGGACCTCGGGTCGACGAGTGCCAACAATTTTAGAATCACGGGTCCGGTCGGGCGACGTCAGTTCGAGCCTCAGGACGACGAGTGCCAACACTCTTGGAGTCACGGGTCGGATCGGGTGACATCAGTTTATTATTATTATTTTATTTATTATTTATAATTATTTATTATTATTTATTATTTATTATTATTGTTATTATTATTTATTATCATTATAATATTTCAACATTACTATTATTTTATTATTATTTATGATAATAATTATTATATTATTATTATTATTTATTATTATTATTATTTATGATAATAATTATTATATTATTAATATTATTATTTATTATTATTATTATTATTAAGATTATAATATTTTAATCATGATTAGATCTGAACGCTTGACCGCCGATTATATAATTCAAGAGGGCTTTTGTATTATAAAATCTGATCCGTTCAAATCTAATCGAACGATCCAGATTGGTGGGTGCACATGTGTCATTTCAGATTGTGTTACAGGTCATCCCAGGTAGGGTCGGGTCGGATTTTGGGTCTACATGTGTCCATTCGGATCGGGTCACGAGTCGAAGTAGGTCGGGTCGGGTCGGGTATCGGGCCCACGGGTGTCGCTTCTAATCGAGTCACGAGTCGAAGCAGGTCGGGTCGGATATCGGGTCCACTGGTGCCGCTTTTGATCGGGTCACGGGTCGAAGCAGGTCGGGTCGGGTCGGGTCTCGGGTCTCTATGTGTCGATTCAGATCGGGTTACGGGTCATCTCAGGTCTGGTCGGGTCGGGTCGGGTTACGGGTCAACCTTTGTCGCGTAAGATCCGGTTATGGGTCGTGTCGGGTCGGGTCGGGTTACGGGTCAACCGTTGTCGCATAAGATCGGGTTACGGATCGTGTCGGGTCAGGTCAGGTCGGGCGGGTTTCTCGGGTCGGGTTCTCCCACCTCTACTAATATTCCACTAGAGATGCCACTATTTACCGCGCCTCTAAAGAAATTATATTTTTTTTTCTTTATGTTGTAATAGTAATAATAATTAATATTTATAATGATAATAATAATATTGATAATAATAATATATTGAAAATAATAATTTTATTGATAATAATTATAATAATATTAATAATAATGAATACAATATAATAATTAAAATAATAATACTAATAGTTGATAAACCTAGGCGTCTAGGTTTATACACAATTTTTCAGTTTCAACAATTACAATGATTCAATTGCAACTTTTACAAAAAAATTCACACAAACTATAATTAATTCTATTTCTAGGAAATACAATTGAATGTAAATAAAAGTAGAGAAAGAAAAGCTTAGAAGGGATGAGAAATTGAAGTCGCAATACGTTGACGGAATTCGGCAAAAGCCTACTCTTTGGATCCCGACGTCCCCGTTTCTTGCTATAATAAGTTTGGTCCGCTCCACTACATACTTGTTCTTACAAAGAAGATCATCTCCCTCTTACACACTTAGTTGAGAAGAGAGGCAAATTACACAACCAAAGAGAATAGAAAATAATAGAGAACAGATGTAATCAATAAACAACCAATCTCTCACTCAATACTAGATTAATTTAGCTTAATTAGACTTGAGAAATGATTAATGGTTTTAGCTAGGTTTAGAGCACTAATAGAGGAAGGTGGTTGTTGTTAGAATTTGAAAATAAAGGATGGAGAGAGATGGGGGCGAATTGAGGAGCAACCCTCTTTCATAGCTGAGCAAAAACTAGGCCACAAAGTGTCATAGCTTCGAACCGTTATAATGATTGGGACAACCTTACAATGGTTGCTGAGAAGATGCCAACAATTCGAGTCGTTTGAATGTATTTTTCTGAGAAAATTTGGATTAACTGTTGCAACGTTTGAAATCGTAACACAACAGTAAGCCCTGACTCGAAAATGGATGAGTTTGGGGAATTACATTTGCTCAACCGTTGCAAAAATTCAGAACCGTTATGCAACTATTGATGCTGAGTTGGTGTTTTTGGTAGGTTTTTGTATATCTTCTCAAGTCCAATTTAACCAAAATTAACTTTAGCATAAGTAGGATAAAGTATTATAGTCTTCATACTCGATCTTGATGATTTTGCTCATTCCTTGCTTTTCTTTTTAATTTTGCAAAATGATCCTGCAAAAATTCTAAAATACAAGAAAATTGATAAAATGCTAAAAGGTTTTTTAAATCGACAAATATGAAGAAATTGTTTGAGACAAAAATCTGCCCCTTTTGTCAATTTGCAAAACTCTATCATATGTGAAAATTTAATAGTTTTCATTTGGAAAATTATTTGCACATTTGCAATGATAATAAAGAAAGAATAATAACAATGAATAATATTGGAAATCAAGCACACAAATAAGACAAGTAGGCATATAACTAATACAATGTCATAAATTTTAAAACACAACAATCTTACTTAATACATAACAAGTTTTGTAAATAACATAGCAATCATAACACACAAAATAAAAACGAAATATAAGTACCCAAAATAAATGGAACTACGACTCCATGTCGCTATCATCACCGCCTTCTTCCTCCTCATTGCCACCATTGGTGATGCCACCGTGTTGACTAGGACCTAGGGCGGCATCCTCCTCATCATCCGGACCGAAGCGTGCAATGTATCAAGCCTTAAGAGCCAATTGGTCATCGTACAAGGAGTTGAATTACATTTGGCCCACTTAGAGAAGGAATGTAAAGCTCCCTCAATACGATCAAAGTGTACGTGAAGATGACTTTGGGATTCCTCAATACGGTCACATTTGGTGTTCTATTGGCACCAGAAAAGATACCAATTATTAACCTAAAAATACAATTTATTTATCACTACCATGTTCATAACTAATACAATTTATTTATCACAAATATGTCAGCTGATGTGAGTTTTACTAATCCTAGTTGCTAAAAGAAAGTTGCAAGTATACAACCGTCTATTACAGTACTTGGGGTGTCGAATCCACAAGGATAATTCGGATTTAGTTTTCAAATTCTAATAATTTAATCTAAGTAAAGAATTAAATAGAATTTGTTGTTTGTTTAAAGAAAGAAAGAAAATAGTTGAAGTTTGATTTTGGTGTTTTTATGAAATTAAAGAAAATAGTTGAAGTTTGATTTTGGTGTTTTTATGAAATTTAGATTAAGTTCAACGCAATTAAAAAAATTCTTAGAAAATCAAAACAAGAGAATTAGGGATCCTAGAATTTCCTATCCACTTGTTGACATCTACTTGGTTGATTAATGTTTATTTTGTATTATGAATGCGCAATTAACAAGTTTTGATATTAAGGAATATTTCTATGTTAACACCATATCTAAACTAAAATAATTTTCACCTCTCGGTACTTGATCATCTTAGTCTAAATTCATTAAGATCTAATTGCCCTAATTAACTTAAACAATTGTAATTCACCTTTTGATACTTGGTACAATTACTCAATTTAGTTAGGTTAAACCTATAGATAACAATTGTCACATTTTGGTACTTATATTATTATATACATTTCTACTTGTGGTCAGGATCTAACAATTATATTTCTCAATTTAAATTATTAAATCCTAATTATGCAATTTGATCAAGATTACAATCAATTGAAACAAACACAAGCCATATGACAAAAACAATCGATATATAAATCAAGTAAATACAACAAGTTTCAAGTTCTCCCTAAAAATCCTAATGGAGATTAGCCCAACATGGTATGTAATACAAGTAAATCTCAAAAGAAAGTAAAAGAAAAGTAGAAAGAATAAATCAAGTGAAGAGATGATGAATCTAAGGATTCCTTCTCCTTATTCTTCTCTCTTTAGGATCTTTATTTCTCTCTCTAAGTTGAATAATGGAAGAACTTCTTTCTTAAAATCAAGACCTGACTATGTCATGGAACCCTCCTATTTATAAGAAAAGCTAAAACCTCGAAATAAGCCCTCAAAATTCTTCAAAAATAGAAAATAAATTGTTATGTCGCCTCAGACTACGACCATAATGAGCATCATTATGACCGTAGTAAGTGTAGAAACTGTCAAAAACCAAGACATGAAGGCAATCTTGTGCTCTGTCGGTGCTGGTTACGGTCATAGTCATGGGTGACTACGATCGTAATGGTCAGAAATATCTAGAAAATGGCTCAGGAAGGAGATTTTGGGCCTCTGAAAAGACTGATTACGGTCGTAGTAAAAAATGGCTATGACCGTAATGGATTTTGGCTAGCGTGCAACACTTACTATTTTGGTCATAACTTCTTCATCTGAACTCCGGTCGGAACGATTCAAAGTGTATTGAAAAGCTAAGAAAAAGCTCTACAACCTTGGTACATCATCTTGGGCATTCTTGTTTTTATTTGGCTCCTTTCTGCATTTAAAACACATCTAGGATAATAAATTGAACTTTGGACTAAAACTTGGTTATTTAAACCTAAATTTATTGAACTTTGGCTTAAATTACACAATAAATCCTAAGGTCTTGTGTATACAGTTTTGGCTTATCATCAGCCTCAGATGGAATTGATTGGGATGCGTTGGACTTGTTGGATGATGACTGGAACAACGATGAAGATGTGTTCAAATGGGGGAAGCCTGCCCAATGGTACAAAAGTCCTTAGACTTCTCTAGATTTAGGAATTTTTTTGTTTTGTTTGTATAGGATTAGTCCTCTTTTTTGTTTTGTTTGAATAGAGTTTACATGAGGTTTTTGTTTGTAATCCTGAATATTTGTATGAATGCTTGATGTTACATGTAAACAGTTAATGTTATGGTTATGAAACAATTAATTTTAATGCTAATATGTCATGTATTTATGTTTTGATTTGTTTGATTTGTTATTGATGTAGTTTTAATGTTGATGTGAGTTTACATGTAATTTTTTTATTTTCAGTGTTTTTTTCAATAAATGTTTTTGGCTCTTTTGTGCACTGGTAGTAGCAAGTTAATCGTGCCAAAAAAATTAACGTTTTGCACGTTTCTTACGTTTAACTAAACTTAAACGCAAACGCAAGAAAAAATCTTTACGCTCTTAAAACGCAATGTAAGACGTAAGATGATATTTGCGTGATCGTTTCGTGCGTTTAATAGTCCTGAGTACATTAAGAAGAGAACAAAAGCTATTTATTCTCTGTTTTTGTTTTTTTTCTTAAATTCACTTGAAATTCCAGTCTCTTTGAAGCTTATATGGCAAAAATTGTTTACATGCTCATCTAAATTGATCATAGTCAATTCACCATCGCCACTTTAAATTTTGTTATTTGTCCGTCCAAAATTGTCTTATTAATAGCATTATTTTAAATTTAATATAGTTACATTAGATGATTATATAAGAAAAAAGTTTATGAATAACTAAATTCATATGATGCTGAAAGAATCTCTCTTTTTTTAGCAAATATACATAGAGTATTCAGGTTGAGTTTGTTAAAATCAATAATTTATATATTGTAGTTGGCATTTCACAACTAAACTAGAACAACTTGTCAGTCTAACATTTGAATAATCAATAATTCCTATGTTGACACTTACATTATTGTTATTCTTGACCGGCCTATATGGTCAGGGTGTCAATGGATACGATACAGATTGGGTAGAGTTATTTTCATATTCGTACTCGTTCGAAATTACTATTACTCATAAGTCATACTCTATTCTTATCCGTTAAAATTTGACATATTCTTATTCTATCCTTATCCATTAAAATTATAGGGTAACGAATGGAAAATGGAAGATACGGGTAATATTAATATAATATTTTACAATTTTATAAATGAATCATATTTTACACAAATACACTTAAAATCAATATTTTTCATAAATAGAAACGCAAAATGAGAGCAAATAGAGCATATACATTAACGAGAAAAAAAGTAATATATAATGTGAAATATTAGACTAGAGTTATAATTATAAGATCTGTTTTTAAAAGAATTAAACGAGAAGATGGTAACATTAAATACATAATTAGTTTGATGAAATTAATTTTGGTAGAATTCAAGAGACAAACGTTAATGTTCTGTTGAAAATTAAGAGTTTTATTGAAAATGTTACAGTTAATTAGATGGTCTGCTAGAAAGTTTAAATCACTAATGGATTAATTACTTTTACAGATTTTAAAATAGAACATATATACTTATTTATATTTATATATATTATTTTATATTTACTCTATAGGATAAAGAATACGAAATAGTTTTTACATGTATTCTTATCTATTTAGCTAACGACAACTTATTCATACTCATATCTGATAAGCTAATAAAAAAAATTATTACTCATATACATCTTATCGAATACGATACAAATCGAATTAAAAGATAAAAAAATTGCGTTAACCGCCCTATATATGACTACTAGAAGAAACGAAATTTATTATTAAATTAAGAACACAGAACACGCAATCAATCCATTCATTCATGTACCCCACAATTAGGACTTTAGGAGTTAAAAAATAAAGCATGTTACCTCATTGCTTTTGGTAAGGTTCATAGTAGCTCGCCCCTTGAGAAAACAATTAAATAGTGACCTATTGACACCAAATTGATTATTATTTTTGTCATCTATTTTGTGAACAAAATAGATAAATTCTATAATTCCACGTCAATAAAATATTTGGATAAGAATTAAAGAACAACCGATTGCTTTCAACAATGTATACATGGTTTCCAACTCAAATCCAGATTTCAAATTTTGAGATTGACTACACGTCAAAATTGGATACCAAATTCATCTTTCAAATACATTTCAGATCTCACTGCTTCCAAACTTCAACATATCTGAACAATTAAGAAATTATCAAATGAAAGAACATACAAAAACTTAAGTTCAAATGGCTACATCTTCCAGAGAAAGGTGAAAGCTTCTGAAAAACAGCACAAACAAGTGGTAAATATTCCAATTAGAAAATACATCTTGCTACCATTTTATCATGCCAAATTAATCTAATGCAAATATCACACAGACCCAAAAAAAATCAGGACAAATCTCGAATAAATGATAAATTACAAATTGTACATGTCCTAACTAATTACAAGCTTTTATGCTAGCAAAGGACGCCGATAGTTGTCTACAGGTCTCTTACTGTAATATGCGTACAACAGTAATTGTACAACTCCTAATACAGTGCCAATGCCATTAGGAATCTGAAAATTTAAAAAGCATATATTAGATTAGTACTTCCTCAAATTGGCCTCTGTAAACAATGAAATACTTCATTTCTTTTCCTTCTAAAAAGTTTCTGGTGTAAACATAAGGATCCCACAGAAAAGCAAAAACAAAGAATAATATTTCAGCACCATAACTCAAGCTAACAATGACCAGACATTGACCATATTACAGTTGATAAGGGATTTTAACTGAGTTGTGGTCTCTGGTAGCATCAGCATGACAAGCCCTTGTACGGTTGTACCAATAGTAAAATAATGGCAAGGAGTAGGACACTTACATAAATGAAAAAGTCATGCAACAACATGCCATAAGAAAAGAACGAGATACTCATAAAAAATGTTGCTAGAGAGAGGTAGAATGGCATGAATTCTACGCTCCTAGTCCTGATCACTAAATTCTGACAAAGAATTTAAAAATTAGTGTCAGAATAAATAAAATGCAAAAGATATGTTGAACATTAAACAGAGAGAGAGAGAGAGAGAGAGAGAGAGAGAGGTACAATGATAAACAAGGGGGAGGCAAACATAGAGATCAGAGATGCAACACTCAAATAACCAAGAAGAATCTGGCGACTGGGATGGTCAAATAATTCCAAGCTAACGTAGGCTATCATTGCAAATAAGCACAGTGCCCCTATCAGCAAACCTCCCATTCTTAACTGCTTCAAAATTAACAGAGGTGTTTTTAAAATAAATTACAAATATCAGACAAATATGGTAAATAAACAGAGGTGACATATTTTATATTTGGATGAAATATTTAGAAGAGCAGTTACCTTTCTTCTTGAGTTGGCATAGACAATAAACAGGATTAAATAAGTCAGCTGAAAAGCTGCACCAATAGAATTGACGGTGACAACCAACACCACACCATAAGATATAAAAGGGAGGCCATACCACATGCATATGAGGCAGTTCAAAAGGGAGTACAGGTACGGCAAACCTGAGAATTGCTCAGTTGATTTGTTCTGGACAATCCTTTTAAATGTTGGTCTGAAAATTACCAAAATAAATTTACCATAAGTATAGTCTTATTTTCTTCTTTGCATTTTAGTCTTATTAGGTAGTTATGAATTGGTACCCACTAAAGATGGTACAATACAAACCAGAAAGGAGTTACCATATAATTCAATATAGGTAAGTCAAAGTAGCCAATCAGGCTTGGCCATGTTGCCAACTATTATTGTTTCAACTTTCAAGCCAGCTGTTTCATATTTTTTTAAGAAATTTATGGAAGTGGGTTTCTTGAAAGCAAACCCAACAATTCAGCATATTTGGAAATAAAAATCAACAGTTTTCATTTGCATCCCAGTCTCATTTACTGGTAATCTGGTATTTGTGGATAACAATCAACAGTTTTCATGCGCAATTATAACAGGGATCAGTATCTTCTGCTCTTATGGGTAAAGAGCAGGGTCCTGATCTTATCTCATCCTAACCCTTCAAATTTAATCAACGCACCAGAAATTATGTTATTAGTAAGTAGAGTATTCGGTCTGCCCCTTCTTCCCATTTCTCAAGTTTCTGCTCACGTGCACCTTTCTTTCCCTTGGTTCTTCTCACGTACACCTTTTTTTATTATTTGAACCAATAGATCATAACTCTGATAACTTGGGTAAGGACTTTTTTTTTGAAAATTTGCCCAGCATTCACAATTAAAGAAAAAAACTACTCCTTTCTAAAACAATTAAAGAAACGAAAAGGACAATCGGAGCACTAGTCCTAAATCTAAAATCCCTAGCAGTAAGAAAATGAAAATGAAAATGAAGGTCTTGAGCACAAATCAAAAGTCTAAAATTGAAAATGAACTACTCCTAAGTCTAAAAACCCCTACCAGTCTAAGGATCTTCTAAAATAAAGAGCATTGAAGCATTCTAAGAATACCAGTATTTTTTTTCATCCGATGTATACACATCAGCCTCCTTTAGATAAGCCATTCGACAAGCATTGAAGCAAGGATTTCTATTTAACATATTGTTCGAATCTAACTTGATCCTTTTACCAGAATTATCATCAACTTAACCAGAAAAAAATGGAACAACTAAAGATGTGCATTCATATTAACAAACACATATAGGATAAAAATATAAACATTCAGACAGGAAAGAAAGAAAATAGTATACTCCGAAATTTTAAAGACCCAAATAGCAATGGCCTGAAACTTGAGTAAAGATACTGGCACATTCTAAATTATTTCATCTTGATATCTCAGTACTGTATGAAGTGTATACTTGATGGATCATTGTTAAGAAAATTATGGAGTGTTGATTGTTGAGAAACGGAAAAAGGGGCAGGCCAAATACTTCACTTAAATAATAACAGAAATTCTGGTGGGTTGATTAAATTTGAAGGGCTGGGATGAGATAAGAGCAGGACCCTGCTCTTTACCCATAAGAGCAGCAGATACGAATCCTTATAACAGAACTCTAGAATTTCAGTGCTGTTAATTGGCCCAATCCTTGCTTCTCCCTACTATTATTTATTTATTTGCTTAAATTTTGAGAATTATGCGCCTCCAACCAACAAATGTTATGCTGAATAGATACATGAGATTTAATTCAAGCAAAAAGATACTAATTTTTCTATTGATTCACAAAATTTCCCAAACTGAAAAGCTGAATACATTATTTTAACAGTAGGCTTACATTGGGGAGATGAAGAGCACAAAGGCAAAGATATTTCCTGCATATATTAACAACACACAAATTAGCAAAAGGCAACAAAAATCTAGTATCTGAATCTCAATATGAGCAATGAAAGGTGCTCATTGTTTTTTCCTTTCATCTTTTAAAAAAGATACTGATTATCATTGCCATCCCTGATCTCAAACGTCTCTCTTTAAACTTGGTTATAATCGGACAACAGACAATAAAATTCCATCCTAATTTGACTATTACTAGGCAAATTAGATCCATAATCACTCGATTACAAAAAACAATGGTAATGTTCTCCTCCATGAAAATTTGTAGAACCTAGATCAAAGAAATAGGAAAGGGTACGAAAACTTACCAGCAATGCCAGCTGCATAGCAACATATTTCGTAGAAGGAATAAGATGCAAGTGAAGTTGCCGAGGCTGGAGTTGCGTTCGCTGATACCACCCAAGAGCTCATCAATCCTCTCTCTCTCTCTCTCTCTCTAACGCCTCCTTGGTTTTCTCCTTTTCACAAAGCTCTCGCCTTTCTCTCACTAATTTATGCAACCAACAATGGTTATACTTCGTTTCTTCTCTCTGGTTTTTCTTTTCCTTTTCGTTTTTCCCCCCAGAGAGAACCCAAAATTCGAACGACCCGATATCCTCTATCCCAAGAGAATATCCGTCTCCCGTTAGTAGCTCGTCTCAATTCAACGCTAGAAATCTCCACGAAATCTGAACTGAAAATACTCTCTCTCTCTCTCTCTCTCTCTCTCTCTACATATCCTATTGTATATCCCCTCTCCGTCGGTATTATTTGTTTTCTTTCTCTTTATTAATCGAAACTCTTTCGGAAGCGTGAGCTGTGCACGAGTCTTATTTGAAGCGAGGAGGTAACCACTTGTCCTTTTATAATTTTCTTTGTCCCTTCCTACGGGAATGAAATAGAAATTTTCAAAAAAAAAAAAATTTATAATTAATCATCATCCATTCATTTTTCACTCAACATTTGTTATTGTCTTGTAGCTGGAAGGAAGATTCTCTTGACAACAAAATGACAATTTGGTTGTCATCGGATGCATGATTAGATCAGATATTAGTACATTACATTACATTATTTGTTCATAAATTCATGTAATACTTTGTACCGTGCAATGTGTAAAGAAAGATTCAAATGCATCAATCGGACGGTATAGATCAACATGGTACTGAAGCCATGTGTAGCGAATATATTCATCGCATGTGATGGGTTAAAATTTCAATTGGTGCTGTTAAAGATGGGATGTGCTTGAATAATATGGATTGTTGCGCGATTAACCGTTATGCTGGGACGGATTCAGAATTTTTGTCAGGAGAAGTAAGTTTTATAATTTTTTTCAGAGAGGGCAAAATTAGACATATTTTTAAATATACATAGTTATTTTACAAAAAAAAAATTCAAATCGTATAAATATACAGAGTTTTCTCCCAATTTTTTTTTCATGCCGTTATGTGTCTGATGAGGGGCGGAATCAGAGTCCAATTAAGTCCAAGCATAGCTAAGTTCAATCATTGAGGGTGAGATCAAGTTCGAACACAAATTCACTAAAGTCCACTAAAATATCATTAAAAATTCATTTTTACTACAAAAATAACTAAAAATATACTAAATTTTGTTTTTTTTAAATCAAGCCCGACACTTGTCCGGCTTGCCCGTGAATGGATCCGCCCTTGTGTCTGATTCTATTATTTTCAAATATCTTACTGCATTCATACCAGATACTTCTCCAATACTATGATTTTTTCGGATATTTTTTCGATATTTCTTTAATTATTTTATTTATTTTGATCGACAAATTCGATCTGATACGTCCTGCAAGAATCGATCTTATAAAATTGCTGAAAAATTAGTGAAAAATAAAGCACGAAGGAAATTTGAATCGAAAACAAATCTCTTTTCTTCCGGACACTAATTATGTCATTTTCTCTCATTTGTATAATAATATTTTTTATTATATATATTAACTTATATATATATTTTTTAAATCTTCTTATTGTCACACAGACACAAACCTGGTGGACCCATTAGGCAGCATACGGCCAATAAAGAAGGCACATGGCAAATTGGCTAAGGTTGAGACGTGTACTTACAACTATTATTTTGTAGGAATCGAATTGACGGCGTGTAGCACATGTGCTATTTTTTTTGTAGGTCGTCGGATTTTTTTTACTGCATCAAAATTCATGCTTATATTTAAAACTTTTTTATTTTTTCTCGTTGACGATTAATTCGAATTAGACAGTCAATCCGAACTGTTTTTCTTGTAGCACACTTACTGCGTAATAGCAGAAGTGGTTGTGGAGCGTACTCCCTGCAATTTTAAAGTTCGTAATATTTGAACCATCGGATCATTTATCAATGGAAGGAAAACGACATGTGTTTCTTGATTTTATTTCTCCGACATTGCCATCAGAGAATTAATTACATCCTTCATAATAATGTATTTAACCATACTTAAAACAGATTACAACAACTAGTTTCTAAAATATCCTTACAGTAAACAGTATATAAGAAATTAGAAATATAATGTAAAATTTTGAAATTAATGCTCATGTTAAAAACATTGTTTACAACCATCTTTCGTAATCGTTACGCACGTCAGAAATGTTTTAACACGCTTAAATAAATTCAACACATGATTAAATCAGGTCGCGAGAGGACATGATTTCATTGGATTTTCTTCCACTAATTCTTCCAATAATTGCGTGGTGGCAAGCAGATGAGCCATAGGGTTCTCCATTAAATTGGGAAAAAGAACAAAGAAATGTGAAACGCGTGCTAGTTTCTTAAATTCAATACCAGTTGATATTGTGACAATTTCACCTCTGGTTGATATTTAATCTAATATTATATTTTTTTTAAATGAACAAATATTTTCAACACCTTTAGAAATTCAATCAGAGGGGCAAAATTGTCACAAAATCAAAGTTTGGAAGGATATTTGTTCATTTGAAAATTTTGGGAGGGTGTTTGTCAAATATGAAAGTTTAGGAAGGGGGTGTGAAGATATTATCCTTTAAAAAAATAATGAATATCTAATGGAAGCCCTTAAATCAAAACAAATAATCAACACCTTACTAATATATAATGTAGAGGAGGATCACCTGAAAATATTTATTTTGACTAGCATGATAATAAATTTTTAAATAAGTTTGAGAAAAAAATATGTATTTATTTTGAAATAATTGATAGAGTTTCATCATACAATGTAAATCTCATTTGAAACTATATTAAAGAACATTAAATACAAACAAGAATTTTCGTTTAATTTTAGATGTCTTTGATAAAGTATCAAGTATCATTTTAGATTGCATGTAATTTGGAACACAACTAATATACAAGTTTACAAATACATCTATAAACCTTTTTATTTTTTATTTTTTTTATTTGAAAATCCATTACGAAGGTTGTCAAAATTGTGATTCCTGCAGTAATTCATGCTAATATTTAATGTTTTAAGTATAATAACTTGTTTCCAATTACATGTTACTTGAATATATTGCACACATACTTATAATATATTTATGTAATATAATGAGTTTTCCTTCATGCATTACAAATGCTTTTTAACAAAATCAAGCATAGTTTAAAGTCATTAAATCATCAAAATACGAATGTTTTCCAAAATCTATTAAATACCCAAAAAAATATTTGTGCTCGATCTGTGATTCATAAAATTTAGTCAAAAAATATGTTACCTCAGTGAATAATTTAAATAATATGTTATAAGCATCTACTGAACTTAAAACTGCTTCAACCTCAAATCGGGTAAATAGAATTTTCAAAACTAAGAAATATCATTCAAATGATGTCATCAAGAATCCGCTTTTGATTTAGTAGTTCAAGTAATGCTCTCACACACACAAAATCGCACGTTCGAAATTCAGTGATGAATTAATTTCTGAGAGTCTTTAAATCAAATTTGAATCAGACTTGAAACGTAGACTCTACTTCTTGTAAAAAATCATTCAATGTCATAAAAAAATTTGCACGGCCAGGATTTGTTGGATTTGATGATTTGAAAAAGGAAAAAAATGGTATTATCCTTTCTTCCTATCGTTTGATGAACTCTAGGATGAACTAGAGTTTATCATTCCGTCTCGTCGTCGGAGCTTCCCGCTCCGACCTTGATAAGATGTAAGCCGTCCGATTCGTGCAGCACATGATTCAAAATTCGTGTCTACAAATCTCAACCCCTCCTACATCATCTGAGTCGATCGTCTGCTACACCGCACGATGCCGTGCAGTAGCGGATTTGAACCGACCCGGTACTAGTAGTTCCAGAGAAAATGATTGCTACACATTATTCAACTGCTCCGAAATTTCCTGATTCTTGTAGCAGTGCACAATATTTGCCAAAAAGGAAAATAGGTGTATCAACAACAAAAAAACGCAGAGAAAAAATCTTTAATTTTTCTCAGAATTCCAGAAACTGAAAATCTTACATGGTCCCTTCTGAGAATCTCTGAATTGCAGAATCGATATGCAATCATACATCCTAAAAGGCTCAGAAAACGCAAATTAAAAATAGACAACGCAGAGAAAAAGCAACTAAACAATTTGAGTTAAACTTCCAAAAACATAAAAAAAAAAAGAGGCTTCTGTTTGGGTAAGCACTTTTATTGTTTGAAATACTTCCTTGAACTGGATGATCAATTCTTATATTTAACTGTGTTATTATAACATGTAAAAGATTCGATCATAATCTCTCTTATTACCATTCGTTTGTTAATGCTGGTAAATGATGTCTGATTCATTCTCAATTATACAAATATGCTTTTCTTTCAGAAAGCAAATAAAATCTTCTAACACAGTAACATGCACATATGTCTGCTGTCTGCCCCCGAATTCCAGAAACAAGAAAAAACAGACCAAAATTGGGTAGATTTTAGATATATTTTAGACTTGATACTGGCATTGAGGGGCCTTTTAGATTTTAGACACTGATGCTGACATTGCCAATTTCATTATATACTCGTTCAAATATGAACAGGAGAAAAGAAAATAGATATTATTGGAGCACCAAAGTTGCAACCTAAGATTTCTCCAGGTTGACCACAATTCACAAATGTCTATTATATCATTATATGTATTGTTACAGCAGACACAAGAAAACCCATGTGACAATCATGTTTTCATGAGCTAATCTTTGAGGCAACCTTCATGATAAAAAAATATTATCTAAATAAACTTCCCTTGTACTTGTAGGGAAACAATGACTATAATTGTGCAACACACGCACCAAATAAGGTCAGAACAGTTGAACTTGAAAATGTCCTTTAAGTCCTGTATATTGACAAGAGATTCTTAAATTAATGAAACAATAATACAAACAGGTGACCTATTTCTTTTGAAATAATCCTATTTCACAAAACAAATACACTGCAACATGCAGAAAAGACAAAATGAAAATCTAGGAGAAAAAGAAAATACATGATCACACACATAACTTCGCTTTATTGCATATTTTTATGCTAGCAAAGGAAGTTGGTAATCATCTCGCGATCTTCTACTGTAGTATGCATACAACGCTAATTGTACAACACCCAATACTGTTCCAATACCATTAGGGATCTGCAATTTCAGCAACAAATAATATCAGAATTGTTGTACTATTATCCTCACAAATAAAGAAGGATCATTTAAAGTAAGCCCAGAAATGTGGCTCTTAATAATTATAGAGTTTTCCTATGATGTTTCCCTATTTAATGAATATGAAATAAGTTCTTTTTTTTAGAAAAGAATATGAAAATTAGCTTGAAAGACCAAGCAGGTATGAAGATGGGAAACACAATTCGAACATAAATCAAGTGAAATTTCCCTTTCTGTCTGCATCAGGTTTAGGAGGGATAAGTTAGAAGCTCTATCTAAAGGGATCACAGAATTGGAGACTTACATAGATGAAGAAGTCTTGCAATAACAAGCCATATCCAAAGAAGGATATACTCGTTAGAAAGGTAGCCAGAGAGAGATAAAACGGCATGAACTCAACACTCTTTGTCTTTATTACCAAATTCTGAAAAAATAATAATAATCAAAGTTGTCATCAATGGAAAAATAGCACCAAGAATTCTTAACATGTTGAGAGCGAGAGACGGAGGCATACAATGACTAACAAAGGGGAAGCAAACATGGAGATGAGAGATGCGACGCTTAAGTAACCAACCAGAGTCATACGAGTGGGATGGTCAAAAAATACAAAGCTAACATAGACTATCAATGCGAATAAACTGAACACTCCTATCAGCAAAGAGAGCATCTTTAACTGCATCACAACAACAAAGTAAGAAAAAGAAATTAGGCATTAGAGAGCTTATACGTAGGTCGAACAAAAAGGAGGTCGGTAAAATAAAAAATAACCAGCTTAGGTACTTTTTTTCTTTTGTCAGCATGGGCTATGAAGATGCTTATATAAGCTAGTTGGAAGACCGCACCGATGGAATTGACTGTGACGACCAGTATCACACCATAAGAGACAAAGGGGAGGCCGTACCACATGCATATCAGGCAGTTCAAAAGGGAGTACACATATGGCAGCCCAGAGAATTGCTCAGTTGATTCGTTTCGAACTATCCTTTTAAATGTTGGTCTGGAATGTATCAAACAAAATAAAAATCTGAGCAATTGTTGTTTGAGTAAATTTACCAGTTGATATTTGACTAAACTGATGTCGGTAACAGTTAAAAAATAGGTCATGTGTAAATGCCATTGCCATCTTGTACCGAGCGAGTACTGAAATTATGTTGTTAGTCAAGGAAAAATTAAGATAATGCTATACTAAATACTTCGTAAATTTGGAAATCACCCTATATGTCTTGTACTAGCACTGGATTCTCATTTTGAGAACCATTATTTTATGACTTCATAAGATGGAGGAGAAGTGCATTTCATTACATTTTGACAACTATGGTTCTCCAAACGAAAAACACTAGCTGTTGAGCTTTATGTAATGTTCACACTAAATTAGCATAAATTTATTTATCTAAAGAAAACAAGCAATTTTAGGCATAGAAACCTATTTCAAATGAACTAAAAGGTATTGAAGATCTCTCTTTCGTCGTAATGGTAAATTGACTGAATTAAATTGATTTATGGTAACTAATCATTTCTTTTAACATCATCTCACAAAAATATGTAGTAATGGTTATAGTTTGTAAACCTAAGAAATAAGAATTAGTGGGTGTATATTTGCAAAAAATGAATAAATTAAAAAAGGTAAGTCTTACATTGGTGAGATGAACAGAACAAAGGCGAAGAGGTTGCCTGTAAAAATGAACAAGTCTTTAATTAGAACAGCCCTGTAAGCTAACTTAGGAGCAAATGTCCACAATAATAGTATCTTTTTATTATATTTTCTGATTTCTCCTAATATGCACTTCTGCTTTTGTGTTGTTTTTAGTATTATCCAAATTTGGAACATGTAAAAGTCCTTAGCTTCCACGTATAACATGTCTGGTACATGCTACGTCAGCACGCCATGATCGACGTGCACCTGTCTATTATGCATCTTTACCACATGTCTTGAGGTAAAATATGATGCATCGACAAGCTCGTGTGCCATGTCAGAGTACAAGATTTCAATCCATATATTAGGCTATCTAATACCTGATTTGTTTCAGTGGAGAGCTCCTGATACTCAGGCAATACACAAATTACTGATCATATTAATTTTCCAACTGTTACCTTTATATATAGTTCTGATTAAGCAATTGTAATTGAAAATTTGAAATATTAACCAAGAAGAAAACACAGAGCAATTTTCTCTCTTTGAAAAGAATTTAAGTTTGAGACAAAAATAACAAAAGAAGACAGAAAAGAAGAGACATCAAGTAATACCAGCAATTCCAGCTGCATAGCAGCATATCTCATAAAAAGGAGAGGATGCAAGTGTGGTTGCTGCAGCTCCAGTTACTCCAAACCCACCAAAATAACTCATCAATTCTCTCTCTCTCTCTCTGTAACCCTTGTATCTAACGAAAATCTCCCGAAATCAAATTTCAAAATTGGTCTTCTCTATGAGTTACTGGTACACGAAGCTCTTTTCTTTTTGTACCAGTAGTTGGTCTCCACAAAGACATATATAAGCCAAATTGCAAGTATCTTCTCTAATATCTCTATAATTTTAGAGGCTGGAGAAATTCTCAACTATTATAGAAGCAGAGATCGAAGCACAAGTCGCATCATGTCTCTAATTTGGCGCTTAGCAAGTAGCAAATATATCTAGCTTTGATTGGTCCGGAAAGAAAGATGAAAAGAAAAATAGAAAAAAGAACTAATAAGTAAAGAAGTGAAGCTTATTTTATCTGTAGTCAATTTTGAGGCGGGAAATACACGCCGCAATTTTATTTGTTGCATGGTAATATTTTGGGCAAATTCTGCTTTACTTTAAAATTAATTTAGATTATACTATAATTGATAATAATAATTAATGACTATAATGGAATTTTTTTTATGTACATGTCTGTCTCGTGTCGAACTTTTGTGCTCTATTATTATTATTATTATTGGAGAGACTAAAATTTGTTCTCTAATATTGTTTATGAAAACTAATTTATGATTTTTAGCTATTATTTGAGGAAATTACTTGGCAGTTTTAACAATAGTAAAACATAAAAGTTCAATCTAAAATGTAAGGTTGTATCATTATCTATTATTACATATCATGTCAGAAAAATATAGTGAAATTTGATATATTGTTTGTGGTATCTCAAATGTTTGAAATTTTAATAGTTTGAAACAAACTACTTTTTTTAAGAATTAACAAATAATATCTATAAATAGCACGAAATTTGGTTATTAATATATCCACATGTTCCAGAAACATATCTATAATTTTATTTTTTTTCAATATTACTATGTTTTTAGTTCATTTTATATAAGGTAAAAACTTGGGTACTTCAAAAAGATGAGTATATTGGATACTCTAGTTTATCTGGATCGTTTAATTCATTGAAATTGATGAAAAATGATTCACTTTAATTTTTATTTTATTTTTCAATGAATCACTTTTTACCAATATCAATGAATTGAATGATCAAGATGAGCTTAAGTATCCATCCTTTAAAATACCAAGTTTTTGCCTTTTAACTATCACCTCAAATACAAAAAAAAAAACATAATTAAAATTGCCAAAATAACCAATTCTCTAGTAACGTCTCCTCTTACTATCAATGAAAATTGAGATTTCAGAATTTTGTAGCCAGATTGACTCCACCCTCTTTTGGGACCCACAGGATTCGTGTGTATTTTTGTCAGAATATTTTACCTTTAAGCATCTTACTATTATTTCTACTAAATGTACGCGCGAAAAATTAAATTTTAAACTTTCTTATTATAATAATAAAATAAAATTAGAATAAATCGTTTAAGTAATATAAAAAATAAAAAAACAACAGCAGAAAAAAAATTGCAAAAATAAAATGCTACATTGAAAATATTATTTAAAATTATTATAGCTAAGCACGTTAAATTTTTATATTATTTTTATATATGTAATGTAATAAGATATCTTGATCAACATCATATAAGCACGTGATCTTTCTTGTACCACACACTAAAGAACTCTTTTTCTTTGACGAAAGTGAGCTTAATTGGCTCATTTAGAATTTAATTAACTAAAAAAAAAGTGAGCTTGTCCACGTAGCTTCGCCATTGTCACACATAATAACTTTGATCACGTCGAAATATAAATTTAGTATGAGAAACAGAACCCTTAATTTTTTTATCTAATCGGTGATATAACTTCCATTTGTAAGAAACTAAGAATTTATGAAAGTGATCACACAAAAAAAAAAGATGAAATAGTTAGAATAAAAATTGACTAGAGATTTTCTTTGTTATCACCTACAAATACATACAATTCAAATAAAAATTGAAGCACTTGAGATTTTCTTTAAAACAATACAAATCCTACTACATGAAATTTCAGCTTTCCATAACAAGAGGATGTATGCACCCGGTCTACGGTGTACGAAGTGTTCACCAAAAGACAAACAGGTTCACATCTTCATGTCAAGTCAAATTCAAAGGTGCATTTTGGTGGCTGTCGGAAGAGAGAACAAGTCATGGCCATAATGATGCCTTCTTGGACCGTGTTCTTCCACGCCATAGTTTATTATTCCTTGGCTCCTCAGAATCTGAATATCTAATGCCCCTCTTTGATTTTATTTTATTTTATTATTTTTCCTTTTCTTTTTGTACGACCAGTGCCGCCACGGATATGCCATAAGCCTTCTCTCTGTAAAGTCTTTGCTAGATTCGGCTCTGTTTCGATTCTTATTAAGATTTTGAAAGGACCGGACCTTATAAGGGTCGGACCTTATTTCAAAAATGCAGGCCCCTATTTATCCAGTTCTTTCAAGCCCTGATCCCGTCCGGCCCTGATTCGGCCCTCTGCAACCCTTAACCACGTCAGCCCCTCAGACCCTTATCAACCCTTTAACAATTAAAAAAAATAAAAAAAGAGACCAAAGCCCTTATTATCCGGCCCTGATCTGGCCCTTTGCAACCCCGAGGGCCTAAAGGGCCGGGCCTTAGAGGAGCCGGACCTATTTCCTTAAAACAAAGCCCTTATTACCCGACCCCTATTAAGCCCTCTTTAGATCCAGCCCTTACCCGGCCCTTTCGTAGGCCCAACCCTTGTAAAGCCCGGTCCGACCCTTTAGACTTTCTCTAGCCATGGCCCCCTATATTTGGAAAAAAAAAATTAAAAAGAAAAAAATTCTTTAATTGACCCTATCTCTTCAGAATTCAAACCATAAATAGTTGAATTTGATATAAATAATTCAATTTGATTGGCTGACTAAATATTTTAAATAATATCCTTTCAAAATTTTAAGTAGTGCTTGAGATTTGAGAGAACTAATCTGATGCAATCAATTATATTTTGTCTTGTATAAAATATTTCTACTTTAATCCGATCACTTCCGCACGTGACGAATGACGCATGACGCACGAGAAATGACTCATGACGCATTATGCCCGACGAATGACTCATGACGCACGCCTTATTACGCAAGACGCAAGACACATGAAGCATGTCGCAAGCGCATGATGCATGACACATGATGCAAGTCGCATGACGCGTGACACATAACGCTGCTCCTCATGACGCAAGACGCTGCAAACCGCATGACGAATGAACTTTAGCGTCCTTGACCTTTTGTGAAATTCTTAAGATGTCATTGACTCTATCTGTTAAAAAAGTTGGGACCATATCCCTCTACGAAAATTTTCCGTGAGATCGCGACCTGCCTCGCCTAGTCGCCTAAGTTCTATGATTTTTTTTTTGTCGCCTAGAGTTTGAGAGAGAGCGATAAAAAGTTCATCCACAAATATTGTCTATTTAACTATTTTTTTCAACTTTTTAACTCATTCCGCTTCACTTTCCACGTCACAAGTAACAGGAAAATTTTCACAGAAGGCCTAGCAGCAAAAAATTTCAACAGATAGGGCCGGAGGCACCCTAAAAATTGCACAGAGGGCCAAGGGCGCGATTAATAGTCGCGTCCCTAAGCAGATTCCGTTTTTTTCCCTGAAATCAAGGCGTCCTGCATGTGCTTTTGCAGTTGTGGGCCCGGGCACTTAGGGGCGCGATTATTAATCACGCCCCTGGGTGATTCTGAATTTTTTTTTTGTTAAGTTGTTCATATTTGTACCTTTTAATATAATAATTATTAGTTAATACTAATATATAATTGTTTATTATTTGTTAATATATCAATAAAAGTAGTATATTCATATAATATTTATTATTAAGCAAATTAATGATAATTTCAATATACAATAAATTTTTAATATATGTATAGTTGTAATATAATACTATTAATTTGTCTTGTTAATTTTTTTGGGTTAATTAATAATTATTTATACCCTTTAATATAATAATTAGTTAGTACTAATATATTATTTTTGGGTATTTGTTAATATATGTATATTAATATATATATACATATATATACTATAATTATACTATAATTATACTATAATTATTATTAAGCACAAAATAACATAAATTTATACATATGTTGAAGATATAACAAAATGATAAATATTACATGTGTTGTAATATAATACTATTAAATAACATAAATTGATGATATACAATATATGTAATATTATTAAATAACAAAATGATAAATATGAAATAGGTTATACATATGTTGTAATATAATACTATTAAATATTACATATGTTATTTATACACAATATATTACAAGAAATAATAAATTTATGATATATTGAAGATATAACAAAATGAAAGTATATTCTCAAACCACATTAAGATATAATAACATAAATTAAAGTTCATAAAATCCTCAAACACAAAATATTTTGCAATAGTCTCCAAGATAAACATACATATCCAAGTCTCCTAAATAAACATACATATCCAAATGTTTGAGATACACGTACAAACTAATTAATAAGGCATAAAACAAAATTACATTATCTTAAACTAAATAAAAGAACAAGCTGCATCATCTCCTTGCTAATTACCTGCGATAACGAAATCTCAAGCATTACAAAATTGAAACCAATGTTGTTTTGTGAAATAAATAATACTAGTATTACCTTCGTCGTTTGGGGGTGCAGTGCAGGTGCACCTGCTGTGTCCCGTTTGTTTGCATCGCCCACAAGTGTATGCTTGTCGATGTGTATTCTCTTCATCCATTTCATTTCTAATCCGTATATGTTGACGTCTCCCCTTCTTAACAGCATACCTTGTCGGGTCAGGCACTAGCTTTGGTCGTGGAATTTCAGGCCATGTGTCAGAATTTCCGAATGGCTCAAATTCTGGCGTCCATGTTGCCATCAACTCTTGAATGCGATAAACAGGAGATACGCACAAATTGCTACTTATGCCCCCTTGAGCACAACATGCTACGATATGAGAACAAGGGATACCTGTTAGTTGTGATTTTTGACAAGTGCATATACCTCTGGGCACTTCTAACCGCACTGTATGTATTTTATTTCCTTTAATCTTGTTCCCAACGAATCTTTGACCTGTTTGAACCTCATATTTTCGCTCGTTCCGGTACGCTCGCACCGTATGTGTATTTACCCTTAATCTTCGCTCCTCTAGTAACGCTTGGATTTTGGGGGAGAAGAGGAAACCTTGTTCAATTGCTTTTTCTGCTTTTGCTCGCCTTTCAGCAAAGTATTTGACCGACTTATAGAATGTGATTTCAACAAGAGAAGTAACCGGTAACTCACGTGCTTCTTTGAAAACATTATTGAGGGATTCTGGTCCGTTCGTTGTCATCATCCCCATTCTACGGCCTCCTTCATCGAATGAAAGAGCCCATAAGTCAAAACGCGGTGCATTGTTCCTTTCAACATCGTTCGGATCCCTACCAATATCCTCAAGCCATGTTGCAGCGTCGGGGCATTTTTCGCGAATACGACTGAGCCTCATTAGAAACTTCCTCTTTTGATTTTGTTTCATTGCTTGCCTCAAGATCTTTGTTAATTTTTTGTTGGTAAATTCTTTTGTGAAATTTTGACATATGTGCCTTGAACAATATCGATGAAAGGCATGTCCATCTTGGGTGCTCCAACCCAGGTTTGGCTCACTAAAAACCCGCAAGATATTCTTGTGACGATCAGAGAGTACTGTCACAACTCGTGATCCAAACACTTCCCTACGAACAAATTTCATGAAATCCTCCCAAGATTTGTTGTTCTCGGTATCAACCAACGCAAATGCAAGGGGCACCAACTGATCTTCTGCGTCGAAGCCACATGCAACTAACATCTTTCCCTTATACCGCCCAGACAAATGTGTACCGTCGATTCCTATAACAGGTTTGCAGTGCCTGAAGGCCTGTATTGCCGGACCATATGCCCAACACACTGCTTGAAATAATCTTTCATTTGGATCATTTGTGGGGCGGTAAACCACTCAATCACTGTACCCGGGTTTTGTTCTTTGTATGGCATTTAGTAAGGGCACGATTAAATCATAAGCTTGCCTCCAACCTCCGAACAATTGTGCGATTGCGATCTCTTTTGCACGCCAACACTTGAGGTAAGGAGCCTTGAAATTATATCTCTGCTCAATGGCAATCTTGATGTCTTTTATAGTAAACCTTACATTTCCCTTAACACTTTCTCTGATTATGGAAGCCATGAATGGAGACGTTAAGTGCGGATGCTCCAACCTATCTCCCGACATAACACATTCATGCGGACCTTGCCTTGTATTAATAATAAAAGCATCATCACTTAGCCTTCTTGTTGCATACAACCTCCAATTACAATTTTGGTCGGTGCACTCGATTGTATACACGCTTTTATTGGACTTTCTCTTCTTAAACGTGCGGTTCGATATGATGTGAAAATCATGCACAACTCATTTTAGATGATCATTTGATCGAAAACATTGTCCCACTTCCAAACCATCTTCTGTGACATACCATTCGTCGTCAAAGTAATTGCCATCACCAATTATATCGATGATTGCATTAATATTATTCCATGAAGCTATTGGATGAGAATCGGTTCGGTCCCGTAATGGCCATGTTGTCATGGTCAGAGAAGTCTCTTCTTCAGAATTGTAATTAGGGTCTTCGAAAGGTGTAAAATCCATATTCATGAAAGCTTCATTACCACACGTATTTCCAATTGGGCTTGCATCTTGGTTCACTAATATCTCAACCCGTTCTGCCGGGTTAATTTCATCCAACCCAACATTAAATTCGAAATCCTCATAATCCTCTTCTTCCTCTGGAATCGATTGATTTCGATTTGAGGTTGCATTTGGTTCATAACAATTGGTACGAAGATATGCATCTGGCATTCTACAAGCTATTGGCTCAACATACTCATTTGGGGTTTCGTAAGCACGACTACCACTTGCACAACCCTGGTTTAGAGTTTCCGTAGCTCGACTACCGCTTGCACAACCATGGTTTAGGGTCTCATGACCTCGACTCCCACTCGAAAAACCTTGATTTGTTGTATATCGAAGAACTTTTGGCTCAATGTACAACTCAATCATTGCAACAGTACCATGATGAACCGAATGGTTCCATCAGTCTCCAAGTATCATTACTCGACAGTTGTAACTCAGTATAGAATATTACCGGAGGAGTTAGCTGTAATCCGGCATTGAACCTCCCTGATATCTCTAAAGCATGTGTTGAACTTGAAATCCCCATCCATCGGTACAGCTCCGTCTCCAGTTCACAGAGTGTTATGTCGTCATTCACCGTAAAACTACCGGTAGCTTTTTTCGAGTAATGCACACCATGAGGACCATTCTGGATGGATCCTCCAGTGTAGAAACTAATAATAAACATTTTATATGTAAGATTTTGGGAGGAGAAGTGTGAAAATTTGATTTAGGGTTTGTGGAGAGGAAGGGGGCTGCTGGGGAGAAGAGATAAGATTGAAATAATGGTTGGAGAGAGAAGAAAAGAAAGGTGTTGTTGTATATATTTTGTTCATTTAGGGTACAGGTGGACCCCTCATCTGAAAAAAATCGTGCAAGATTCGGACTTATCTGCAAAAATGGCATCTTCTTAGGGGCGCAACTAAATAATTGCGCCCCTATGTTAATTCAGAAAAATGGTGAAAAATGCATCTTCTTACTAGCTTGTAATCTTTCTAATCTTTTTAAATAATAATAATAATAATAAGTATATAATAATATTAATATTTATAGTATTATATTACAAGCTTATTTTATGTTTAAATTATTATTAATTTGCTTAATAATAATTGTAGTATATATATTAATATACATATATTAACAAATACCCAAAAATAATATATTAGTACTAACTAATTATTATATTAAAGGGTATAAATAATTATTAATTAACCCAAAAAAATTAACAAGACAAATTAATAGTATTATATTACAACTATACATATATTAAAAATTTATTGTATATTGAAATTATCATTAATTTGCTTAATAATAAATATTATATGAATATACTACTTTTATTGATATATTAACAAATAATAAACAATTATATATTAGTATTAACTAATAATTATTATATTAAAAGGTACAAATATGAACAACTTAACAAAAAAAAAATTCAGAATCACCCAGGGGCGTGATTAATAATCGCGCCCCTAAGTGCCCGGGCCCACAACTGCAAAAGCACATGCAGAACGCCTTGATTTCAGGGAAAAAAACGGAATCTGCTTAGGGGCGCGACTATTAATCGCGCCCTTGGCCCTCTGTGCAATTTTTAGGGTGCCTCCGGCCCTATCTGTTGAAATTTTTTGCTGCTAGATCCTCCGTGAAAATTTTCCCAAGTAACATAACACGAAACTTAACGTCGCTATCCATTTTTCATACCACTTGTTTTGTGCAGCATAAATAAATGCATAAAGATGGCAGAATATTCGGGCATCACCAATCCCGGATCCGTATCTGCTGTTATTATTTTTTTGTCATTATTCGTTGTTATTGAATCTGAACGCGGTTGTTTTCAATTTAAATGACTGTAATTTAATTCAAAAAATTCATTATTTTGTAAGATTCACTTAACAGCCATTCAATACAACGAATTGTAATCTAAATAATAAAGCTGATCCATTTCCCACCTATCACTATCTTTACTAGCACGCACACTCAATTTTAAATAGCCTTCTCTCATTTACTAACCTGTGTTACTCTAATTGGGATTTCCATATTAAAAGATAAAGAAGGGATTTGCCATAGAAGTATTTAGTACGGACTATTTTGTCAAATCGTGTATTTTGTAGATGTATATGCCTCTGTTCCAACTGATGTCAATTTATATTTCAAATAAAATTGAATCGAATATAATATATTGTGAGATAGACAATTGTTGATTTATATTTCAAATTATATTTTTTAGTCCAAAGTTTTGTTTTAAATTATTCGATAGATTCTTCATATCAAAATATTATCGGAAAATTTTCATTATGTTTAAAGCTTTGTAGCTATTCTTTTATAATTTTTAAAAACAATCTTATTTAATATTTAAAAAATGACCTCTTCAATATTTTCTTTAAAAAATATTATAAAAATAGTTAGACAGCTTTGAAAATATTGAAATTTGATTTTTTTACAAAATGTTGATATGAAGAATTTATTGAGAAACTTAAATTAAAATTTTGATCTAAAAAAATAGTTTGAATCACTTGCATTTTGGTCTGAAATGCGAACGTTTCATAATAGTCTATCTCAATATAATTGTATGATGTTACATCATTCTAATACAAAAATGTTTTAATCGTATATCATGTATGTTTGGACTTTGGAGCATGATAATTGCTTTAATTTACAATTGCATTTTCATCTTATTCAGACAATTTTTAATTGCATTTTTTCTAAAATAAAATACCCAATTATTGTTTTCTATTTAATTCGACTTTTTAGACGATTAGTCAATTAATAGTATTTGATCAAAGGGTGAAGTTATGGTGCATGTGCATGCACCGTGCTTGCGCATTTGGACTGTCACATTTCAGAAATAATGACTGGCTTGTTGGGTTACGAACAGTTCAAAACCCGTCAATTGGCCTAAGCAGTGGAAAGATCGTAAAACAAAAATTTTACGTCTGACTTAAACCGGAGATTAAGCGGGGTATGTCGGATAAACCACAGATGGTGTCCACCTCCCGTTTATCCTTAACATCAAAACCCTACTTGATCCCTAAACAGATCTACTCCTTAATTGAATTCTAAAACTTTAATCTACTTACAAATTAAATAGATTAATATAACATTAATACCTTGATCCAAATTCGAATTGGACCGCAGAAGACTCGGACGGCCGAATCACAGACGCTCTTCTACTCAGAGTATCAGACGTCTGATACCTCTACCAGATGTCCACCAGGACGACCAGAGAGCGGCTTACTTCTTCTACCAGAAATACTGAAAGCCGCGATATCCCGCAAAAACACTATTCACCGAGATACGGACTAAATAAAATATCTTCGTGAATCGCAGTTATCCAAAATATGGAATACCGCTCTAACACAAAAATACTATTTTCCGAATCTCGTAAACAACCGTATACGAGAAAGAGAGAAAATATATTTATCGATACGAATCCAAGTTACTGAGTACGAATCGATTTTTGGTGCATCTTTCTCTCTCCCTCTACCCCTCTATTTATAGTAAAATGAGGATGTGCCAAATTACCAAAATTACCCTTAAAAAATGTGAAAGGACAAAAATACTCCTTATGGATAAGTTTGAGGACATTTCATATATATCAACACTTTGATATTTTCATGCCACAAGTTGGCATGCCGACCTCCTTTTTTTTAATTAAATTTTTTTAATTAAGATTTTAATTAATTTTAATTAAGGTTTTAATTTGATAAATGACTTTCATCCCAAATTCAAAACCATAATCAATAATTAAAATCTAAATTAAATATATATAAATATACATAAACATATAATTGTTCTCAACAATTATATTTCTCAGGGTTTGGTATTTGTTTGGTTGCGGTATGATTTTATACAACGTATCGTATACGTTTATAAATTCAACCGTTGTTTTTGCTTGTCATCTTATATGACATATATAATTTAATCATATCATATATAATTAATTATAATCATCATAATATTAATTATAACTATTTATAATTAATCATTAAGATTCTCTTATTTAGCTCCTATGCGGTGTGACCCAATAGGATCTGTGTTATGTTGGTAAATAGAATTAAAACCATTTTAATTTCTATAATCATAGGAGGCATCTGACATCTGCGCTATTACCATCCAATTACACAGACGATGTTGTACTTATGCAATATCACGATCCACTAAACATTTTAGTCGTGTTAATTCTTTCGTCTCACAGTATCAGATTAGTTTCAAGGCAGGTGTGTGTCATCCTTGAAAACTTAATCTTTTCTCGATCTTGAGCAGACTTATCAAATATAATTACTCTTGTAATTATACCGCATGCAGATAATCTTACTCTATCAAGGGGCCCAGTGATACTGTAACTCGTATCAAGACACGAGGGACAATAGTACTTTCAGTAAACCATCACTACCTCAACTAAGCTATGTATACCGAAAAACTATCGTTATGACTGCGTTTTACCGACAGCGTTAGATAACAATCACACATACACATCTCTTAGTAGGAGAGATGAATACCTCATACTTTAGAACTTAACACTGAATGAAAACATTAATGACACGTACACAATTCCATTTAATGTTTCATTCGAGGTCTGTCAAATACCATGTTCCTCTAACATGTATTCATGTGATTAAAATGACATCTCATGTCTATGGTTTGTAAAACTTAACCATCTTTTAATCCACATTCTAACCTTGTAACGGTAAATTAGTGTTCCTGCTAATTACCTTGGTTAGAGACTTTTGAGAGTATATATCATCTGTATTATGAAGTTTCACAATTCCAGTTATTGACTCAAGTCAGATAAAGGAATGATTCATAAATTCAATAATACTCAAGGTAACAAAATGATAGTTTAATTAATCACTCAATTCATGAACAAAGCTTTATGATAATTTATCGTATTATTGACTTCTAGATTATTACAAACTAACAATCTCCCACTTAAGCTAGAAGCCAATCATCGTAGGCTCTAGTTACACGAATCTCTAAATTTCAAAAAATCTCATAGATCTAGAGAAAAACTCATAACCAATCTCCTATGTGTCTCAGACCCATAGAAGCTGTATGCAACTGGTGCTTGGCTTGAGGAAGAGGTTTCGTGAGTGGATCAAAAGCGAACTGAGAAGCCTACCCTTACAAAAAAGAAAACAATAAACATAAACTCTCGGTCTCAGCCGTCATACGGAAATAAGAAACCGACTACCCGTTTGAATAATAATAAAAAGGGAACTCCCTGTACTAGTTAAAGCCAAGGGGAGGCCCGGATTTCCTCGTTACTCACTAGGAGTTAATAGAGGAACCCCTTCGAATATTTGAAGATCTCGAAATTTCGGCAAATAGAAATATATAAAGAACGGAATAGCTCCAATAGCCCACATATAACATGCATACTCTAAACTGAGAAACCGAACCTTAATCATTCAGAGAGGGAATATTTTAATATTATATAATAAGGACATTTGAGAATAAAACTCTCGAGCAGGCACTACGAGTCATCAAGTGATGATCATCGTTGGTGAGGATTAGTCGAATGTCCTTAAAGACATCCCGTTGAGAATATCCCATGGGCTATGTCAGACACCATGACACATACTCCCTCCACGATACTCTCAGACTACATCCAATCTAGAACTCACCGGCTCGACTCTCGTCACTCCCAACGAGTATATATATAATATTTCATACGCAACTACCTATGAGTAGCTAATAGTCTATACGATCTGTATATCGGATCTTACATGCAATATGTTGGGTTACGAACAGTTCAAAACCCGTCAATTGGTCTAAGCAGCGGAAAGACCGTAAAACAAAAATTTTACGTCTGACTTGAGTCGGGGATTAAGAGGGGTATGTCGGATAAACCACAGAGGGTGTCCACCTCCCGTTTATCCCTAACATCAAAACCCTACTTAATCCCTAAACAAATCTACTCCTTAACTGAATTCTAAAACTTTAATCTACTTACAAATTAAATAGATTAATACCTTGATCCAAATTCGAATTGGACCGCAGAAGACTCGGAAGACTGAATCACAGACGCTCTTCTCCCCGGAGTATCAGACGTCTGATACCTCTACCAGATGTCCACCAGGACGACCAGAGACCGGCTTACTTCTTCTGCCAGAAATACCGAAAGCCGCGATATCCCACAAAAACACTATTCACCGAGATACGGACTAAATAAAATATCTTCGTGAATTGCAGTTATCCAAAATATGGAATACCGCTCTAACACAAAAATACTATTTTTCGAATCTCGTAAACAACCGTATACGAGAAAGAGAGAAAGTATATTTATCGATACGAATCGGAGTTAACGAGTCAGAGTCGATTTTGGTGCTTCTTTCTCTCTCCCCCTACTCCTCTATTTATAGCAAAATGAGGAGGTTACATTTTTACAAATAAACACTTGGAAAAAGTGAATTTCCAAAAATACCCTTAAGGATAAGCATGATGACATGGAATTTTTTTTATTAAAAATTTCCTTTATCCAACATGCCAACCTCAATTTTATTTTTTATTTTATTTATTTATTTATTTTTAATTAAGATTTTAATTAAGGTTTTAATTTGATAATGACTTTCATCCCAAATTTAAAACCATAATCTATAATTAAAATCTAAATTAAATATATATAAATATACATAAACATATAATTGTTCTCAACAATTATATTTCTCAGGGTTTGGTATTTGTTTGGTTGCGAAATGATTTTACACAATGTATCGTATACGTCTATAAATTCAACCGTTGTTTTTGCTTGTCATCTTATATGACATATATAATTTAATCATATCATATATAATTAATTATAACCATCTTAATATTAATTATAACTATTTATAATTAATCATTAAGATTCTCTTATTTAGCTCCTATGCGGTGTGACCCAATAGGATCTGTGTTATGTTGGTAAATAGAATTAAAACCATTTTAATTTCTATAATCATAGGAGGCATCTGACATCTGCGCTATTACCATCCAATTACACAGACGATGTTGTACTTATGCAATATCACGATCCACTAAACATTTTAGTCGTGTTAATTCTTTCGTCTCACAGTATCAGATTAGTTTCAAGGCAGGTGTGTGTCATCCTTGAAAACTTAATCTTTTCTCGATCTTGAGCAGACTTATCAAATATAATTACTCTTGTAATTATACCGCATGCAGATAATCTTACTCTATCAAGGGGCCCAGTGATACTGTAACTCGTATCAAGACACGAGGGACAATAGTACTTTCAGTAAACCATCACTACCTCAACTAAGCTATGTATACCGAAAAGCTATCGTTATGACTGCGTTTTACCGACAGCGTTAGATAACAATCACACATACACATCTCTTAGTAGGAGAGATGAATACCTCATACTTTAGAACTTAACACTGAATGAAAACATTAATGACACGTACACAATTCCATTTAATGTTTCATTCGAGGTCTGTCAAATACCATGTTCCTCTAACATGTATTCATGTGATTAAAATGACATCTCATGTCTATGGTTTGTAAAACTTAACCATCTTTTAATCCACATTCTAACCTTGTAACGGTAAATTAGTGTTCCTGCTAATTACCTTGGTTAGAGACTTTTGAGAGTATATATCATCTGTATTATGAAGTTTCACAATCCAGTTATTGACTCAAGTCAAATAAAGGAATGATTCATAAATTCAATAATACTCAAGGTAACAAAATGACAGTTTATTAATCACTCAATTCTTGAACAAAGCTTTATGATAATTTATCGTATTATTGACTTCTAGATTATTACAAACTAACACAATAATGAAGTGCAATGACATGCAATGTAGGTCGGTCTAAATTGTTGGTACAATTATTGGTATGAGATCATGAGAGTTCAAGTTCTACGGGCCTGATTAACAATTATTGGTAATTTGGTACCGCAGTTCAATTTAGGTAAGTCTGGTAGGTCATAATTAAGAGAGAAAGAAATATAATCCCCGCAAATCTACACCTGGAATGGAGAGAGAAGTCATAACTACGGAAGCTTTGTTGCGTCCGCGCTGGTATTAGCGTCGTATGCAACAGCGTCAGTCTCGTCCCCTGTGTATGGGTCCAAGTTGACTAGACCTCCTAATTATTTATTTCGGGTTCGTTTAGTTAGTCGAGGGACTAAGATTAAAGTGAATTTACATAAAAAGGTAATGGCGTTGAGACGTTCTTGATGCTCTAAATATAATCTATTTACTAGTTTTACTTAGTCAAATCTCGCGTGCAGTGTCCGTGCTGCATAGCGAGTGTGTGTATGAATCACATGTTTCTGTCCTTTTCATTTAATTCAAGTGTTGTTCTAAGTGTGTTACTAATCTCATTATTTATTGTGACGTCAGGACGAAAATGTGCAGAATATAAATAAAACACATCACGATGAAAGCATGTTATAAATTCAACCACTTTTAGTTGTGCACTTTTATTATTAAACTAACAAAAGAAGAAAGGAAAATAGTTAATTAAATATTAACCTATATGTGTGTATTTATATTATTTATGTGTTTATAGAGAAATTGATCAATATATATTATTATATATATAATGTTACTTAGTCATATTCGGGTGCGTGCATCGAACGTAATTAGTTGTGGATTATATTTTGATATGATATAGAGAAATTGATTAATATATATATCATTATATGTTTAATTATACTTAGTCAATTTACGTTGGTGTGCGATATTTTACTATCATTTATTTAGATAGTAGACTTAATTAATTCCCTAATTAGTTAATTATGTTACTATCCTTATTATTTATTTAGTTATTAATGTTCTATTTAATTATTTAAATAACTATACTTATTAATTATTTACTTAGTTAGAGCATGACGTAAATACTAAGTCACATGAATTGACTAACTACGTTGTCGTACAACCTATCTTATTCTATTATATAACTAGGTCGTATATTACTCGTTATAATATATGTGCTACATATAATATAGAAGAAAAATATATAAGAAACACAATGAAACTCAAGTTGGTTTATTTTAATTAATTATTTGTTTGTGTTCATCCTGTGTGGGATCAGAAGTTCGTACTCATGCGTCATAGCCGAAGCTCGTGCTGCACGGACTTATGGTCGTCATTTCCTAATTATACCTTTCTCGGTCCTTTTATCCTTGGGTCTAGTTACTAAGTATTATGGTTAGGGCCATCATTTGTGTAATATCTGTATTTATCCCACTCGGCTGACCCAAGCTCAAAAATACTTGTAACTATATTTGTTTATTTTTATTTAAATCCAAAAGGGTCATGTAGTATATGTGGGTCTAGCGGGCCTAAATGAGCCCACCAGTCCATTTTAAACGGTCCAGTAAGGGTCTGATGGGTCCATTGGGCTTTTAAAGGCCCATTTTACTTATGTTACATTTACAGATTTTTGTTTAAAGCCCTAAGGCCCGACAAAATTCTCACAAGGGCCTAGTCATGACCTCTGGGCCCATAACTCACGAGAAGCATTAACCCAGCACAAGCAGGTCCAGGCTGCACTGGGCTGGCATCCCGGTGCAACACAATATGATGCTGGTTTGGCCAAAAACACAAACCAGACTAGTATTCAACAAGGCCAACAGCAAACCGAGGGGTACCAGTAAACCAGACAACAAGGCCAACAGCAAGCCTAGGGTTACCAGTAAACCAGACAACAAGGCCAATAGCAACCCGAGGGGTGCTAGTAAACCAGACAACAAGGCCACCCCAAGGAAATCAGAACATGCATCGTAGTGCCAGCAAGGGCAAAAAGCACCCGAGACTAGCCCAGTTACCCCCAAATCCCAAAAATTCAGCCCTACCAGTATTTCCCTCTATAGGCACAAGTCAGGGACATATAAGGGCACCAGTATCAAGGTTATGCCAGCATAGTACAAAATGGGGCTGCAAGCAACGCAAGGTCACAGAGACAGATGTCTCAAGCACGACAGTGGCTCGATGGTCACTGTCATCAAAGTGCATCAAACAAAAAAAGAAAGAAATCAGCCATCACTACAAACCAGCACAACAAAACATGAACACAAGCAAGCACAACACACCAGACAAATCACAACAAGGCAAGCACGCAACAAGACAAGCATAAGGAATAAAAAGGGTTCGTAATCGTTTTTAGACATTTACCAGTAAAAGGGGCAGTGCAAGGATGAGTCACGATTGGTACGTTGGCCGTGTACCCCCACCACCACCACCACCACCAAGCCCAACTTCTCTCCCTTTTTTTTACTCTTCTTGCTCGAAACCAGAGACTCACAACAGTGAACTTTTTTTGGATTCTTTCTCAACACATGAGCAAATGGCAGCAAGAGATCAAGAGGGAGTGTAGCACTGGCCTTTATAGGCGAGCGAGGGCTTGGTGGAGGACACTGGTGTCGTGAAAGGGAACATGGCAGAAAGAGATGGAAATGGACGAAGGCGACGACCTTGGGGGTTCTACACTCAAGTACAGAGGCAACGGGTTAAGGGGAGAAGGTCGTGCTCTAGGGTAGAGAGGTGTCAGAGAGTTAAATGCGAGGCGACTGAACAGCCGAGAGAGAGGGGTGGTATTAATGACGGAAGAGACAGGGAGAGAGAGAGGAGAGAAAAGAGATAGTGGAGAGAGAGAGGTGCTGTCGGGGAAATGAAGAAAATGAGAAGAGAGAGAGAGAGACTGATTGAGAGGTGTCGACAGGGAGAGGAAATCGAGAAAGAGAGCATGTGGAAGGGTGCAGCATTAAATGCGCTAAGAGGGAGAGTGAGAGAGAGAAAGAATCTTGGGAAGGGAATTAAAAAGAGAGGGAGAGAGATTGATGGGATCAATGAATGACATTTTCTTTGTACACTTTCATGTGGTGTTAAACTGTCAGACTCAAACTCGACCCAATGGGTCAGTCTTAATGCAGCAGGATGCTGATCAACACAAATTATATATCCAAAAAGTAGGGTTATTCTTGTTTAAGTTACTGAATCTTGTAAGACTTTTGTTTATAATTCCTCATTTTTTCACAAAAAGTTCGAGTTACTGCTATCAAACTTGTTTAATTTGCAGGAAGGAAGAAAACGAAACGGGCCGAAGGAAGAAAACTTGTTTACTGAATCAGAGTTGCGAAGCTTAACTTAGCCAACATCCAAGCTTCACAGCAGTGACATTGCGGGCCGAAGGATTTTTCCTTCGGGTCGCAATGTTACTTTCATCCTCTTGGGTACTTGGTCATTTCTCCACTCTGCGGCAGCAACATTGCAGGCCGAAGGATTTTCCCTTCGGGCCGCAAGGTTTTTGTTCTTTGCTGGGTACTTAGCCATTTCTCTCATTTTTCCTCTACAAAAGCGACATTGCGGACCGAAGGATTTTTCCTTCGGGCCGCAATGTTACTTTTATCCTCTTGGGTACTTGATCATTTCTCCACTCTGCGGCAACAACATTGCATGCCGAAGGATTTTTCCTTCGGGCCGCAAGGTTTTTGTTCTCTGCTGGGTACTTAGCCATTTCTCTCATTTTTCCTCTGCAAAAGCGACATTGCGGGCCGAAGGATTTCCTTCGGGCCGCAATATCCTTTTTTCCTGCACTACTTAGCATTTTTATCTGCAAAAAACCATCCTTCAGGCCGCAACCTTTACATTGCGCCCCGCAATGTCGGCAGTCACCATGTGACGATTCCAACCCCTTAGCCAAATTTAGTGATTACAATTTGAGATGGCGGACCGCAAGGTGGATCCTTCGAGCCGCAATGTCGCTGCAGAAGAGGATTTTTGTACTTAGACGAATTTTCTTGCTGCAGATTGGCACCTTTTAGGCTGAAAATTTGAATTTGAATGGGGGGGATGTTTATGACTGGGGAGATTGGCCCAGGAAGGACATGCTTCATTTTGAGAGATAGATTTTTAGAGAGAGAGGATTCTAGAGAGAGAAGGGAACTAGAGAGAGAGAAAGAAGCCCGGTGAGAGGACTATTGGAGAAGAAATTCGCCAACGGTTCTCGGTTTAATCTTTTTTATTCTTTCTCATGTTCTGTATCTTATTTATCATGTTTCATTTCTCTCTTTCTTCCATGAGTGAGTAGTTTCTTACTAGGTGACAGATGTAAACTCGAAACTCGTTTATTTGTACTTACTCGGATTAGATTTTCTTACTTGATTTGATTGTTGTTTTTATTTCTGAGTATTATTTCTTGTCTTGTGATTTATGACAACTTAGGGTCTTAGAATTGATGTTGAAAGGCTGAATTGTAAAACCCGAAAAATCAGAAATAATATAAGTTATTATTGAGATTCGAGAGATGAAATAGTAACTTAAGGTCAGACCAATTCGCTATCTTTTATCATATTAAAACCGAGAGGAGATATCTCAAATTTAATTGTTAATGAATTGTTTATTTACTCAAGAGTTTGTTTTATACGTTAATCAGGTTTAATGCGTTCAAAATTTTCACGGGTTTCACATGGACCCTCCAATGTGAATCAAAATTTCATGCACACGAATCTTCACGAATCTGAATGCGCATCGAAGGATCTAGATGCGCAAGTACGGTACATGCGCAAGCATCACAATTTTGCTCTTTACCTAATACTACGTAAAATTATACAGTCCGAACTACAATACATCGATCAAATAATTCAAATAGCAGAAAAATTTACATTCACACTTAAATTAATTATTTTTAGAATAATTCTACTTTTTGTATCAAATTTTTTGTTGATTTACATTTATCCGCCAATATATAAACGATCAGAGCCGTAATCAGTGATAGAGCTAAGCCAAACTGAATGCAGGGATCAATTTCATTAACAATTAATTCACTCAAAAAAATCATTTACAATTAATAATATTTATTAAAATAAAGATTCTTAACTTTAAAATAAATAGAATGTTATAATGGAAATAATTGTTCCACCGTCATTTTTTATTCGATTTAGTATATGTATATTTCATTTGTTGGTTTTAACATTAGATAATTGTCTTTAATATATAATTATGAAAAATAATTGTTTGACGGCACATTATCAACATGAATTAGTTACTTCTAAAAAAAATATTGTTTTTAATTTTTTTATAAACACCTAGTTTTCCCTTGTAACATTTGCTAGTACTGTTTAACATAACAACTATAATTTTCAATGTGTGTGTACGATGATGATACATGAATGTATGATATTCCCCCGGATTTTTTTAATATTAAAAATTTAATAAATAAAATATAAATGAAAACAAAAATTACAGTGTTGTCGATACATGCTTTTGAGAAAAGCCAAAAGTTTGGTATTGACAAAGACCGGTCTTTCATCCCTTCATTTTTTCTATGAAATTTTCCCTGTATTGCTTTTGCTCTGGAACATTTTATTAATTAAAATATTAATAATTTAATTCATGAGTTGAGTTATATTTTGATAAATTCTTATAGCAACGTACTTTGACTATGCTCGTCGGGACTGTAATTAGTTTTTCTTATCGCCACAGGCCATCGAGTTGTAGATATTTGTGTCTACTTCCATCTCGTCGAGTCTGATTTGTGATTGAAGAAACAAGCCATTTAAAATTGAATTTGATGCAAACTCGCAAAAAAATTACTATTGAAGACATAAGTTGAAGTTAAATTTGAGATGCACATTCCTCTGATCGCAAATCAAACTCAACGAGATGGAAGTAGACTCGAATATCTACATATCGATGGCTTGCGACGATAAAAAAATCTAATCACATTCTCGACGAGCATAGTGGAAGTTGTTATAAAAATATTTAGTATGGTTAGCATTTTTTTCTACAAACTTCGGCTACGCTTGCCGTGACTGTAATTGGTTTTTTTTATCGTCGTAAGCAATAAAGCTGTAGATATTCAAGCCTAGTTCCTTCACGTCAAGTCTGAATTACGGTCAGAGGAATGCGAATATCAAATTTAGCTCTATCTTTAACTTATGTCTTAATTAGTAATTTTTATCACGACTTTGCATCAGATTCAATTTTGAATCACTTGTTTCTTCGGTAACAAATCAGACTTGATTCAATAGAAGTAGACTCGAATATCTACAACATGATAGCTTGCGACTAAAAAAAAATAATTACAGTCCCGACGAACGTAACCGAAGTTGCTACAAAAAAATACTTAAATATAGTCCAACTCATAAATTAAATTATTAATATTTTTATTAATAAAATATTTGAGTACAAAAGCAATAAAGATTGAAGCGCATAAAGACCGGTGTTGCCAACGTCTTTCTTTTGGCTTTCCTCCATAGCACGATATTGTCAACATCGTATTTTTTTACTTTTCAAACTTTCACATCAATTTTTTTATTTATAATTTATTTATTAGATTTTCAATATTAAAAAAATAGGCCACCCGACCCCCACGTTTTTTTCAAAATTTATGAAGTATCTATGAGACTGTCACGGGATAAAGATGATACATCTTCTTTTCTTTTATTCAAATTATGAATTTGATTAATAAATGTCAAAGTTGACATATATTTGAATTAAATCCAAAACCAAAAATAGCAAAATGCATGTCTATCGAGAAAGGCCAATATGTATTAATTATAGGAAATAATTAAAGTGCAATTAGGATTAAATTTTGTTCATACTTTAATATCAACAAGGGGGCATGATAAAATTATTATAAATTATCGATTAATTTAATGTATTGACAATATATTTATTTAACAACAAACTATAATTTGCTATTACAAATATTAAAATGTCATAAATTAAAATATATCAAAATACCTTTGAATTGATACACAGACTGTAGAGTTTGTCGTGCTAATAACGTGTTATTCATTGAGATGAATAAAAAAGATAATTGCAGAAAATAGAAAGAATGTAAAGAAGGAATGTAGATATTTATTTTAGATATATCTTTCATGTAATATACAAAGTTACAATGTCTATAGTTATTCGGCTAGAAATAAGAAATATCATCTTTAATTGCATTCAATAAATAATACATAAACTCATTCGACACACACAGACTATGAATTATTTTGGGCCTAGTGCGTTTTGTGGGCTCAAGCCCAATTTTGACTTCCTATTTTATTTATTACGTTTTGAGAAAAGATTTATTCCCCACTACAAATCTCCACTTCTAGTAACTAGGAGTGTCAAACGTATGAACTGTACACAAAATTATGCTGTCACGTTGAACGTATCGTTGATTCACGTAACAAAAAAAATTTGAACGAAACGTGAAATTTTGCAAAAAATACATTGGAACGAAAGAAATTTTGTTTGCGTTGCACGTTTCGTTCGAGCGAAACTAAACGTAATAACGTAACACGTAGTTGCGTTAACATCCCTACTTGTAACTGCCCTCTTGTGATCCTTGTCACGGTTAATTCCTCTCTTTCTTTCAATAAAATGAAGTGAAGTCTTAACGTAACGTTAAAGCTGTCGTCTTGTGATAAGGAGGTTATGTGTTCGAATCGTGAAAACAGTTTCTTGCAAAAATACAGAAAAAACTGTGTGCAAAGACCTTAAGTGGTCCGACTTTTTTCGTATCCCGCGTAAGCGAGAGCTACGTGCACCGAACTGTCTTTTTTCTTTCAATAAAACAAAAAAGCACCTAAAGTATGTTTAAGAAAAAGTTTTTTTTACACTCTTCAGTTTCTTGTACGTGTTAAAATTAATGCTGGTAATTGTTGAAAGGATTTGTCAGTAGGTTCCAGACTTCAAATTTGCATCTAATGCATCGTGTAATTTAGAGACATATTTGTTAATTGTTCTAAGGCAAACTGAAGTGTTTGTTATTTAGCATATTTAAAATAACAAATGTGTTCTTTTACTATTATATGTCATGATTTCTGAAGATCAAATGTCGAAACAAAGAAAAAAAAAACTAAGCAATTGAATGAAATCAGATATTTACTTAGTCAATTATCATGAGCAGCACCAAAATTGTTACTTCCCTTTCTTCGTTTCAGTTTTCTGACAATTGTTGTTACTTGTACAATTCAAACTTTGCATCACTGGGGTAAAGATCAGGGGTTCAGAGTTCAATTAAGCCTGGACATAAGTTCGATTTCTGAGATTGAGATCAAGTTCGTGCACATCCATTATAATTCGCTAAAATATCATTAAAAATCTATTTTTCACTACAACAAATAATTAAAAATATCTTAAATTTTACATTTTTAAAAACAAACCTAGGCACTTGTACGAACTTGCCTGTTAATAGATTCGCCTCTGGTAAAGAACCGGTAATTCAATTGAGACAAATACTAGCGAACATGATAAGATTGAATTGAATTAATGCAAAATTATTATGAAAGAACAAAAACCCTATGAATAATTGGAAAATGTAATTATGTCACGGAGGATGATTTTGCTCTTTTGGAGGAAGCAGACCATAAAAATAAAAAAAATGGGATTGGTATTGTGGTCTTTTATTGTTACTTTAGAATTATCCACAAATTTAATACAAGAGAACTATAGTTAAATCACATATGTTAAATTGAAGAATACATGAGAAGTCAAAACCAACAGTTGAGGGATAAATAAAAAATATGAAAAAAATAAAACGAGAAATAAGAAATTGAATAATAGAAAATGAACCTTTTTATTTTTGTTGCCACTCATTAAGTAAATCTTTTTTTTGGGGTAAATTCACCAAATCTTTTTCTTTACTTCTAATTTTGTTACCCATTCACTAAATCTTTTCTTTTTTGGGTAAAATTTAACCAAGTCTATATCTTTACATTTAATTTTGTTTCCACTCATTCACTAAATCCTTTTTTAGTTTTGGGGTAAATAAAAATTCACCAAATCTTCTTCTTTACTTTTGATTCACTAAAAGATAATTAGATTGCATTTATGGCATTTATGGCATTCCCACTAAATACACTTCTATTGATAGTTTATGTCCTATATATATCCTTTGATTTCATCTTCAATTTAGGCTTTAGGGTTTCTTCCACTAATAAATATTTAAATTTACATCAAGTATTCTCCAGCCGCCAACCTTTGTTAGAGTAATACAAGATACTATTTCAATATCAGGTTAGTCATCTTCTAAATTTTTTTTTAATATTTTATGAAAACCAATCTAATCACCTCCTCTACAATTGAAAATTGTCAAGCATGTGGCTAGACTTTAGATCTGAACAAAAAAATGTCTTTCAATTTTTATTTAGGATTGATTTAAGGAGAATAAAAACTATTGTACTTTTCTATATTGACATTTACCAGCTTTTTTTATTTTGACGCTGCAAGATTTAATTTTCGAGAATTTACTAAGAGATTATTTATTAATCATAAACACTTCATTTTTTATTCCAAATGTGAAGTAATTATGTTTTTCCTTTTTATAGCAACTTAAAAGAAAAAAATCGAGTTATACTTTGTCGCATGGTATAGTTACAACTTACAAAATTGATTGTATTTTTTGATTTTTTATTAAATTACACTGATTCAGAGTTCAATTTTTTCGCAAACTTTAATTACGGGAATATCGATCACATTGTTGTTTTTTATTGCTCTTCTAGAGTTCTTGTCTCCTGTACTTTTAAAGCTATTTCTTGAAGATCATGTTTCTTTTAACAGTAGCTCATATTTGATCAAAAGTAATGATGTACTTTAGCTTGATGCTTTAATTAAACCTCTAATTAATATAAGTAAATAACGTTTGCTTGTCTTTTCCATGGCAAATTTGAAACAAGGATCATGAATCTTCTCAGAATCAAATGATAGGAACAACAACCATCATTATTTGGAATCGTCTTGAGCGGTCTAGGAAACGAAAAGAAATGCATGGTACCAAGGTTAATTAGTCTAATTTGTTCATCTGTAGTATATATTTTTTCTGAAATTCTCAAATAACAAATATTTCTTATCATACTGGTAACAATGCAAGGAATGGCAGAGAGAGCAGTGGATCTGACAAGGTTCAGTACATACCATTATACCAAGAGCTGTATGCCAAACTGGAGGAGATGTTTGGTTTGCCAAATGGAAACATATCTTGCAATGGTACCTCAGCTTGGAAAGTCTTCTTTAGGGATGAAGAAGATGGCATCATGGCAGCTGGTGATGACCCCTGGAGGTATGCTAATCACGCGATCCTTTTAAACATTTCTGTTATGATTCTACAAAAAAAAAAAAAAAATCGAATTGTCGATTTGCACATACAAATCATGCAATGTGGTTTAAGGTCACCTAGCATGAAAATATTTACTTCTTCCTTGGAAAAAAAAGACTTTGTTACATCATCATCATCATCATTATCATCATCACCATCATTATCTACATTGATTTTTCATTACTCCAAGCTCTTTATTTTTGTTATTGTTGGAAAAAAAAACCGTAGAAATAAAACCCAGTTTAATAATATATATACACTTCTTTATTATTGAAGAATTTGCTTATGTATTTTTCAAACATTTTCGTCCATTCAGTAACAAACATATCATATTTTCTTTTCTATTTGTTTCGCAGTGAATTTCATTTTCTGGTAAAGAAAATCTATATTTTCACAAAAGAGGAGGCTGCCAAGCTTGTATCGATAAAGCTCCCTTCTTTCCAAGCATCTCCTCTGCTAGAGCCTCCTATTGACATGTCAAAAAATACTTCCTGACAAAATACAACTGACTTCTCTCTTATAATTTCTCCCCTTTAACATCTTGCCATTTTATTTTCTGTTTGTTTTGCATTTTTTTTTTTCTTCTTTTCTTGGGTTGAAAGAATTAGGGAGTAATTCAGTTTTATGTGTTACAAGAAGCTATGTTATATGTAGTTTTAGTAGTGAAAATAAAGGGAAAATTTTGTATGCCATATTGGATACTGGTAATGGATTGAACCATTTATTCTTATGTCAGTATCAAATGAATCAGTTATATATAAATGTTGCTAATTATCACTTAAAATTTTGCTCATCACATGTTAGACAATTTTTCATTTTCAGAATTATGTAGGTTCGACTGTTTATGAATAAAAATTTGAACAAATTTTGTCGGCTCAAAATTATACTCAATTAACATCTGCGCAGAAGATTTCACTAATATGCAATAAAATTTTGACCTCGTAATGCAAAAATACCAGAGACACTTTAAATCAAATTTGAATTTATTTTGAACGATAAAGATCTTAGTCTCACATACCTGAAGATGTTTTTTTTTTAAATAAGTGGAATATCCACCTCTTCATTTTTATTAAAAACACAAAGAATACAAACAAAGACTCAAATTCATCAGTCACTCACAACAGCAGCAACTGATATCCTCTATCTATACTCTATCTAGAGCAAACTGTGATTATACCAGAAAACTGAAGTAGAGAACTACAAACAAGAACCAATTATATCATCTATCGCAAATACCCAACTGCATCAACTAAACTAACCCAAAATTACTACTACTGCACCGGTACACTAATCTAACCCAAAATCAGAACATAGAATGACAAATAACTAAAAATACGGAATGCGATCAACATGAGATGACATACTCAGCAGGACCTAGTGTTTGACCAAACTGGCGGGCACGGGCGCGGGTTGTCCGGGTCACGGGTTGCATGGATGAGATGGATTAAACAGGGCGAGTTGGGACGGGTTGAATTTGGGGTGATTACCCAAACCAGCTCATTGACCCGTCGGGTTGGGCGGGACGGATTGGGACGGGGTGGGTACTGGCAGTTCACAGGTTGGTGCGAGTTGGGACGGGTTGAGGCGAGTTGGGGTGGGTTGGAGAGGGTTGGGGCGGATTGGGGTGGTTTGAGGCGGGTAGGAGGCGGGTTGAGGCGGGTTGGGACGGGTTGGTGCGAGTTGGGGCGGGTTACATGCGGGTTAAGGCGGGTTGAGGCGGGTTGAGGCGGGTTGGGGCGGGTTACGGATCACGGGCACGGGCGGGGGCGAGTTGGAGACGGGTTAGGAAGGGACGGATTACCACGGGTGAAATTTCGAAGGGCGATCCAAACCCGTATGAAACCCACCCTTGTTAAGAATACGAGCGAGCACGGGTTGGGTCCACGGGCGGGTTCGGGCTGGCGACAGAGGCGGGCGAACGCGAATCAGATTGATAGTACGAGTTTTGTCACAACACTAGCTGAACCCCATCCTTTCTTACACTGCTCCTCGCCAGCTCTCTCTAAGCCCTTCTTCAACCTCTTCATTTCTTGATCCATCCACTTCAGCACACCAACTGCCACATCACCACCCTCAGATTCATCCCCTAATCCTCTGCTCATCTAACTCTGAGCATTTCTCATCCCCGTACTCTCAAATCGGATCGCACCTCGCCACCATGGCACATATCGCCCAGATCAATGTAGTTGCACATATCTTGCTGATCGCCTCATAGGTTGCCCATATCTCCGTCGGTGCACATATCACACATAACACATCAATCTTTGTTGCTCAGTCGACCCCACTTAGGGTTTTCTCAGGCCAAGAGGAGAGGGGAGATAAGGCAGGAGAGAAAGGAGAAGAGGGAGAAGAGATGTGAGACTCCACTAATTTTGCTCCTTAGTGCTGCTCTCTGTGCTCGATCGAGAGAACCAGAACACCAGATCATATCGAGAGCATAAAAAATAGTGCCAGATCACACACGGATCATGCCACCACAGCAATGATCACGCCACCACGGTAACAATCTGATTGACATATCGACAGATCATTCAGTTACCTCTGTCATATTATCAAAGAAAATAAAACATAAGATAGAAAAGAGAAAAGGAAAGAGAAGAGGAGAGATGAAAGGGAAGAGAGGGAGGAGGAGGGGAGAGGCTGGAAGCAACCTTCCCGTCTAAGATTTCGCTCGCTCTTTTTTCTTTTTCGCTCTTTTCTCTTTTTCGAACCTAAAAGACTTACCTGAAGATGAACCTTATCATCTGCGGATTTTATTTTCTCCGCAGATAGGGGAGCTTGATCTGAACCGTTGGATTAAAGATCAACGCTCAACCATCAATCATATAATTCAGAAGAGATTTTTTATATTATTAACCTAAATCGTTGATCTTTTATCCAACGATTCAGATCGAAAGTTGTCCTCTTTGCGGAACTAAAAGTTCCCAGAAGGATTTCGTTTAACCTGAAGATGTTGGAATTTTTGCATAAAGGGTCAGAGGAACAACAATTTTTACAGATAGGAACAAATGTTCCTAAAAATATCACAGAGGATCAAAAGCACAACTAATACTTGCATCCCTAAGCTTTTTAGGGGCGTGAAAAATTTATACTGAAACCTTAAGAGAAATGAACGTGAGTTGAAAAAAAATTTGAAAAAATTTAGAGACGCAAGTAATAATTACGTCCTTGATCGTTTGTGAAATTCTTAGAATGTCATTGACCCTATCTGTTGAAAAAATTCGAACCATGACCCTCTATGAAAATTTTCAGAAGATGTTTAATTGTTTATGCTTCATCCATTTAGGTTAGCATTGGACTGGGTCAAATACCTAGAACTCGGCTATAAATATAATAATATATTTGGATCCTATTATTCGGGTTGCCAACTTGCCATTCCCTCTTCATTCGTTTACGCTTTTCTCTTAAAATTAAATCACGGGCCAAGTCAAATGGCCCATTTACATCACTCTCATCGTGGTCAATCAAACTAGACATTATTGGTTGACAATGAATGAAAGTATACATTCGGATCGTATTATCTGCATCTACTAATTTGAACCTTCCGATTAGATCTAGACGTTTGATCGTCAATTATATGATTCATTAAAGACTTTTGTATTATAAAATCACATCTATTCAAATCTAATCGAACGGTCCAAATTAATAGATGCAGAAAACACTCATAAAAAATGAGTGCAGAGGATATCGTTTCTCTCCATCTATTTTTTCACACGAGATAAACGTAGACGATAAATTGGAATTAGTTACAAACCAATAATAGTTTGCAATATAATTTGCAAGAAATGTTGGAATAAATTAAAAGAGCTCATTACGTGCAAGGAAAGTTAAAATAGTTTCACTTTCAAACAGTCAATTAAGATAAGTTAATGCATGGTTCGTCTTCCTTTTCCCATTTGTTTGTTTGTTCTTTCGGCTGTCAATTCCGATTATTATTGATTGGTTTGACATTGTGTGTCAACATTACAAATTTACAATCGAAAGACGTCATATATAATAGAACAAATGAATTCAATAAAATTACACAAATATCACTGTTACATATAGAAGACCACACATTGCTTTTTCTCCATCCACGTAAAATAATCTCTCTCTCGAAAAAAAGTGCAATTAATCTACATTTTATACAACGAATTAAAATAAAAAAATAATAAATAAGCAACGGTTCAGTTTAATGTTTGCCATTAACCAGCAAGGAACCGTCACATTGAAATATCCCCATATGTTTATATATATGTTTAATTTATTAACTGAACTTTAATTAAACATAGCCGCTTTATATATAATTATATCCTCATTCATGACATGTCCGAGTTAAGTTAGATTTCTAACTACACGGTTGCCTCTGTATATATATGTGCCATGACTGAATAATTATGAAGCTAGGCTAAATGTAGCATAATTAACGGCCATTTATGTTTTTATCATCGGTTTCTTCAGGTGGGCCCACTGGCATCCCTACATGATCACCATTGCCATTTCTAGTCTCACTTTCTGACTTGGATAGTTGTGGTGCTGCTGAGATAACTTGCATGTTAACTGCACCACCGGCACCACCGCCATTTCCGGCAAGGAGCTTTTTACGGTATAATGCATCCAGTTCATGAAAATATGGACACGTCTTAGAATCCTCTGGCCTCCTTTTGCTGCTCTCTTTCACCCTCTTGAAATATTTGTTGATGTTTTCCCATTTCTCCTTGCATCTTTTCGCACTTCGGTTGTACCCCATTCTCTTCATCCCGGCAGATATCTCCTCCCACATCGGTCCTTTGGGCCCGTTCTCTTGGTAACGAGTCTCGAGTTCGGTTCGTATCTTTATCAATGCATGCACCTCTACCTTGGGCCACCGTGATGACGGTGTGGTTTCGGTAACTGTGGTCATAACAATCTCACGGGACTCCACAGGCGATGAATTATACGTTGGATGCGGTACAATCTCAAGTGCTCTCTCTTGTTTCTCTTGCTGCTCTTGTGGCGGTGGTATCTGTGTTTCCACTGGCGGTTTCTCTGACGGCACCTGTTGCTTTGGTGCTGGTGCGGTTACATTAGCTGGTTTTAGTACATGTTGCTTTTGCTGATTAGTTTTCGGAGACATAACAGTTACGGCCATGCTTATCGGAGGAATTGCAGCCGGTTGCATGACAGATTGCATGTTCACTCTTTGTATGAAGGATACGAGTGCGGCATCACGTGATGTGGCCATGGCACGTTCATGCGACAAGATCTCATGCTCCCTGTTCAGCCGTGCGGTCTCCTGTCGGCGCCATGCATCTTCGCGTGCCATCCTCTCCTGCTCGCGTCTCTCCAGTGTCTCCAAAAATAACTTTTGCATCTCCTCCTGCCTCTCTATCACTTGCTTGACAAGCCCTTCAAATAGATCCATCATTTTCCTCTTTCTACCTCCTTTCTGTTGGTTTCCACTGGCATCCGTCATTTCACTGTCAGACTCCTCAGATTCCGAAGAGGATGTCGTGAATCCCATTGGGCCTGTTTCGGTGTTTTGTGCTGGGGCCACTACTGAGATCGGAGTTGGTCGTATGGGGCCGAGCGGCGGCGGGCCTGAGACAATTGGACTTATGTGAAATCCCGAGGAGACCGGAGAAGCCGCCAGCATCGTTGGTGTCGTGCTAGGAACTGCGGCATAACCGTGATTATGTGGTGTTGATGTAGCCAAGTTTAGGGTCTCCAGTTCAGCAAAAAACCGGTACATTTTGCCTTCTTTCTGGCCGGCTCGGCCGTCTTTCGTGCGCTTGTAGTACTTCTGCACATTCTCAAATTTTTCTCTACATTTCTTTGGGCTCCTCTTGTAACCAAGCTCCGCTAGTTTCCTGGCAACAAATTTGATTATGGGGCAAGAGGGAATAACAGAAAGTAACAATGCAATAATTTTAGCTGGTAAAAAAGAGAGAGAGAGAGGAGGAGAGAGAGGAGAGGGGAGGTAGCGCAGTTGACTAGAAGAAAAAGTTTCAGGATTGTTCTACTCAAAGGTCGAGAGTTCGATTCTCCTCTCACGACTTCGCAGCTTCTGCGAAGGTTTCAAAAAAAAAAAAAAAAAAAAAGAGAGGAGGAGAGAGAGGGAAATTGAGGAGGCAATGATTGTAGATCAGTGGAATGGAAGATAAGAGGAGCGCATGACAGCATGTGATGTGTCGGAGTTAATTAATCTACCTTCTGACAGTAAATTCAGAGAATAAAACTGCTTGGGATTAGTGCATCTGACAATTCTTTACATAAAATGACGCGAATTTACTGTAACCATGAAAACCAAACATGACACACATCTTAAATTATCGCTTCTTTCCCAAACTGTCCTTTCAAAACTAAGCCAAGATCTATGTCACAATTTCCCAAATTTAACAAAAATAACAAAATTTTGATGTTTTCCGACTTTCTCTCAAATTCAAATTAATAATCATCAAGAAAAAAATAAAAGGAAAGAGGTGGCTTTTTCTCTCCTATACATCTATCTATCTTTCTCACGCAAATAAAAAAAAATCAACAATGGTTGAAGCGACACAACGCGCACAGAGACATGGTGACTCCATCTCAAGGTAAAAAGGAAGCATGAAAAAGAGAAAAAAAAAGAGAACCTGGATACTTCTTCCCAGAGAGGTCCTTTAGGAGAGGCATCCCTAAATACCGAATCCATCTCTGATCGAATTCTGAGAAGCGCCAGAGTTTCTTCTCTCGGCCACCTATGACTGGTGGGGCCACCACTCTCCAATTCTTCCCCAATTGCTCCAATTCCATTATCTCTTCCCACTGAATTGAGTTCTTCAAAATTAGACTGCTGCATGGCAATCACCTCCCTCTCTCTCCACACTATTGATTTCTCTCTTTGGAAAGAGGTAAGAGAGGAGGTGGTGGTGGTACCAGTAGAATAGTAGATAGTATAGACAAGTAGAGAGAGAGAAAGAGAGAGACTGATAAAAGGTAGAGCTAGCGGTGCAAACTAAAGTTCTCTCTTTTTATTTTTTGCCCTTTTAGCATGTGTTTATCTTTCAGAAAGGAGTATGTTGTACAGTAGATGTAGAGAGAGAGAAGAGGTAGGGACAATATCACAGTTAGGAGAAATGAATACAGCGGGAAAGAGAGAGAAAGCGGTAGAGAAGACGATAATTATTATGAGAGAGAAGAGAGAAAAGATAACAAAATAAAATTAAAGAGAGATGCTTTGCTGGAAATGGGGGCCACGAGGGTTTTATTCTTACCTATCAATTATTGCGATAAAAATTAAAATGTGAAGTGCCAACAAAGAGAAAAACTAGTTAGAGATCAGGTTTAGTTTATTAATTTCTTGTAAGAGAAGGGATAACTACCGTTACTTCTCCTAATACCACAGTCGATTATCAATTTTTGCATGCATGCATGCATGCCATTGTTCTTTTGATGGAAGCATGCATGTCATTTGCAATTTTAAGAAGAACACGTCTATGCACCATGCTCAGATCAGATGTAAATATTTTATAATTAGGAACTCCAAGTGCGGGGTAAGTACTAACAGATGGATAGATATTAGTGCTAGCTAGCTGCAATGCTGCATGGATAAAGTACATAAATTGGTTGTCTTTATTTTATCTTATTTCATTTTGCGACTTGTACTTAATCTACCTTCTAGGTAGAGGGACATAACTTGGAAGCAACATGAATTCATCCTCATTCCTCGAATATATACTTTGGATAAAATATACAATTGAGATAAAATAAGTTTGCCAAGAAAGATCAGTACTTGAGCAATAGATGATGCACTGATTAGAGAGAACATGCATGGCTAGGGTTAATAGACAGTTGTCTGCTTCAAAAGTTAGAAAATGAACATGAATTAAATTCGAATTTTTTTTAAGGCAAAATAATTTCAAACTTAAAATTTGACAATATAAAATTCTGATACATTTGACATGCGTGTCATGCATAAAAAAATAAAAAAGTTAATGAGATTTTATGTTAGTTAAAATAAAATACTTTATGAACATTATAATATTGAAGTTGAGTCAGAGTTTATTTAACAACTATGATAAAATTAACACAGTAGTTCTTTTACAAATCAAAATTTTCATCATATGTGTTATCAGAATCAATTACAATCATCTATTGTTATCAATATAGTGCAATTGAAGTTAATTTTCGCTCAATACATGTTAATATTATCCTTTTTGCTTTCAAAATTATGTAGGGAAAGTTTTTTAATCTTTCAAATCGTGTTAACCATTTGTAGTTAACTCGTTGTTAGATGAAATTGGAACAAATTTTTTTTGGAGCAAAATCATTATCCTTTCAAAATAAAATTAAGAAATTTGTTCCTGACTTTTATTTCTTATGTCTTGAAAAAATTTAAAAATTTGTTCTTCTTGGCTATATATATAATATATGTCCAATACAATACTAATATGGATATGAATCTGAATAGTCACACATATATATTTAGATATAATTTGAAACTCGGATATTTGTTTTAGAGACTCATATATCGATCACTTTTATTTGGATGATATAATTAAATATTTGTTAGACTGTAATTACGTTTAAAACTATTTTCTGTGTTTTTTAATTATTAGGATTTATAATTTATTAATATATTTTGATTAATAATACGATGATATTTTGTGACTAAATTTTATACTATTATTTAATTTAGGTAACTAAATTTATTATGAAAATATTATGTAGTTAACTTCGAATTAAATGCATGGGTGATATTGTTTAATGTATAAATTATATTTGTAATTATTTAATATTTGGTCCGTAGCCGAATATTAGTACATGCATGATAGATATATAGTTTAGTTACAATGTTAGATGTATCTGATCCATTTACATCCCTCCATACATGCCCCCTTAATTTCCATTGAGATTTTATTTTTGAAACTAATAGAAATTTTTATTATAAATTGAATATATTAATAATCTTTATTATTTGGATCCAATTCAATTCCATGAATTGGATTGGATTAAAGTTTTTTTCTAATATTCAATCAACAATTTTTGGTACGACGAACAATTTTTTTTTTGAAGATTTCCAAACTTCAATTAAGGAAATTTAGTGCAACTAACTCATATAATATTATAATATAATATAATAAGTTTATATATAATGATAAAAAAAATACCTTATATATATGTTGAGAGTTTGATTTAATATCCAAATCATCAAATTTAAAAAATGAGTGCTAAATCTATCAAATGCTTCTGAATTTTTACAAGAAGCATAAATAAAAGTATTCTTCAAGGTTAATGAATTGAACTATCTTATTCTAACAGAATCAATTACTATATAAGATTTTGCAAAAAGGTATTCACGAGTTGGTATAAACGCCAAGTTCAAATTTAAACAAAAAAATTGAAGTATAAACACTGTAAAAAAAATATTACTTAGCATGAATTGTCAATTCCATCTACAGGGTAATACGTAGTAGGTACTATTACCTTGAATTGAAAGTATTGACACCTCCACAGTATAGATATTAACAGCTCATAATGTGGGTATATATGACTTTGGAAAATTTTGAACATCTGACGTTACTACATATATTTAAATACTAATATTTCCATGTATAAAATCCTAACTATACACGTGTGAATATTTTAGCTTTTGAATTGGAAGTGCTATTATAGAATAGAAAATTTAAATTTGTAACATTGAAGTTAATTATAAACACCCACTATTAACAATTTATTTTGAATTAATCATAATTAACAATAGAGATAATATAAACATAAACATAAACATAAACATTCCTATATAACTATTATTGGTAGGAATTTGGGGTTGGTGCAAGCTTTTTCATTCCTTCTTGGAGCTGATACGTAGATACCACATTTGATATCAACTATCGATACCGATGTTATTATGCACATTTAAGTAAGTTATTATACACATTATTTGAGTTATTGTGCATGCTATTTTTTATAGTGAAATAATTATACATATTATTTGAGTTATTATGCATATTATTTTGTTAACATGCATAATAATTTTTAGTGCAAAAATAACATGAAATAATATGCATAATAACTCAAATAATGTGCATAGTAATTAACTCAACTAAATGTGCATAATAACATTGGTATCGATAGTCGGTATCAAATGTGGTATATATCTACGTACGAAACATTATCCATCCTGTAAATATTTACAAAATAGTAAAATTGTTAGAAAGATTCAAAAATTGAAACGGGAATCCTTGTTTAATTTATCATGTTAACAGAATTAATTAATAGCTTGGTAGTTGACAAGGAGGCATCAAGTGATGTGAAGAGGTGTCTGGTTTTGTGCATGGTGCATTGTTGCATGGGCTCCAATCCAGTCTGTATTTGCGGCGACGTTTCCCTTTGGAATGGGGTTGCCTTGTTTCTAAATTTCATTTAATTTGGGACCACAGTTCAAATTCAAAGAGAATCAAATTAAGGGAAGCTAGGGAGCTAAACAAACAAAATTCACACGCACAACAGTAAACATTAAGAAAAAGCAAAAATAAATTTCTGATTTCATTTTGTAGCTAGTTTGTTTACCTTAATTATATTTGTGGTGTGGCATGCATGGCTACTAGCTAGCTGTTATGAATGCAACATGTAATTTGTTCTAAACAACTGCTCTTAGTCTAGTGGCAAAAGAGCAACGGACTTCAAGTAGAAGTCTCGGGTTCGAAATTCAGTGAAAGCCAAAGGCTACTGGGGGACTCTAGGTCACTTTGAATAATATTTGAGGGCAAAAACTACTCATCTATTTCTCAAAAAAAAAAAAAAAATTGTTCTAAGCCTTTTCATTGCTAGCTAGCTTGAAAACACACTGGCATATATAAAATAGTCGGCCATAATTAATTAACGACCATGTTCTTATCACAAGTGGTTTAACTTAATTGGGTTGGCCACTTGGTCTCTAATTAATTCACACTTGTGTTCTTCTATGGTTCTTGAGAGTTCATCAATCGATGAGATCTTTTGCACATGATCATAAAAATGACAACACCATTAGCGGGTACAAAATATCCACATTATAGTGGAAGAATAAAAATGGAAAACCTATCTCATGTTACCTTGTTTATAATTAGATTTTGGCAGCCAATTGCTAGTTACGAGTTAGGCTATGGTAGTTAAGTAAGCACATAGTTATATGTGTTTACGATAATATTTTGAATTTTAAAATACAAATGATTTGAACTGTTAAAAATATTATTTAGAAATCAAATTTTTTTATTATTATTTTTTTATTTTATCGGATAGATAAAAAATGAGTAATTTGACGATTTACAAACTTTCAATTTAATCAATTTTCTACTCATTCGATAAAATAGTAAAAAAATCAAAAAATAAATTTTTTATTTCCTCAGTTAAATTTAGCATGACAATATTTTAAATTATTCAAATCGGTCTTATATTTTAAAATTCGAGATATAATCATAAACACGATAGAGCTTCATAAGTGCCTAAGCCTAACTCGCGTGCCAACTATTGGAATCCGTATCTCCTGGGTTGATAAAAAAATTTCAGAGAAGAATGGACAGTTACACTGAATGACACTGTAACAGCACTGTAGTAATTACTGTGCGGATAAATAAAAAATACTGCAACAACGTTGAGAATTAGAAGACGGACGGGTATTCTAATTTCAGAGATACAAATTCCAACTATTGGGTTCTCACTTTTTTTCCTCCAAAATGGCCTAACCATGTGCCAAATGCCCAAATCTATCAGATCTAAACCACACGACGGTGGGATCGATATTATCAATAGTATCATGCATGCCTTCCTTTCTCTATTGGAATAGCTAATATTGTAAGTTTAATTAAGAATAATTTTAGTTTATTAATTGGCGGAGAAATATATGCACTCCGACTGTCACTGGAATTTTTTTTTCTAAATAACTAATTATATACTTTGTGCCGTAATGTGCATACAAATTTGAAATTTCATACTGATATATACTATGTATATATATCAATTATTTTGTTCATGTTGTAACATAATTTTTCACTCAAACTATTTCTTTTTTAATTAAAAAATTCAACGTATTTATTTTACTTATCTTTTTCTGTTACGGAGTAGCAGCTTTTTTTATAAAAAAAAATAAAAATAGTTTGAATAATGTCTGTTACAATGTTTTTTGTATGATGTGGTTATCTTCACAATCTATATACATCTAATACTTCTCTGTTGTTTATTTTTTTTTCCTCAAAACAGAAAGTATAAAGCGCCAAACTTTAATTTATTTCCTGATAATTTCATTCTTCAATCTTCATGTAGTACGTAATAAACTAATAATGAGTGTTATATATGCAACTACTCACGTAGGAATTAATTAATTAATTAATAATTTTACAGAGGGGCAAGGTGCTCAAAAAGGCAAATTGCATCATGGCACACATGAATGTTACAAATTACAAGTTGCAAACTGTTAACATGGCTGACATCAGATCTCCTAAAGGTGTTCTGGTTTCCAGTTTGTTAAATCTCACAAGTTATGATTCCAGCTGCCAGATATAAATGAGTTCTGATCTTATGTGGCAATAATGACTTTTTCACTGTGTAGCGAGTCGTTAACATCTGCTGGAATTGTGTTTTATGTTTGACGAGGGATCCCATGCATGACAAGTGATTATTTAATTAAGTTGACAAGAAGTTCTAAACTAAATTTAAAAAAATAAATAAAAAACTATGGCCATATGCTTAAACTTAACCATGCCTTAAATTTTATAAGTTAACATCTAATCCTACATCCTTTATTTCTTTATTTTTACTTTGGAAATGAAGGGTTAGGTTAGAATTTGAGTGACTTGTTGCATGCTTTGATCCGAGAATTGGAAGATATAAGAAATGGGAATAGTTCACATGCAAGCCTTATATCTCAGGCGACAACAACCACAAATCTTTGTTAGCATATATATATATATATATATATATATATATATAGAAATGCTATTATGCTTTGCAAAGCACGTGCTTTGAAATTGTGGATCATTGGATCACGCTTTGTGATTCGTGCGCACATGATGATTGAAGATCCAATGGTCCACAATTTCAAAGCACGTGCTTTGCAAAGCATAATAGCATTTCTTATATATATATATTAACTGCTCATATCTTGCTATGGATTTTTTAATCAAGTCAGTTAGACGTGCATGCAAGTGGTAAGATTCCTCAAGTCAGGAAGTATAAATATATATACTTATTGGAGCTTCTTACATTGTTACAATTGGCTTGGTTACCACTTGGTACCATATGGGCTAGCTAGTACATAATCTTTTCAGAGAATAAGTCAAGTAAAAATCCGAATTCAATACTACTTTATTTCAACAGAAATATGATGAATGAAATTTGCTGAATTGGTAACTGAAATTAATATTTGGCTTTAATTAATTCCAAAGGAAGAACAGTGGTGACTCAAGTTCGCATTAATTAATACACAGATACCGAGATACATCTTATAAGATATGATGTACCATCAAAATTATAGCCGTCACACGGAAATATACATTTTGTCTTTGTGAAAGGGTAACAAGTTAGAATTATAAACGTTACTTCAATTACGTAGGTAATTAACTAATGTATTTAATAATCAATTTCATGTATGTAAGATCCGATATACACGGGTCGTATAGGCTATTAGATAATTATAAGTAGATGCGTATATTATTTTATATGTATTCGTCGGGAGTGATGAGTGTCGGGCCGGCGAGTTTTAGATTGAATGTAGTCTGGGGGCATCGTGGCGGATGGATTACGTACGCAAGCTAAATGCCTGTGGGGTCCATTCGTTGGGATGTCCTTAAGGACATTTGACTATTCCTCACCAATGATGATCATCACTTGATGACTCGTTGTGCCAGTAAGAGAGTTTCTTTTCAATACCCTTACTATTATTTAATATTATAATATCTCCTCTTGTGAGTGATTAAGGTTCGATTTCTCAGTGTAGAGTATGCGTGTCATACGTGAGGTCAGGGGCGGATCCAGGATTTTCGTAAGGGGGGGGCAAGATTTATAAAAAAATTTCAGGGGGAGGCAAAATAACACAAATTTTCAAATATACATGGTTATTTCGGAAAAAAATTTGACAAATCGCACAAATACACTGAATTATTTTGCAAAAAAATTTTCCAGGGGGGGCAAGCTGGATCCGCCCCTGCGTGAGGTATTGGAGCTATTTCGTTCTTTATATATTTCTATTAGTCGATGTTTCGAGATCTCTAAATATTCGAAGGGGTTCTCCATTGGCCCCTAGTGGGTACAGAGGAAATCTGGGACTCCCCTTGGCCTTAACTGGTACATGAAGTTTCCTTTTTATTATTATTCAAACGGGTAGTCGTTCCTTATTTCTGTATGACGGCTGAGACCGAGAGTTTCAATTTATTATTTTCTCTTTGTGAGGGTAGGCTTCTCGGTTCGCTTTTGATCGAGCGTGCTTTTATAGCCGCTCTATTTTTACTAGGACATTTCGTTCTGGAAACTCAGAATTAAGTTAGATTGGCGACTTGAATACGAGACTCGTCTAACGTTACCCTTAGATTGGCGACTTGAATACGAGACTCGTCTAAGGGGGCGAATCCTGAAGTCCTACCACCTGGGATCTTGAATTGGCAATCTATTCCTTTGTCTGGGAGATTTGACATTTGTTCACATTACTATTTATATATATACTATTATTCCCCATATGATTTTTTGGGTTTCACTTTTCGTATCGTCTATTTTGGATAGATTGATTTATGTGATATGTACAATTGTTAACTAATACACATTTAGGTGTAGTAAAGTAAATATAAATAATCTCAGTAAATGTGAATGGTCCAACCTTGAATCAGATATAAACCCAAAGGCTGAACCTTAATCCACACTGAGTAATTTTTATAAATTACTCACGTTCCATGGTGGTTATGGGGTCCAGGTAAGAAGCAGGAGTCTTGTTGATGTCCAGAGGAGAGCGCTAGGATGGAGTCCCCGGCGTCTTCCATTTTGTTGATCACTTCGGTTGTGTTCTGTTTCTTTCTTTTGTTAGGATTAGTTTGTAGTAGGTTAGCGAGAATCAATCCCACGTCTTCTGATGGAATCGTCCTCTTCTGTATGTATTTTTTTTTCTTGTTAGCTTCCGCTGTAAACTTTGTACATACGCTGGATTATATATATTATATATATACTTGTTGGATGTTCATGTACTGTGTGAAATGTATGTGTTTTTCCTTAAATTAAGTATAATACATTAATCTTATCTGTATTTTTTAGTGGTAAATTAAGCCTTTCGTGTACTTGTAATCAAGTACACATGACGAGATTAACACCCCTAAGCTAGTTATTATCTCTGAGGTGTGACATGTTGGCACCTTTCCCATTTTTTCCTTCAAAGCATCTCTGGTTGTCTTCTGGTCCTCTTGAATAGAAACTCGTTGTGACGGGTGAGGAACCTTTTATGACAGTTTGGGCATGCGTTACAATAACGCAAGGCTCTATCAAAGTCCCTTCTTGACCTGTCTTCTGGCTCTTCTCCTCTTCAATCTGTTACAATAGATTGGTTAACGCAAAGCTCTATATGAGTCCTTTGTGCTTGCTTTTGATGTCTATGTGATCATCTTGACTTGTACATGCATATTTAAGCCTTTGCGACATTAATATGTACCTGTATAAACCTCAAATTCACCAAAATTTTTGTGCAAGATTAATACTAATTTGTTTTGCAAATTGTCAAACCAAAGACGAGTTTAATCTAATAGTAGGTAGAAATATAATATAAAATATTAGGAAAGGTGGAATAGAAATTGTACCTATTAGAATAGATCACCGTTTGAACCATCTAAGTAAAGATACTATTTGTAGAATATAAAAGATTATGTAAAGGAGAGAAAAAGTAACTTTTTCATAATCAAAATTAGTATTCACAGTCTTCTATTTTTCAACATGGTATCAGAGCACAAGGTGTTGCAACCACAAATACTCCCACAATGTGTATTAGTAACACTGGTACGGGAGAAATCTTTGTACCAAAAAATCAGTACACACATCAAGAGAAAATCTTAACAAATGAGCAATAGCGAAATAGCTTAAGAGGAGCAACACGAGGTTACCAATACCTCCAAGCTCACTTACACTTTGCTCAATAGCAAAAACTATTTGTCATGGGCAAAAAAGCAGCTTCTCGAGCCCTCAGTAGTAGAGAAATGTTAAAATACATCACATGAGAAGTTGAAAAATCGAAGGCAAAAAACCCATAAAATTTGATCGAATAAGAAAAAGGGCAGCAAAAATGGAAAACAGAGAAAGATAGGTTCATAACCTGGCTCATGAGCTCCATGGAGCCCTCCATTGTTGACCTTTTCCAATTTGTCGATACAACCACTGAGTTGTGCGAGGACTAGAAGGCCATGTATGGACAACAAAATAATTACTCCCGAATATACACCCTCAAACAAGAGATTCAGCAAGAAAAACAAGGGTCTAGAAGTAATGTAGTGTACCTTGATGCTCTTAAGAAGAAAAATGACGAGCCTCAGTTCTATCGACCTCCAACCATTGCTCTTGCGACAATTCATAAAAGGGAGGAGGAAAATGACATTTTCGAATACCTCACAAGACTAAACCTGACATACGAGGTAGTTCGATCTCAAATAATGAACACCAAACCCCTCCCAAGCTATACCAAAGTTCAAAATATGATCCAACAAGAGGAGGGGATAAGAGAAGCCATGGGGGCTCAGCCAAATTCAGTAAGCGAGAAACACGAATCCCGAGGTTTTGCCACATGAAAGAAACCTAGCTATTCTCAAAATACCAATTAAAACTCTAGGCCTCAAAATCAACTGAATCACAAGAAAGGGAGAGTGTGCTCTCACCGTAGAAGGGAATGACACAGCCATGAAGGATGTTGGTTTCTCCATCCCCATCTCAAGCCATAAAAATGGCGAACTCAGCAAGACAGAGACATGATGAGAAATGGCGAAAGAGAGAAAGAGGACAAGAGAGGAAGGGGTCTTATGGCTAATGTAGAATAAGTCAAGTCAGGACCCGACTCAAATCTGACTCGACTCATCCGAAGTGAGTCAGAGGGAAATGGGTCACAACAAATGCAACAAATGTTTGAGCAATTTTCTCTGTGGATTTCAAACACCAAACTCATGTGGTATTTTATCCAACTCAAAATGTTTATATTTATACGACCAAATAATATTAGATAGTGGTGCGACAAACCATACGTTTGGGAATACAAAATTCTTTGCAAAATTAGACTTGAAAAAAAAAACAAATCAATATGTTGTAGTTGCCAACGGTACCAAAGTAAAAATAAATGGTGTAGGTGACGTCAAAAGTTATGATCTTAAAATGTCTAACGTATTATATCTAAAGGCATTTCGAATAAACATAATTTCTATAACAACATGAACACAAGATTTTAATTGTATAGCAACCTTCTCATACAAAAATGTCAATTTTCAGGACCGGGCAATCGAGAGGAAGATTGGAGAAAGAACACTTGAAACTGGGCATTATCTTTTAATCTCTACAAAATAGACATGTGTGCTTTCGCAACAATGTTTATCACGAGATTTGACACAAGAGACTTGAACATCCATCTCACAATGTTTTGAATAGGGCACTAGATTGTAATTTTAAAAGTCATATTAATTGCGATATTTTCAAATTGGCTAAACAAGCATCGCTTCCTTTTAACTTGTCTTGTAGTAAAAGTGAAGCGATACTAGAGTTAGTTCACTCTGATGTATGGAGTCTAGCTCCAATTGATTCGTATAACGGGGTTTTAATATTTTGTTATTTTTATAGATGATTTTTTCTAGATGCACTTGGATATATTTATTAAAATCAAAGATGAGGTTTTTACTTGTTTTAAGGAGTTTCTATGCCTTATAGAAAATCAATTTAATAGCAAGCTCAAAATCTTTAGATCGGATAATGGAATCAAATTTATAAATAACAACTTTACTAAACTTTGCAAAGAAAAGCGATAATTCATCAAACAACTTGCATAAATACTCCACAACAAAATAGAATATCGAAAATAAAAAAAAATAGACACTTAGTAGAAATGACAAGAGCATTGTTGTTTAAAAAAAATGTTCCAAAAAAGTTTTGCTCTGATGCCATTCTTTGTGCAACGCATATTATTAATAGATTACCAAGTACCGTTTTAAAAATAAAAGCCCATTCAAAATCTTATATAAGGAAAAATTCAACCTTGACCATTTGAAAGTTTTTTAATGTACATGTTTTGTAAAAATTAAAAGAAAAGATAAACTTGACTTCATGTCAACGAAAGCTATTTTCTTAGAGTATTCCTACTATAAAAATGGCTACAAATGTTATGATCTAATATATAAGAAATTATTTATGTCAAGGGATGTCACATTAAGTGAAAATGAACATTTCTATAAAAAGAGTGAAAGTTGTTAGTCGAATCAACTTTTACCAAATGAGTTTGTTATATCCAGTGATACTAACTTGAAAAGAAGAGAAGTTGTTTTTGAAAGAAATGTTGAGATATGTATTCATATATCTGAAGAAACTAAACAATCAGAAGCACAAACAAGACAATTAGAATATCAAACTGAACAATCGAAATCCCAAACTAAACAGCCAAAAGAACATTCTGAACAATTAGAAGTGCAATCTGGACAAATATAAGAGGCATAAGGCCATTAAGAAGATCAAGTCGACAGACTCAACCTTCTACAAGACTAATGATTATATCACTTATACGGTACAAAAAGAACTTTAACCAAATAAGTTGTAAAAAAAAACCAGTATGGTCTAAAGCCATGGAAGAAAAGCTAAAAGTCCTTAGAAAAATGAAACTTGGTAATTGAGGAATTATCAAAATTTTAAAAGCCCGTTGGGTGCAAATGGGTTTACAAATCAAATACAATAGCAATGACCCTATAGAACGATACAAGACAAGACTAGTTGCAAAATGATATACCCAACCATATGGAGTTGATTACAATGAGACATTTGCACCAGTAGCCAAAATTAACACTATTAGGATTCTGTTATCTGCTCCAATAAATAAAAATTAGAACTTATATCAAATGGATGTAAAAAAAGGAATTCGCTCAAAGAACACTTGAAGAAGAAGCATACATGAACTTACCCCCTAACCACAAAATGGAAAATAATTCTAATTTAGTATGTAGGTTGAATAAAACAATCTACGAATTGAAGCAATCTCTTTGGACATGGTATGACAAACTAAGCTCTTACTTAATTTCTTGTATTTTTAGTATTAGTAGTGCATACCACTACTTGTTCACCAAAACTAATGAAGAAAATACCACACTTATCTTGGTATATGTAGATGATATAATAATTACTGAAAATAATCAAAATGAAATCAATAAAATAAAATTCCAACTAAAAGAAAATTTTGACATTAAGGACTTCGGTATCTTAAAAAAATCTTAGGGATAGAGGTGGCATATTTCAAATTAGATCTTTTTATTTCACAAAGAAAATACATATTGGATCTTTTAAAAGATACTGAAAAGTTAGGGTGCAAACCATCCGATACACCAATAGATAACAAATGCAAACTCAACAATGAGGATGGTGAATCCATAAAAGAATAAACCAATTCCAAAGACTTATAGGTAAACTAAAAAACCTTAACGTAACTCGTCCGAACATTTTCTATTCGATAAGCCAGTTAGTCAATTCACGCATTCTCCGAGCCATAAACAAAATCTTGAAGTATTTAGAAAGAACATCCAGAAAGGAAATTTTAATGAAAAACAATAATTCTAATGACATATGTGACTATTCTGAAGCATATTGGGATGAGAGTTACGATAGAAAACTCACTACCATTTTTTTGTACATTTGTAGGCGGAAACTTAGTCACATGAAAAAAGTAAAAAATAAGGTGTTGTGGCGAGGTCTAGCACTGAAGCGGAGTATCGAGCCATGACATCTACCACAAGTGAATTAACTTGGCTAAAGCAACTTCTTAATGATATAAACATTAAGTATACTCAATCAATGGAAATGTATTGTGATAATAACTCCGCAAGACATATTGCTCTCAATCCAGTGCTTCATGAGAAAAACAAGTACATAGAAGTTGATTGTTACTTTTTTAGAGAAAAAGTTCAAGCAAAAGTGATAGAGACACCATACATTCAAAGTGATGATCAACTAGCAGATGTTTTTACTAAGGAGTTGAATACAAAAAAATTCGACAATATCATAAGCAAGCTAGGATTGTATGATATTACACACCTAGCTTGCGGGGGGAGTGTTAAAAAATAATTAGAAAAGTATAATATAAAATATTAGAAAAAATAAAATAGGAACCGTATCTATTAGAGTAGTTCACCGTTCAAACCATCTATAGGTAACAATGCTATTTGTAGAATATAAAGATGATGTAAACGAGAGAAAAAAATAACTTTTTCATAATCAAAATTATTCTCCTCAGTCTTTTATTTTTCAACAAAAATAAAGTCAATTTCTTCAAAGTATATATCCAACTAAAAAAAATATGTTGCATATATTTCAAACTGAATTCTCAGACTGTGACTTAAATTGGTAGAATCCACTTGCATGCATGTAAATTGAGAAAATTACAGTTCATGCATGCAAAACAAAACAACCGCAATGAAGTCACAAGTGGGGATTGCATGGTCCCTGAAAAAAATGAATGAGAATTAATCGGATTGGGAATTAATACCTTAACCCATGAAGAGGAATAAGAGCATGTGGAAATGCGTACAAGTATTAGCCTCTAATTAAGCGCATCCTTTGTAGCCCACAAAGTGGTTGCAACTGTCTAACTCTCACTTGCATCTTGCCTGGTTTTATTGCCCTTTCTCTCACTCATTAATTTTATTTATATTATATATATATATATATATATATATATTAATTTTAATTAAAGAAAAGTATGTAATTACCAGCTTACAATGTAGAATAGTCACAAGTTTTATATCATAAATTAAATACAAATATTTTTCTTTAGTTAGAAGTGAACCTGTAATTGGAGTTAGGCTGTTGGGTTAGGATTACTTTTATGTACTTGCACTCTGTTACTTTATATAGTCTCTATTAATATTTTATTTTTAAGAATTTTTATGTCTAGTTATCTGCACTACAAAAACAGTTATAATTAATGTTCAAGTTGTTTATAACTTTATATCAGAATCCACAATTATTAATATTAATTGTTCAAAATGTTTACCAGTTTGTTTCATTAAAAACTGTTTTGAAGGTAGGCTTAGCCTACTACGAGATTTTCATTAAATTCATTAAAAACTTACCAGTTTTTATAACTTTATATCAGAATTCAGATTAAAAACTTTACCAGATAAGTAGAACACTAACTTCAATTTCATAGTTGTTCGTCTTAGTAACATAAGAAATAGTTAATTTTTTTGAAGGCTTATGTTATGCAAGAAGCTTGTGATCTGAAAATCAACGAACTTCAGAACTGTTTCATGCATAGTGTCATTTAAATTTTATTTTTTTCATTTCAAAATAACGAAATATCATTTTCAGATACTACGGCCAAGCGGCAAATGTATATATATAATCAAGTTGCATTACTGATCACATATTTTGGCAAACTATTTGTATAGTTAACGAAACATAATTTGTTTTACCACTCCATTGCAAACAAAGCTTATTTCCAGGAATTAAATAAGTAAATGAAAAACATTGAAAAGCCATTTCTATGATTTCTGTCTCAAGTAGAAACACACTATTTTGGGCCTTCTTGGGCCTGAAACTTTCCCAAGAGTTGTGGATAAATTTGGTTAATAAAACAGCCCATATATCTGATCTGATTATAATGTTATATAGTTTAAAGAAAAATCAAATGAATTAAGTATACAAATTACGTAACAACAATTTTTCAGTTCCGTTTCCACTCTTTCAACCTCCTCTTTAATTCTGTACATTATAATAATAAATAATAATAAATTGTAGGATAACAAACGAACAAATTATGCATCAATAATAAGAAGGTAATAAGTTGTCCTTAGCAGGAGATATTTTTCATCTTGATCTGGCATGAAATTGAATCAGATTATGAAGATGCATGTTTGTTCCACCTGAGACTGGTAAGAAAATGAGTAGTATCAGTTACAAGAACAATTCCTTCTGATGAATTGCATTTGTAAGAAATGGGTTGTTGCAGTAGCACCTCTTTAATCCCTATACATTTGTTAACGTATATCTTAGATTAATTAACAATTTAATATTATGAGGCCATGGCTGGTCGATATCAGTTCAAGCAATGTCTTTACCCTTACTGGTATGGTGTATCATACATTCATACTGGTATATGCAGTGGTTATTGGTGCACATCTTATTTGGGCTGCTCGTCTTGTTTTTCTTTGCAGCTATTTGCATGTTAAATTGTTGATTGTGCTAACTGTTCGTTAATGGCTTCATAAAACTTAATTCGAACCTTAGAACAAATTGTATCTTGTTTGGAAAAAAAAAACTATATTTATACCAACTCGAAAAACATAAAATTAACACTGTTTTCACACTGTTTGAATCAACACTAATTTTGCACAATTCTCAACTACTAGAACTTCAAAAACACCATCCTTAAGGATCCAAACTTATCCTAAACAAATAGACAATAAAGCGGGTGAAAGGTAGAAAAATTATCTTCTCTTCGATTTCACATTCTCACTGCAATTGCCTAACCGTATCCAGAAATCAGAATTCCAGATGGCACAAAATCCAGAGATATATCATATATGGTAAGAGAGCCACAGGCGTGTCATTTCCATTTGTCAGTTGCGCCAATTTTTCGTGCCAAATTTAGAAAGTTGCATAAGTTTTGTCTGAATGACAATTAAGACAAATTCAACTATATGCGTCTTAATGGAAAATTGGAAATGGATCGGTAAAGGAAAATTTCTTTTTCTCGTAAAAAAATGACTAAATTAGGCAGCGTTTGAGCGGTACACGTACGCGGCAATTCTAATTTATGGTTTAAACATGCTATTTTGTTGTAGGCTTGTAGGCTTGTAGCGACATAAACATGCGAAAATTACATATTACAATCGTGAATATTTAGCTAATCAAGCATAAATATTAAGAATTATTGCAAACACCCGTCATATTGTTATGAATTAATATGAAACATGAACAATTTTGAACAATTTATTTTATGTGGAGTATATAGTTGGATCCAACCATCAGGGCTGGATCCAGAATTTCCATCAGGAAGAAATAATATCTATAATTTTTTTCTAGAGAGGACAATGAATCACATTTCTAAATATACGATTATTTTGCAAAAGTTTGACAAATTATATAAATATACAAAATTATTTTAAAAATAGAACTTGGTTAAACGTTACTCGAAGATTTTCTCCTGAGATTTTGCTACGGCGAAAGATTATCATAACAATACAATCAAATTGTTTATATTGCATTCATCTGTAAAAAAAAATATTTAGTTTCCTAATTAACCACATTGTTAAAGCCAATGAAGAAAACAATTGTATAATATATCAACGCTATGATATTTCTCCTTTTCTTCTCATAATGTCATTGCCATCCTGCGCTATCATGCAAAGATTTGAAGTTAATAATATCATACCATAGAGGATTTTCATTGGATATGATTAGATGATAATTTAGATGCTTTTTTAAACTCGTATATTGTTAGCTTCCTTACCAGAATGCAATGAAATCATAACCAAATATTTTACAGCTTAACAAAATTAATACTACAAACAATGCATGGTCACTGCAAGCTAGCCTGCGTTATCATCGCTAACAAATTTGGTATAACAAAATTGAATGCTAATGGAACTATAAAATCCCCTAGGAGACATCATTTCAATTGCACACAGCCTTTCTATTCCTAATTTTAAGAGATAATAAAGAGACAAGTTTTCAGAAAGAATAAAAATAGATGGCCAAGTTTTCTATTGCCCTTATATTTGTCCTTCTAGTAGCTGCATCAGGTACTATTTACATCTAAAAAATAAATTATTATTATTTCTTTTCAGCATTGGTGTTTCATTTCTTTTCCATTAAAATCAACATTTTTTATTATTTATGTTTCTGTTAGTATTAGTATTAAGTTCATTTGGTAACTTCAATTCCTTTATATTCTCAATATATATATATATGTTGGTACACTACACACTATATATATTCCTCAAAATTAAGTATATTTGATGTAATTAATACCTGATTCATATTTTCTTATTGGTACATAGTTGATACCGTAATTCCAAAAGCAGAAGCAGCAACTAGATGTCAAACAGTTTTGAGCTCAACTGGATGTGACTTGGCGAGCTGCAGAAAACAATGCTATCAAAATTATGCAAATGGATTTGGCAATTGCGTTGAAGGGAAACCCAAAGTATATGGATGTGTTTGTATCCATGACTGTAGTCGTTAATTATCTACTGTTAACATTTTGGCATTTTTCTTCTTTAAGTTGTGAAATTCAATAAAATATTAAAGGAAATTATCCATATCTTGTTTGTGGTTGGATAGTCTAACTTTAGTCATGTTTTTCATATTGAATAAAATGCAATAAATTTTTTCTATCTTGAATTTTACATATTACTATTGGTGTTTGGTACGTGATGATGATAATATGGATTTGTTCATGACCATGTATGCTTTAACTTCATAGATTGATACATCGATGAAATTGGACAAAGTTTTGGTGATTGCAAAAAATGAATGGAGAAATGTTGAAGAAATTAATGAAAGGCAATGTTTATCTAGCTAGTTGTAAATTCTGATTGAAATTTTTTGAAAGGAAATTGCTCATCATTCTGAGAGCGAAGGTTTTTTAAAAGCATCACAGAAGGGGGAGCAGAAGAATGTTCATATGTTTTGATGCATTATTTAATAGAATCATATTTTACGATTAATTGTGGTTAACCATTTAATTCAAAATAAGATTGAAGAGTATAGCTAGAGGGTTGGTTATCTTAACTAAAAGTTTTAATGAAATCAAATTTAAAGTGATGCATTTGCATATTAAATTTGTATATTTTTTATTTAATGCACAATCAAGCGGACAACTTTTATCTTTTAATTATAATCAACAGTAAATATAAAGTTGTTAACAATCAGAATTTATTACTATATATATTACACATATTTATACATATTTATGTATAAACCAGTTAAAGTTTTGTAATTAATACTTATATATTTTTAGTTGATAGATGCATAATTAATATTGTGACTAAAAAAAGGTAGACAGACACCAGGCGAATGAACTGCTTATATTTTTCTATGTAGGTCTATTTTCTATTTAATTTAATAAAATATAGCATGCCTACTTGAAATTAAAAACAGACAGAACTTACAAAATGGTGCTAATATCCCTCTTTTATTATAAGTAATTTGTTTTGTTTTTAATGGGAAAAAAGTAGCTACCAGTCACTTTAACTGAACCTAGGTTTCGTTGGTTTTTTCCTAGTCTGTGTTAGCTGAGACTGAAGCTCATATTTTGATAATATTCAACAAGTCTCGTTTTGTTCGTCGAGTTATCTGAGTTTTGTTTTATTGTAAGCTTATATATATATATGGTTGAAATATATGAACTGGTCGTGTCCAATTGATATCGCTGACGGTATCAAAGTTGGGATCCGCGAAACATTTTCCATATTGATATATCTCAATAGTTTGGAGTGACTTGAAATATTTAGAGTATCTATTTTTTCTCATAATAAATAAATATTTATTTGTTAAAGAAAAATACTGAAATTCATAATGGCAAACTACCCTTAATATTAAATGATTGGCAAATGATCTAATATATTCTAGTAATTCTAGTGATAACTGATTAGGATGAGATTTTCTGATCCCAACCTGGTCGTGAGAATCTGTACACAGGTTACTGCTTATAGGATATAGTTATTCTAATAATTTGATACATCACACATCCCTGACTCCTAGTAGGGTATAGAAGAATCCTATTATTATTTATGGGTTACCTTTGAATATCATCCAGGGAGGAAGTCATGAATTCAAACTTTCCTGAGCACAAAATTTACATATAAAGATGCCTCTAGTAATAAAAGCTGGGGGTTTCAAGAACCACTATATGTCCAAAAAAATATTTGAATGATTAAACTTTAATAATATTAGCATGCATCACTTGCAAGTTGCAACGTATCCTGCACGAACTAGTTACTAGTTAACAACTCAACATTACAGGTTGCAACCAAACATAAACTCAGTTTAGCCACTGAATTAGTTTATATAGAAATGTGATAGCCGACAAATCCCAAACTAACATCTGCAACACAGAACCAAACTAAACAACATGAACACAAAGAGGATCATGTTTATTGAGATCAACTAGAGATGAGCAAACTGCATGTGAAGTTTAAAATCTGCATTTTCTTTTAACTGGAGAGGAAGCGGCTCATCCAAGAGCTAAAGCGGGACCATGCGGTATTGACGGCATCTGGACTCTCATCATCCATGCCCATGCTCTTTCTTCTCTTTATACCTTCCAGAGATGAATTCATAAATGCATGAGCACAGCCCGGGTATATATGCACTTCATGCGGCACACTAGAATTTTTAAGGTTTTCTTCCAGGGACTTTGCAGCCTAGATGAGGAGAAAATAACAAAAAGTTGTTTGTCATGTAAGTTTGGATTGGACTTCATATTCCTAGTAAATTTGTTTTGTACCTTGATTTTCTTTCTTTCCTTTTTTTCTTTCTTTTTTTATTTGATCGACCTGACAGGGCGTCTTCTTCTTTGTATGATGCACTTGGCTTCTACTGTTTATGTTTCTAGCAACCCGTTTATTCTTTGTATGATTCATTTGGTTTCTTCTTCCGTTTATTTACACCTGTGTAGAATTTGGGAATTCCTTTTCTTGTTGTGTTCTACATAACGTCAGGTAAGGCATGTACTTTTCTAGTTGAAGTTCACCGAGGAACCAGATTCAAAATGAAAGCAGACAATAATGTATGAACATCAAACAAGCACCCATCTAGAAGTTTAAATACAGATATGATGGCTAAATGTATTGCATGCTTAGGCTTTTGATGTTTCAAATTCCCAAATATAAAGATATCGTTGATACCCTAGAAAAAAGAAAACAATTGCATGCTGTGGGAAATATCCCTGCCAAGCACAGGACATGCCCGCATACCATCAAAAAGAATGTAAAACTCCAAGGAAAGGGAAACGAAGCCTTGCACATTTTATAACCAACAACGTGGGAAAAGGATGATGCTTAGAAAAGATATAATAATTTGCATGTGTATACACAATTTTTCATCTTTTTTGTGTGGTATGATTACCACAAAAGCTGCAGTATAAAAGAAAATTGATAAAAAAAGAAAAGAAAGAAGACATACAGTGACATCTGAAAACCCAACAAAGTTGTCAAGCTCACCAAAGTGGGCCTGTATAGGAGCCTTGGATTGAGCGGGGTCTGCCAACTCCGGTGGAGGGACCCCATAAAAGGCAACAACTGCATCTACTTCGGGTATCAAAGCTGCACTTGCAATGGCCAGGGCACCTCCCATGCAATAGCCGGTAACACCAACCTGTGTCAAATTTATAGTGATCAGTGCACAAATTGCAATGCTAGATGCCATGCCAGAGTGCTTTACATGAGAGATGTGCTACAAATGGCCAAGTTGCAAAACTAGGTAATTTAATGAAGAACCAATACATCTTGCCATATTCTTTAGTTGAATATGGGAATGGAACAGCAACTTTGAGAATAATTATATTATCTTATATTAGAGGAAGGATCACTTGACTGGTTATTTTGACAATCTTGACAGTGAAAATTTCAAAATAATTTAAATAAGGGCAGCCTGATGCACGTAGCTCCAGCTTGCATAGGGTCCGGGGAAGGGTCAGGCCACTTTGGGGTCTTTATAATTGATAAAAATAACTAGATAAGTAATGAACATAGATACCATTACAGTAAAAAAATGTATATGCTTTAAATATCATTTTGATAATGCGTCAAGGACCATTAATTTCATATAGTTAAAATGTACGGTGAAAGATGCACAAAATCTGATTATATTTTATGAACATAATATGTAGATAGATCATGTGTTAAGCATACAATGTTGGATTTCAAATTTTGGCTTTATTTTTTAAGAATGTCAAAATAAACAATTGTAAAGTGATGTCCCCCTCTTTATGTTGCATGCCGCAAACAAGAGAGAAAGAAATTACCTTGGAGGAGCCATTAGCCTTAAGCCAGTTAACTGAAGCATGGATGTCTTTAACAGCACCCTGCCAGTCAAGACCTTCCATTAGATGTTGTGCTTCTGCCACATCCAATCCCACCTTTCCACGGTATAAGCTAATTCAAAAGTGAAAACCATTCAAGAAAACAAATTAAAATGGCTGAGCTTCATGTACCAATAGATTTACACTTAGTTTTCAGCTATATTGTCTAAAGAAGGTGACGGCACTCAATAACAATGCACCGATAACACAATCCATCAGTACCACACTCTTTTCTTTAAGGTAATTTTTTGTGATTCTCCTTTTTTTTAACTCCTACATGTGTACCGCACTAACAAATAGAGTTTATGCCGGAATTTTCTGGCCAGAATCCTTATTTCCTTTACAATGCTCAAAGCATATATATAAATAATGACTAAGATGCAACCAAGGAAACAAAAAAAGAAAACATCAATTTCATCTTATGCATCTGCCAGCTTAATTGAATATTTGGTTCTGAAAAGGTAAGTTTTGATAAAATAAAAAAAAACTGGATATCACAGTACAGAAAAAACAAGCCAAATGTTTCTCTTCAGAAATACTAAAACATTAAAAATTAAAACTGAAGAAATGGAGAACATACTCAGGGATAAGAGCTCTATAGCCTTCACCTAGTTGAGAAATGTGAGTAGCATGGTTCTTTATCTCAAAATCAACTCCCCACCATTCCTGCAGCACCACAATACCTGGTGCATTCTCCTTCCCCACCACATATGCATCGAATGTCTGTAAGATAAAAAATTCACTAGACCTAATTCTACAATCCATGGAAAAAAAAATTATTCCAACTGAACTTCATATAAGATAAAACTTTGGTATCTTTCGTTGTTTTACCCAATATTAAATTAAATTAATAAGGTATTAAGGCCTAATTAGACTTGTGGAACCATACAAAACAAAAGAATAGAAGATACATTCACCTAATAAGCCCATGATATTGAAGGAAATAACGAATTTGTGAGAATAAAAGAACCACAGAAAATCGCCTATTTCTTAATAGAACCACTACAAAACCCTCCCTGTTGCAATCAACTAAACCGTCGGGAAAAAATTAGATGCCTTTCAACAAATAAATGAGATAGATCCAAATACTCACAGTATCATCGCGCTGGATTTGGATCTTCTGGAAAGAATCAGCAGAGGCGGTGGCCATTGATCGAACGGAGGTGATGCGATCGCAGCGCCGAGCGAGAGGAGAAGAGAAACGAGCGGTAGGTGTAGATGAAGAAGAGAGAAATACTTTTCGCAGTAATATAGCAGCTGTGGCCATTGTTGTGTCACTTGATTTGACTTTAATTAGAATAATCAATAATCAATACTGTTTCTGTATTTCTTTGAGTTTGAGGGTATGTAATGATAATTTTTTATCGAAGAACCGGTTGGATATATAACGATTTAGAACTATCTAGATGAACTCTACTTTTCTATGTAGATATCGCGACATAGATAATTCTTTTTTTTACCAAAAAGTTTTTTAATATTTTTTCAAAAAAAAGATGAAATAATGCGTAATTAGGTTTGTTCATAAAACATATGAACTGGAGAATAAAATAAATTGTGATATGTATATGTTAAAGTCGAAATTTTTTTATTGATGGCCAAAAAACGGCCTCAATAAATAGCAATGATCACCTAACACACTTATAACTTTACGTATGATCAAAGACGCGGCTAATTTTTTTTTTCTTTTTTTACGACCTTTTTCGAATTTGTTTTTGCGGGCACCGCTGTCAGTCAAGATTTTAGGGGCACTTCTAAATGAATTAATTTATTTTACTTTTTTCAAGAAAAAAAGGCAAAATATTTTAGAGGCCATATTATAAGTATCGTCCTAAAATGTTTTTCTTTTTTTACTTTTTTTAATTATTCGTGATATAATTAAGATGGTAATTTTTTATAACAACTTCAGTTACTCTCGTCGGTATATTAGTGATTTCTTATCGTCACAAATCATCGAGCTATAGATATTCGAATTTATTTTCATCATGTAAAGATTGATTTGTGATAAGAGAAACGAGCGATTTGAAATTGATTCTAATGCAAATTCGTGATAAAAAAAACTAATAAAGACAAGTTTACGATAGAGTCAAATCTGAGATGCACTTTCCTCTGACAACAAATCAAATTTTACACGATTAAAATAGACTCGGATATGTACAACTCGACGGCTTGCGACGAAAAAATAATTACAGCCCAACGAGCGTAGACGAAGTTAGTATAATAAATTCTAAGTATGGGCCATACTTTATAATTTTTATAGCAACGTCGACTATGCTTGTTGGGATTGTATTAGTTATTTTGAATTGTCGCAAGTCATCGAGTTGTCGATATTCGAGTTTTTTTTCTCTGTCGTGTCAAATTTGATTTACGGTCGGAGGAATGTGTAGCTCCGATTTGACTTCATCATAGACTTATGTTTTGATGAGTTATTTTTTATCACGAGCTTGCATCAAAATCAATTTTGAATCGCATTTTCTTCGATCGCAAATCAAACTTGACACAATGAAGATACACTCGAATATCTACAACTGGATGACTTTTGACAATTGAAAACAACTAATACAATCCTGAGAGCGTAGCTGAAGTTAGTATCAAAATTTATGAAGTATGGTTCATACTTAGTATTTTCTACTAACTTCGGCTATGCTCGTCGGAACTGTAATATTTTTTTATCGTCGTAAGTCATCGAGATGTACATATTCTGAGTCTATCTTCATTATGTCAAATTTAATTTGTGATTGGAAAAATGTACATATCAAATTTGACTCTATCATAAACTTATGTCTTAATTAGTTATTATAAAGAATTTGCATTAGAATCAACTTCGAATCGCTCGTTTCTCCAATCGCAAATCAATCCTGACACGATGAAAATAGATTTGAATATCTAAAGTTCGATGATTTACAACAATAAAAAAAAATACTAATTACAGTTCCGACAAACATAATCGACCTTAAATATAACATGAATAATTTCAAAAAAATTAAAAAGCAAAAAGAAAAAATATTTTAAAGACGTTACTGATAGAGACGCCCCTAAAATATTTTAAAGACGTTATTGTACCATCAATTCACTAACCGAAGTGATTAGTTGACGGTTTAGGTCATGCTTTTGCTTTGTAATGTAGTAGGCTACAATCAATGTATTTTCTTCCTTTCTAAAAAACACTTCTTTTAAATAACTCTAATGTCGCAAAATTATAGGTTCCATTTGTTGGGTTGTTAGCATTGATAGGTTGCAATTACTGGATGCAATGTTCACACAAGCAACTCAATTCATCACAACATCTAAAAAAACGATGTTGGAAATTCATAAACTTGCATGCCAGATTTCAAACATTAACTTCTTTATAAGCAAAATTTCAGTTTTTCCAGATACTTGGCTACATTTTAAAAGGAAAACTGTTAATCTTCTTAGCACTTTCACTGGCATCTGCTTTTGCCTTGTCTTTCAGGCTCGTCCATCCCTTCCTTTGCCGCTTTTTCGAACCAGTACCAACCTCATTAGAAGCAGAAAGAGAACCAAAATCATTCCTTTTACTATTGCTTACATTGTAATCATTTGTAGCGGCTATCTTAAGCACAGGAGTTTCGGGCCCATTATTAGCAGCCTCTTCTAAAGTGCATCTGGAATCTATCAGAGTTAAATCAATACTACCATCAGTACTCTTACCAGGTTTTGAGGCTAACAAGTTTTTAACAGTGCCTTTAGGTGTGCCCCGTTTCAGGTTTTCATGGTGACAGAAGTGGCATGTGTATATCACGTTGTTCTGAGAGTGTCTAGCCTTCTTTGTGCTCTTTTTTATGCGGATGGTGCAATTAACGCCAGGACATAATATTGTTTCGCATCTGAAAATGAAAAAGAAATATATTTCTTAACAGATGTTAAATGCAAACAAAAGTGATAGGAATCTTCTGATTAATTATGCTCACATGTCCTGCACGAGATGCACAAAAGAAAAGTAAACATCCACATGACGTGGATCTGCAACTTGATGAAAAGCCAAGTCTCGCAAAATTGCTTGCTGAACTATTCCAGGAAAAAAAAGACAATCTTTCTCCTAGACTATTAGAGGAAGTAGTTTGATCCTCAATTGCTGAAAAGAAGAAATGTAGTCCCAAAATTGCTTAAAGGAGCATTGCAGTCCTTGAACTAATTAAGTCAGAAAATAACTTGTGCCCCACCATTTTGTTTGTTCTCTTAACCAATAATATCAAGAAAGCATTGAAGAGGAGCTTCATGGGTTGAAAGGGATGGAGGGGAGATAAGAACAAACAGGAAGAAACTGGGTGTGAGGGGTCTTGACTTTTGTAGTTTTGTTACATTTGACATTCTACAAATTAGAGAGGATGGCAGCTCAAAGCTACAGATAATTAGTCATGGACTGGTTTTTATTTAATATGAACTAGTTCGTTTTTTTTTCCAAACAAGTGCTCAAGCGCTTTCCTTCATTGTGATCAGTTTAAACCAGCTTAACAACCGTATTGCCCTTTCTACATTAATGAGAACAAATTAATTCTCAAGTTTATCAACCCAATTGATTGCTTGATTGCTATCCATTAGTTTGAGAATCAGAATTTGATTATTCTGACAAATACTATGGAAGAAAAATCAATGGCTTACTAGATGAATTTACTATTGACTTACAAGTCTACCAGATGTCAATAAGAGACACTGCATCCTGGAGTTCCAACCTTCAATTGAACTCTAATATCTTTGTTAGCTTGTTATTGTGAAATGTTCTCTTATTCCAAAACAATTACTTACCAAAAAATCTACCAAAATGCGCAATTTGCTCATTTATGCAGTATGCACCATACATACTGCATCATACTGTTTGAAGTTATGCTTGGCATTGAGCATCTGGCATAATTTGACACCATGTTCAATATTTAGATTAAACATTATATTATCTATATATACATTAGAGAAATTTAAGAGAAGCCGATATTATAGAACATGTTGAAATGTTGGCCCTTAACATCCAACTAGTACATTTAATAACACTGTAAAATATGAGATCGATAACACAGTAATATCCCCCACATACATTTAAATACAATGATTATTTAAAATATAGATAAGAATCACTTTTTCAGTTTTGTTTTTAATCCATTTTCCAATGAATATCCTTAAATTATGACCAAATTCATTTATTATTCTCTTTTCCAATGAATATGAAAAAGGTTGCTAATGGATAAAAACAGTACAAACAATCTTTTCAAATTCTCTAGCAAGAGGATTTTTGGCAAAATCTTGATAGTAGTAGGGTTATTTGCATATGTCCTCTTTCAAGAAAAACAAAAGTACTCACTTCTGGCAGAGAAAAGATGACGGGTCTATGGGTAACCCAGAGGCCTCAGCAGTGGCTGCCATGCGTTGGCCAAGCATTGACCCAAGAGGCGGTATTTGACCAGTACCACTTGCCCACGTGGCAACACGTGTCAGGTGTTGTAGCTTCAGTATAGATGTCACATCAGCAGCATGCTTCTTCCCGATGTTCTCTTCACGCAGTGTCATGACCTTATTAGTGTAATTTGCTGTCCCTTGAGAGGGGGTTGAAGATCCCTTCCTTCCCATCTACATGAAGTTGTTTAGAAGGAAGATAATAAGTATAACAATGGTTTTGTTCCGGAGTTCCAAAGCTAAGCATGACGCACGTTACACATCACAGTTCATATCACTGTTCAATAAACCTTCCTAAGTTCTTATCACATTGCCGGGGAAAATTAAGCATGCTTACAAGCTGTTCGACTAAATATCCCAACCAAAACAATCAAAACAAGCACTTCTTATTTTCTAACAGCCGAGAAAGAGAGAAACAGATTACCAGAAGAGAGGTGGCGCCGTGGAGTAGCCTGACGCCGGGTGCTTTCTGCTGGAGTTGCCGAGTCGGGATTCGTGACTCGGAAAAGGGAGACGACCGATTCGATTCGATCGCGAAAAAATATAGGGTTAATTTCTCCCGTGCCCTTTCAAACTCCTCTTATTTCTTATTTACCTCTCTAGTCTTTGTTATATCTAATATAACTCTGGAACTCTTTCTTCTCTTTCTTATTTGCCCACAAAATTTATAATCATAATTAATGAGTCATTAAATTTATTATTTTCAACACTAGCCTTGCTCCTTTCTTTCTTTCACGCGCCTCTCACACCTATTTAATTTTTCTACTCAGATATCAACAACAATCGCTTCTATTTCAAAAATACCTCATGATAGATTATTTAATTCTTCATATTGCTCTGTTGTGCAGTTGTTATTTGTCTTTGTAGTGGCTTGTGTAAGTAACGAAAGAAATTGGAGAAAGAGAGAAAACGACATTGTACCGTTTAATCTTTGTCGTTATTCATTCTTTCTCAAATTAGTATCAGGATTCAGAAATGACTATATATAGATATATTGTAAACCTGACTCAACTATTAACTAGAATCGATTCAAACTATGAATTTTATTTGAAATGTAAATCGCAAAATAGTTTTGTGATGATTTTGGTAAGATTTGTTTTATATAACACCAATCAATTATCTAGTTAAAGAGAAAAATATCGTTGAGTTTATAACTCATTTGTGATGTGGAGATCGGACAAACAAAACATCATTGAGTTTATAACTCATTTGAGTTTATAACTCATTTGTGATGTAGAGATCGGACAAACAAAATTAATGCAACAGATCAAAGAATGAGGGTATTATTGGAATAATAAATCTAAAAAACTCATTAATTATGGATAATTAAATCGGTGGGCAAATAAGAAAGAGAAGAAAGAGTTGAGAGTTATATTAGATATAATAATGACCAGAGGGGTAAATAAAAAATCAAAAGAGTTTGCAAGAGCAAATAAGAAATTAACCCAAAAAAGGGAGCAGACCAACAACGACCAACAATGATGACCTACTAAGCAATTTTGATATTACTACTCAAATAAAACATTCTCTCGTGCTACTCTAAACCGGGAAAATATCCTCTGGTGTTTTCATCTGGATCATCATATTAAAATCGGACGGTCGACATTTAGCAATATGGTTCAGAGAATTTTATATTGTTAAATTAGAAATGTCTAAAATAAATCAGAAAACACCTCTCTGATGCAAGAAAATACACCAAAAGATACGATTCCCCTCTAAGTAGGCTTTTAATAACGGGGCGGGTCGGGTATCCGTGGATCCGACCCGTTCGGATCCACGGGTACGACGGGACGGGTATGCACGGGTCCGAACCCAAAACTCCCAACCCGACCCGTGATAAACCCGGACGGGTCGGGCACGGGTCCAGGTGGGTCGGGTCGGATCCGTCCAACTTTTTGAATTTTTTGAATTTTTTTCGAATTTTCGAATTTAAAACTGCACATTATTTTAATATATATTTTTTTAGATTTTTTCTGATTTTTTTGAATTTTTGCACGGATCCATGGGTCGGGCACGAGTCTACACGGGCACGGGTTTAGACGGGTTTGAAGGATTTGGGGCCAACCCGACCCGTGATAGATCCGGGATCCGCGAATCCGGGCACGGGCGGATAGACACGCCCGAATTTTTTTTAAACCCTACCTCTAAGACTGTGCTCCAGAGTTCCAACTGAAGAAAAAGAAGCGAAATGAAAAGAAGAGAAAAATTGAAGAGGTTTATTCCTTTACCTTAAAAATCGAGTGAAAATAATTTTCTCTTGTATCTTTCAAAATGCATTGAGAAATTCTTCTTCACTTCCGTACACCCTCCCTCAACCTCTACGGTAAATCTCGAAAGCGAAATTACGAACTCTCGTACTCCTCTATCTCCCTCCTTACCCTCCACAAAAAACTCTGAAGCACATCGTAAAGCTCTTACTCCGTCACTGAGCTAAGACAAATAAATTTGAGCGCAAATACAAACTTTAAGCTTAAACACGTATACAAACAATATGTTAACTTAGTGTCAAATTTTAAAAATCAAATTCAGATCCATGTCTAACCTTGCTATATTATATGAAGAAAGTTCAAATGCTTTCAAATTTTTTTCTTTTATTTAACATCTAAAATATTAAAGGAAATATTTAGGTATACCTAGATATGTTCTCTTTAGATACTGCACTCAATCCATACTATTTGATTATATTAAAATTCGCACTTATCTAGATGTATCTAATTTTTTTTCTCAAATATTAATCACTCATCATTTTTACTTTATTCTTAACTTCACTTTTTATTTCTTGATGAATAATAAAAAAAAATGAAGATATGATAGATGCACGAAAAGTTAAAGACGGTTGAGTCCTCATCTCATATCATACTATCGTAACTTCATTTAAATAAAATAATTTTCAAATAAAAAGAAAATAAACTAATTTTAAGTTGGTACGCCAGGGCCACGGATTCGTATCGTCTGTTCTCTGCGTCTCTAAGATTTGGATCTTTGGATTAGATCTCAACATCATACTGTCAATTGTATGATTTAGAAAGCTTTTTGTATTATAAAATCGAATCCGCTAAAATTTAATTGAACAATTCAAATTTTACTATTTTAGAGACGCAGAGAACGCCCTTGAAAAAGATGCATAAAATTTCATTCCCCAAGGCCACGCAATAATATTTCAACTAAAAAAAAGATATTACTTTTATGTGCTTTTATGATATCTTCAAATTTATATCATTCATTAAAATTAATAAATAATTTAATTTTAAATACATAAAAAATATACATGATTAATGACTTGGATTATGAAAACATCATGATAAACAAAAGTGAAGACTCCTCTTTAAACTAATAACTAATAGGGTCAAAATAGATACACGGATCGGATAATACCAACCACCGAGAGACATTGGATCGGGTTGTCGGGTGCAATCATTGAGATCCCAAACCTAATTGCTTTCTTTCGCTTTCTTCTACATCCCCGACTATATCTCCACCGTGCGCCGCGACAATAGCCGACGATCCGGCCGATCAGGCCACGTGGATCTATCCGGCGAGTTCTCCTCCGGTGGGTAAAACCTAGAATTTCATCATTTTCTCCAGTACTATAAATTTCCAAGGAGAAGATATTAAATACTAGGCCATGGATCCATGGTAGTTTTAGAAAAATGTACAGTATATATCACTTCACGGATATGGGTGTCTAGAATTTATAATTATTGATCGAGTCAAGTATGTTTCTCACTAGCTTAGTTGATTGGTAATGACCTTACCAGTTTGTGTTTTATATTCTGTTTCCTTTTTTATGACTCCCAATATTTGCATTATCATAGAAATTGCATGTGGGTTACTGATAATTAACTTTTGGTACTGTTCCAGCACTAAAGTTTGCAAATGTCAGAACATCTGCTGGAGGGGCCCCATGCAACAGGGATAGTTGGAGTAGCCGTGCCCCACAACCCTAGGGCCAGGAGGCTGCGTTCAAAAGTTTGGAATGATTTCTCAAAGGAGCGGCTGCCTGATGGCAGCTGTGTTGCTGTGTGCCACCATTGCCACAAGCAACTCACAGCCAGCAGCAGAAGTGGGACTACTCATTTGAAAAATCATCTTGCCATCTGCCTATCTACTGGGACCAGGCCGGCACGTGGCCGGCGCAGGTTAGTGCTGAATTATTGTTGCTCAATAATGCAGAAATCCCCAACTTAGCTGTTGCGAAGCCCTACTCGACCTTACATAGTGGATTCAACTCCCTTGTGGCACCAAATGTTTGCAAACTCAAAGGTCGTTTGCAAAATTAAGTCTTAGTTACATCAGAGAATGTGTCTTGCACCGAGTAGAAAGATTTTGGATTTGTTTGCTTTTATCTCTGTTCTTTTTATTTTATCTCTTTATATCATGGTGTTATCTTGTAATGAAAAATAAAAACGAACATTTGATATTTAAGGTCTGCGGACAGGACGTCCCTAGATATATCATTACATACCTTTTCTTGCTATTTTTTTTCAATGATATTCTTTTGTTTCAAATAATATATGGTTTGGTTTGGTAAGCATATTGTTTACCTAACAAAATTTGCATAATGCTCTGAACATAGTTATGGGGTATAATGCTCTCAACAAGAGCTTATAAATTAATTCTTTTTTATGGGTATTATAGTTGTCTCATACCCAAGGAACATTGTATAAAGTAAATGTTTTCTATGGTACTATAGTCCTATACTTGTACCACACCCAAGGAACATTGTACCATGTAAAATCAACTTTGGTATGTATTGTAGGAAGCTTGTGGTACGTCGTCTCCTCCTGAGACAAGTTGATCAGAATACAGGCCCAGTTCCCACTGACTCCACCCCTGTTGGGTATGATCAATTTGATCAGGAGACTAGTCGCCAAGACCTGGCACGAATGATTGTACGCCATGGTTACCGTTTCTCTATAGTAGATGACTTGGGTTTTCGCACATTTGTCACTAATCTTCAACCTGGGTTTCGGATCCCTACTCGCGAAACTGTTCAGTCTGACTGCATGCGTATTTATGACACAGCCCGTTGTAGCTTACGTGCTGCACTCTCTAACCTTCCTTCCTGTGTCAGTCTCTCAGCAGATATGTGGCGGTCAGCAGTGGCGGGTACTGACTACCTATCCCTGACATGCCACTATATTACTGATGAATGGAAGCTGAGAAAGAAGATTCTGAACGTCATTCAGGTTGATTCAGGAAGCACTAGTTCTGAGATAACAAGTTCTATATTGGAAAAATGCCGGGAATGGGGGATTGAGAAGAAAATTGTGAGTGTGGTATTGGATAACTGTTTGTACTCTGATGAGGTGGGACCTGAGCTTCTTAGGTTGCTCCATAACAAGTTTGAAGTGTTTCATGTGAGGTCTTGCGCACACATACTAAACCTTATTATAGAAGAGAGCTTAGTACTAGTTCGAGACCTGACAGACCGAGTCCATGCAAGCATCAATTATATTAAGTCATCCCAAGTCCGGTTCATAAGGTTCCAAGAGGCTGCCAAGCAATCAGGCCTTGAACTTGACCCAAGACCTACTTTCTTAGTCCATGACACAAATTCGAACAATGTTAACAATTGGCCCTCTTTGTATGTCATGCTGGAGTCAGTGTGCCGCTACCAGAAGGCCTTCGCTAGACTGTTTGAGTGGGATCTGGAGTACCGTCCCTATGTGTCACCTGATGACTGGCCAGCCGTGTCAGCCTTGACCGAATGCCTAGAAGTGCTTTACCATACCATGGAAAAGCTACCTACAGTAGAAAACCCCACCGCAAACCTCTACTTCAATGAAATTTGTGCAATTCATTTGTTACTGAAAGAATGGTGTACCAACCGGTATGCAATGGTTGCAGCCATGGCCACACAAATGCTAGAGAAGTTCGAGCAGTATTGGGAGGTGAACAAAATAGTCATGGCATTTGCCTCCATCTTGGACCCTCGGTACAAGACAAAATCAGTGGAGTACTTTTTTAGGGTTTTATACAAAGATCCTTACGAGTCCAAGGCTCTTATAGATAGCATACAGACCAACTTCATAAGGTTGTACAATGAATATGCAGCTGAGTCAGCTGGCCAATCAAAGTATGAGCCGGTCTTTTATAAAGGCACTGGCCATGCTGGAACTGTTTCGGGTTCCGGGCTTAACTATTCTAGCGGAGCCCACACATCAACTTTTTCACATATCACACTTTCTGATGCCAAGCGGGGTCTGGATCAGTACTTAGAGGAGGCGTCTTCTACTCAGACTGTGAAGTCAGATTTGGATTTGTATTTAGAAGAAGCTGTGTTGAGAAATAAAGAGGGGCGGGTCGATGAGGCAAGCTTCGATGTTTTGGCATGGTGGAGGGCATTTTCAGCAAAATACCCGGTCTTATCTCTCATGGCCAGGGATGTGCTTGGCGTACCTGTCTCTGTTGTACCGCTTGACGGTGATGCGAGGACACTGAATGATTATTTGAGTACCATGGACCCAGTAACGGTACAAGGGCTGATTTGTGCACAGGATTGGTTAAGGGATGAGGATGAAGGTTTGACCTGCTAACTTACAATTATTTATCTTGTTTTCCTTTTCTTTTCCTTCTTATTGTTCAGTTGATATGGTGTCTGAAATTAGTATATGCTTGAATTTCCTACTAGGTAGTGCTGATTGAATAAGCTAATGATTTGAAACTTCATGGGTATATTTGTAACTATTTTGGCTCAGGAGTTTAATTCTTGCTATGTTTTTCAAATAATTTAGGTTTGAAGGGTGGGATCGGACATGCAAATGCACCTGGAGCTAGTGATTTAGCTGGTAATTATGGTGCTAACAATGCGGACGTTCCGATGTTGACAAATTAGGTATGTGATTAATTATTACTGGACCAGACCTCCACAGGTTTGGTATGTGCTATATGCGTGAGATGCTTCCAAATGGTATCTTGTTTGTTTGGCTTCTTGCCGGATTTTGATGTTTATTGTTAATGGCTCAAATGATGTGAAGCTCAATAATGAATTTGGCTTAAAATTAGAAAAATGTGGGTACTGTAAACTGGCTAGATACTGTGCAACATGTACTGTTAGAGAGGGCTATCAGTTCACTTTTGACGCTCCAGTTACAACTATTTTGTTAATAGCTGGTATAATCTGCACTGCACAGTATGAATATGAAGAAAAGTATTTCTTAGTTGAAGCTCCATGTATCAATTAGACATGAGTAAAAGATTAAAGTAAATATCCTTGTAGAAATTTGGCATGTTGCCAGCTGTTTGATGTCCATAATCTTTCTTATTTAGATGAGATTGGTGGTTTCACCCGCTTTCTCAAAAAAAAAAGAAAATAAAAAAAAGATTGATTTGATATATGCAACTAAGGTGCACCGGTGGAGCTGGTACAAATTGTGCTTGCTAGTAGCTTATTTGACCAGCACTATGCCAACCATTCGAACGTCTTCTTGGACTTCTTCTACTTTTATTTTTTGTTTTACTTCTTGCTGGAAGCAGTGGCATGGGGTTAATATGCAGAAACTGCTTCATGTTTCTATTGCATAGTTTTCAAGAGGATCATGAAAATCTTTAATTGTTGTGTAGGGAATGTGCCTGTTACTTGTAGATTGGAGTCCTCATGTCTAACTGGAATACCAACTTCCTTGAGGTATAAACATACCTAATGCTGTTAACGGCGTATTTCTTGGAGTTGGCTGGCAATGAAGCCTAACTGTGGTTGAATCTTTTTGAGTTGTATATGGTTGTAACCATCTTAGTTGTTGTATGTATGTCTCTTAGAATATCATTCCATATAAATGGCACTGTGTCTTGAAGGCTTTGAAGCCATGGTAATTTATCAGATCGCGACTTTAATACAAACATTTTATCTTGTTAATTGTGTCATTATTTATGTTTATCCCATAGATTATTGCAAAGCCTTCAGGTAGGCCTTATAAAAGACTGGCTTGTTTGAATGGTTTACAAGATAGCCTTCTTTTTAAAAAGAAAAATGAAAACAAAAGGATGCATGGTTCGAAGTTGTGCTGCATTCCATGGTCGATTTAGGAGTACCTTTCGGCTGTCCTCAAATTTTGACCCAATAAAAAAGTTCTGGAGGAGCTGAACTGGGCTTGTCGACCTTATGAAGAAAACATTAAATGACATTGAAACAATGATAACATATATATATAAATCGGTCGAGTCTTAGAAGATTAGATCTTTCTTTGTCGAGACTGCAGCACAAGACGATGCACCGGTCACTGGAGCATCGAACACTTCTGTGGATTCAAGAACTGGAAAGGACAGCACTGGAGACGAATGCGAGAGACCACTTTTTTTTGGAAAATTTTCATAGAGGGCCTAGCAGCAAAGAATTTCAACAGATAGGGCCAGAAACACTCTAATAATTGCACAGAGGGTCAAGGGCGCGACTATTAGTCGCGCCCCTAATAATATTCGATTTATTTTGCTGAAATCAAGGCAGTTTGCAGTGCATCTACCAATTGTGGGCTCTACATGTCAGGGGCGCGACTAATACATGCGCCCCTGACATTCTGTGCATTTTTTCTATTTATACACATTTTAATAATTACTATTAAAATAGTAATTTTAAATGCACTTATTATATTTATTATTAATAGATATGATAATATATTAAATATAATTATTATATATTTAATATAAGTAATGATATATTTAATATAAGTAATGATATATTTAATATCAGTAATAATATATTTATAATAAGTAATAATAGATTTATATTGAATAAGTAATCATATATTTAATAGAATTAATAAATAGAAGAACTAATATATTAAAAATATTATTACATTATTAAATATATTATTACAAATAAAAATATAAGAAGTAATAAATAGAAGTTATTAAATATATTTAACTTAGTTATTATAAATATTTAGTTAGTAATTATTAAAAGTAGAAGTAATAATAGATTAAAGTGTTTTTTTTATTATAAGTAGAAAGGTTTATACCTTATTAATACTAAACATGTTGCAACTATTTCGAGAAATACAAATGGTCCAGTGGTAGGGGAGTTTGAATAGAGGCGCTGAGTTTGTGTGAGGGCATGGGTTCGAACCCCGCTCCCTACCATTTTTTCAGATTTAATTAGGGGAACATGTATTAATCGCGCCCCTAAGTGCTGAAACAATTCCAGAGAGCATCCAGAGAGCTTTTGTTCTGTTCAGCACTTAGGGGCGCGATTAATACGTGCGCCCCTATGTTCAGCACTCAAAATTACAAGGCAATTTGAAACAAGTTTGAAACAAAGCTTTTATTGTGTTAGCTTGTTTTTGTGTTTAATTTTCATTTTCCAAAATGCATTACATTTTGCAACAAATTTTAACACTCAAAATTCTAACATCGATCTAATTAAGTTTGAAACAAGTGTTTGAAACAAGCTTTTTTTGTTTAATTTTCATTTTTCAAAATGCATTAGAAGGCACATAACAAGTAATTAAACAAGCAACATAACAAGTTTTCAACATCGATCTAATTAAACAAGTTATGAACTAGTCTCAAAATAGCACAAACATAAAAACATACATCAAACATACATCGATCTAATATCAACCCCCTACCCCGACGACCCCGACCGCGGCCACGTGTATCATAAGCGGAAGGGGTATAAGCACTAGGCGCTCGAGCCGTCCTAGTAGTGCGCCGTAATGGAATGATGTCCTCGTCTTCATCATCAGGGTTGCGTGCTTGGCTCGAAGAGCCAAACACGTACTCGGCTGCATGCTCCACCTCGTCCTCTACTCTACGCTCAACATTTGGTTCCGGTTGGGCGGCTCCGGATCCTTGGCCGGGTTCCCATACTCCGCCTTGTGATAGATGTGAGTAAGGAGGGTGAAAGAGCGGCTCCTCGGGCATCTGACTCGCTTGCTCGCCACCCACCAACTGACCCAACCAGTTGTAATGCTCTGGCTGGACACGCAACCCCTAGGCTATGGATGGCTCCAAGTCCTCATCCCTTAAGCCATGCTCCAACATCAGGTTGCGGAAGACAACTCCTTGGTCGACGTCTTCGATGTTTTCGCAACAAGTTCGAAGAACCTTTCTCGCGAAAGTCTTGAAGACACTGTTGGCGCTTTGTGCTATCACACCAATCGCTTCCCTAGCGAGTGTTAAGTTGGAAAATGGAAGGAATGTGTTTCCGGTCTCCATCTCTCAGCAACCGCAGTTATTAGGTCACGGTCTACCTTAATGGTTCCCAACCGAGCGAGATGGTTAAGATGAAATCGCTCAAGAATTGGAGCAATTTGGTCGTCGTACATGAACGACATTGACCCGGCCTTGGTCTCCATAACAAAGGTTGGCTATTAACACATATATGAACATGTGTTATTTATGAAATAAAACTAAAATTGCGAAATTGAAAAAAAAACAATATAGTTATTTTTTTACCTCATCGTAAGCCCGGTTTGATGCATGTGTTGGGTTAAGAGCTCGTAGTAGAGACCCAACGTACGGAATGTCGTGTGGAGGCGACAAATCGCCTTCACCTCGACCACCCCTTCCGGCTCGGCCTCGACCACTACCACCTCTAATTTCCATTACTATATTAATTCAACAATAATCAACAATTGGTACGATTAATCACCAATAATTTGACATGCAATAATCAACAATAATCAACAATACTACTATGTTAACACCAATAATTCAACAATAATCAACAATTGGTACGATTGGTACGATACTTTGGTACATATATTAACACATATATGAACATGCAATAATTCATATAAATGTACCTTAAATTCAACAATATTCAAATTAATCACCAATAATCACTAATAATCAACAATAATCACCAATAATTCAACAATAATCAAATTAATCACCAATAATTCATATAAATGTATAATAAACGATAAAACTACAACTAAAGTAATAATAACCTACCACAATCAATAATCATCAACAAATACTACTAAAAACACTAAATTAATAGCCATGCAACTAATATGTCTCAATTTTACAAAAAAGTCCAAAAATTACCTTAAATTGGAGACGAAGATCTAGGAGAGGAGAATGAGAGCAAGGAATCACAAAGGAGAGCAAGGAGATGAGAGAGGGAGAGAAAGATTTGGCAAAAATCTTGAAGGAGAAGGAGAAGGAGATGGAGAGGTAGGGAGTAGAATGGACGATTTTGAGAGAAAAAATAGGTTAGGGACGGGTTTGGGAAAGAAGAAGGAAGGAAGGAAGGAGTTTTTTTGGCTATTAATAGCAGCAGAGACTAGGGCGCATGTATTAATCGCGCCCCTAAGTGTTGAACAGAACAAAAGCTCTCTGGAATTGTTTCAGCACTTAGGGGCGCGATTAATACATGTGCCCCTAATTAAATCTGAAAAAATGGTAGGGAGGGGGGTTCGAACCCATGCCCTCACACAAACTCAGCGCCTCTATTCAACCCCCCCACCACTGGACCATTTGTATTTCTCGAAATAGTTGCAACATCTTTAGTATAAACCTTTCTACTTAAATAAAAAACACTTTAATCTATTATTATTTCTATTTTTAATAATTACTAACTAAATATTTATAATAACTAAGTTAAATATATTTAATAACTTCTATTTATTACTTCTAATATTTTTATTTGTAATAATATTTTTAATATATTAGTTCTTCAGCTAAGTTTAATAATATTTTTAATAATGTAATAATATTTTTAATATATTTAATAATTTAATAACTAAGTTTAATATATTTAATATTTTTAATATATTGAATAATTTAATAACTAAGTTTAATATATTTAATATTTTTAATATTTAATAATATAATAATATATTTTTATTTGTAATATTATTTTAAATATATTATTACTTATACTTAATAAATATATTATTACTTATTCAATATAAATCTATTATTACTTATATTAAATATATTATTACTTAATTAAATATATCATTACTTATATTAAATATATCATTACTTAATTAAATATATCATTACTTAATTAAATATATCATTACTTATATAAAAAATATATCATTACTTATATTAAATATATAATAATTATATTTGATATATTATCACATCTATTTATAATATTTATATTTAATATATTATCACATCTATTAATAATAAATATAATAAGTGCATTTAAAATTATTATTTTAATATAATTATTAAAATGTGTATAAATAGAAAAAAATGCACAGAATGTCAAGGGCGCATGTATTAGTCGCGCCCCTGACATGTAGAGTAGTCGCGTTCTTGGCCCTCTGTGCAATTATTAGGGTGCCTCTGGTCTTATCTGTTGAAATTCTTTGCTGCTTGGCCTTCTATGAAAATTTTCCCTTATTTTTTTCTTTGCCATTACGAATATCTCCTTTTCATTATCTCTCATTTCCTATTTCACGGAGTTTACCAGTGGTGGAGAGAAACGACAATTTGAATTTTAATGAAATTGAGTAACTTTGCGAAATATGAATTATTGAATTCAAGGCATGTTTTTAGTTGACGATCCAGATGTTCATAGGTGCGACCCGCTTTTAAGTTATGCATGTTGTTTCATTAAAATTGTATTTGTGGGTCGAATTCTAACTGTCAAATGTAAGTTCTAAATTTTTATGAATAGGTCTGAAGTTCAACTTCAAGTTTAGAGTTATTTTCATGTTTAATTTTGAATTGGTGTGTGTTGTAAGTCTATTGAATAATGAATAAAAATAATCGTATTGGTTGACATTTATTAATTAATAATTATCTCAAGTTATTATATTTTGCAAGTAATTATACTAATTAAAAAGTGATATTAACATATACATTCATTTATATTAATTTTTCTCCACTAATTATTACTACGTAGTTGTTGTTTATAATTGAGGAGACTGCTCTTTGATTCAATGCCCATGTTTTTTGTGCATGTTGTGTCTATTTTTTTTTAAATTTAGATTTTAAATTGTAATCATTAGATGTATTTTAAATCATTTCAAATACATGTCGATAAAAAATTGTGAAGTTCAATATCATTTGGATACTCATCAAAAGAGATACAGTTAAATCGTCTGATTTTGACTGTTACTTTTTTGTTTCTTGCTGATTATTGAAATAAAAATAAAATTGTGCAATATTTTTTTATACATACAACATGATATAAATGAAATAGTCAATCAATTTATTTTAATTTTTGACGATTTAAAAAATACTTAATTAAAATTTAATTTCATAAACATTGATGTGACACAAAAAGCATGAGCATTTGATCCTCCTCTTGAAAATATCAGCTCATTAGTGCTTGCAATACCATAAGATAATTAGTTTTAAATAGTTCTGTAAGTTACAATCAGATTTTTCTTAATTATTATTAATACTTTCTGGAAGTGAGTTACTGAAAATATTTAAGACAGTTGTATTCACGTTCTACGACGACAACAACAAAGTCTTTATTCTCAAATAAATTGGAGTAGGCTAGAAATAAAATTCAATTGAAATAAAAATCAATATAAATAATAATAATATAATAAATATTAAAATAATAATAAAAATAAAACTATAGAATTGCTAATAATAATAATACACTATTCTACCGATCATAAATTTAGACAGTTGTATCCACGTTCTGTAGAACGTAGATGTCTTGGCAAATCTTTCAGGAGTTTTGATCTGGAAGACAATTATCTGTTTTTCATTTAAATATTAATTATTATTTTATAATTGACCTATAAATTAAAATATCAGTTTAATTATTTTGTATGCTCTTTCTAACATACTAAAATTCGTTTGACAAAAAAAAAATATACACAGTTAACTTTGAGAAAAAGAATGTAAACACTAATAAATGAATAATTCAATCCGATCCGTCCCCTGATAATCTAGTTATAAAAAAATTGTGAAAACCATTGCCAGATATACTTCTATGAATCTATCTAGAGAGCATGGAAGTGGTCTACTTCAGAAAGTTTTTTTTTTTTTTTTGATTTAAATACTTCAGAAAGTTGCCGTCAGATCAATGGAAATAAAGTTGCCGTCAGATCACTGGAAATAGTCAAATAGGGATCCAATCGGTTTAATTCACATCCCGACAACAGAGGACCATTATTATTCTAAGTGAATTTAAGACCATTCGATTTTAATCGAACATATATTAATTCATGTGAAGATCACCGCTAATATTTTATAATAACAGCGGATCCCAACCGGGTTTGCGGTAGTCTCGTCTCAACCCAAAATTAGAGCCCCGTATATTTTGCAAGAACTAATAATGGTCGATTGACAGTTATGCTCTCCCATTATACCACACCTTTTTCCCACCTATCTCTCTTTCTCTGTTTCTCTTCAAAACTGAGATCTAGCAAGGAAGAAGAAGAATAGGCCTAACTCGAACGGTGAGTTTCTCTATTCGATTCAATTGTTCCTTTGTTTGGAAAATCACTCAATAATCGGATCGTGGGGGTGCTGATAGATTTTTCAAATCATGGCAGCAACAACAAGCCATTAGTATTGCATGTGCTAATTGCGTGTTTAGTAATGCGTGAATTTGAATTAATTTCAGCAGCTATCGTGTAATTAGAGGATTGTTTAATTTTGCTAGACAGGCTTTTCTTAGAATTTTATAGATGTATAAAATTAGATAAGCATTACCTTTTTATAATATAAAAAAGGTGGATTTCACCATTCCAACAGTCCATGTAACTAAGGCTGATCTGATCAAGAGGTCTCCAACTTGGATTGGGTTGGAAGCTGACTCAGTCCAATCACACCACATCTCAAATTTGACCAATTACATGTAATGCGGATGTTCCTTTAGTTAATATCTAAACTTTGGATTGTAGGTGGCTATCAAGTATTAACCTAGAGCAGAAATACCCATTATAATTTATATCTTTACTTGAATTTAACAGATTTAAATTTCTAAGTATGGAAGAATCTTCCCAGAAGCTCCATTCGAAGCTGCGGCTATGGGAATACCCTGACAAATACATTTTTGAGCCTGTCGATGGCGTGACTGATTCTGTTCTCCAAATTAACCGAGCTGATGGATCCATGGAAATTATAGGTACCTTTTTTTTCCCCTGTTCTGACTTTGCACTTCTATAAATGGTGGAATTATGGCGTTAAAGTTTTAAACTGAAGCCCAAGTATACATTAGAGCAACATGGTATATGTTTCATTTTTTTGTGGCTTTTATTCTTTGCTTGATACATTCCTTTTTGTTAGGCATCTGAAATTTTGAGTACCTCATTTCTTAAGGAATTATCTATATTGGCTGCAGGAGAGATGCCACAACACACACAAAATGCAAAAGTGAAAACTGTGTATGGCGTGCTTGGAATGATTAGACTCTTAGTCGGTAATTTACATCTTCCCTCTGGAGAACCCTAGTTTTTTTTTCTTTGTATTGTTGTAGAATGTTAATAACCATACCTAAATTGCTTAGAAACTGACAGCTGGGCAAACTGTCAACAGTATCAACCCAGATGGGCCTGACCATATAATAAATTTTCTAATGTACCAGTAAAATAATATAACTTCCATTTCAACACCATATCTATCAAATGCCAAGCAGATACATACTTGACAGTAAAACTGTCAATAAGAACCTGTTAACTCAATTTGCTGGCTACTTGTGCAATTTCTACCTGGTGATAGGAAAGACTTCCATTTTATTTATTGCTTGTTTCTTTTGCAATTTCAAAACAGTATCATCCATCCCAGAATCATTTTGACCTCAAATTTTGGCCCTAGTATGATATCTGTTTACAAAGCCTGTATTTGCCAAGCTTTGTAGTATTAAATATGAATATACTTTTAATCAATTATTTGGTATTTGCCATCTCTAGTACTTGTTTGGTTCGGTGAATGAACTTGCAGTCTTGATTCGGTTTTACATATTTAACCTCTTGCTAACTTTTCAGAAATAAGAAACTGTAGTGAGTTAGTATTGTTTGGTATTGCATCAGTTCTGTACCAAACAATAATGTCAAAATAACATCTTATGTATTTGTTATAATTATATGCAGGGTCATATGTTTTAGTAATACAAGAGAGAGAAAATGTGGGGATTTACCTAGGTCATCCTATTTTCAAAATTTCTTCTCTTCAACTCCTCCCTTGTGACAATTCTCTTAACAAATCCTCTTCTGAGCAGGCATGTGATTTTCTTTATATGTTTATTTTTAGGGGCTTTTTATGAGCAATATGCATGCCCTTACAGGCACAATAAAATGTCCTTCACACCTTCCCTTATCTATTACTTAACAGATGTCCAACTATATGTTTTTGGTATCATCTCTATGACAACATGAAGATTGGAGATTAGGTATATTACTTGTATGGGGATTCGGAGAGGGCTAGTGTACTGGATTAAGTATAATTATCATGTTTTATTTGGCATTAGCTGTCTCAATGTGCTAAGGTATACTCAGATATTTTGATGCATACAAAATCATGCATGACCTTAAGCTAGTTTCTAATTCCTCCTTAGAAAACCTTCTTATTTAAATATTTAAACCATGTGTATAACAGAAAAAGATGGAGACAGAGTTTGCAGCTTTGCTAAAGGCTTCACAGAAGTTGTCTGGCCTATACTTATCTTATGAAGTCAACATAACCCTTTGGTTGGGATTTTCTTCATTTTATTATACTTTATGTTCTCTTTGTTTCATTTTTAATTTCTCCCTGGGTGACTTTGTATTGCTTAATCTGTTGTGTTTATTGCAGCTCGCAGAGGCTGCATGCTTTGGGCAATGAATCAAAATCCCTTCCTCTGTGGAGACAAGTGAGTTGAGCCGATATAAATTATATTTGCGGGTCATGGAAATTTTTGTTAAAGCGAACTGGGAACTTTTTCATCTCTTGTGGTTATGAAATTTTCAGGCTGAACAAAGGTTTCTTTGGAACAATTATTTGATGGAACCACTCATTGAGAACAAGGTAGAAATTTTCTTATCTTCTTTACATCTATATATAAAGTCTAAGGCTGTGCACTCTAATTACTTCTGACTGACCTTTTTTTCCTTTTCAGCTGGACCAATACCTGATACCTGTCATCCAAGGATGTATCCATTGTTTCTCATTGTTATAAAGAACTTCTATTTTTTTAATTGTTAATGTGAACAATGCCCCCCAACTTGTTTGGGACTATAAGGCTTTGTTGTGTTGTTGTTGTAATGTGATCAATGCCCCAGTTAGTTTCTTCTTTATTTATCAACTCCTTAACCAAAAATCAGATTTTGAAGCCTTCAGTGCAAACATTGGTTCCAAAAGTGTTAACGTTACCATCATTGCACGCAGATGTACTCGTAGGACAGGTATTACTTCTGTCTTCCTGATCGCTCTCTCCCTGCTCTTTTTTTTATAACTCTGATATCACTTCATTCAAAAAAAAGGTACAAGGATGTGGAGAAGAGGGGCTGATAAGGAAGGGTACGCAGCCAATTTTGTTGAAAGTGAACAAATAGTAGAGTCCAATGGTTGTACTGCGTCTTTTGTGCAGGTATTTTGTCTTTATCTATTCTTGCTTCCTTTCATTTGGTAAACTCTTTCAAAGTTTTAGATTAATATTTTCTCAATCAGTTCAAATCAATTTACTGGACATTGAACAAAGAAACTTGTGAATGTCATTCAATCAGCTTGAATGAAATTAAGGCTGCCTGCTTTTCTTTGTAGGTGAGAGGCTCCATACCATTCATTTGGGAGCAAATTGTTGATTTGACATACAAGCCTAGTTTTGATATAGTCAAACAAGAGGAGGCGGTACAATATTTGTTTATGATTTTGTCTTTTTCTATTTTAGCCAATATGTTTTTTGCAGTTTGTTATTTTAATTGTTAATTACTTCTATCCATTTGGTAGGCTCGTGTGGTAGAGCGCCACTTTCTCGACTTGAATAAAAAATATGGAGCCGTCCAGGCTGTTGATCTTGTCAATAAAGTACATTACTCTTCTTTCCTATATGTTTTTCTTTGTTTTGTAACATTATTCATTTTCTTTTGTTAACATTTTTTCTGCTTGTGATTTTCCAATTTGTTGTTCAGCATGGAAGTGAGGGGCGTTTGCATGAAAGATATGCCACATCAATGGGACCTATTCTCAGTGATGATATAAGGTTCACACATTCTCCATTATTTTTTTTTTGAGATAAAACTTTGCCTCCATTATTGTTATCTAATTTATTTGGTATGTCATTTTAAAGAAGATAATATTGAGTTTATATGTCATGTATTACAGATATTTGCATTTTGACTTCCACAAGATATGCGGTCATGTGCACTTTGAACGCCTCTCTATCCTCTATGATCAAATTGAGGACTACCTTTCAAAGCACGGGTACTTCTCTATCTTTCAAAGCACAGGTGTCTCTATGTTCCACAGTGCACACACACGCATGCATATTTGTGTACATTTAATTCTTAATCTAATTTGTAATATCTGAGAATTTTTTTTTTTCTTGTCTGTTAGATACTTTCTGTTGAATGAAAAAGGAGAGAAACTAGGAGAACAAACTGGCATTGTTAGAACTAACTGTGTAGACTGCTTGGACCGTACCAATGTCACGCAGGTACTTTTGCAATCTGTTCCCTCCATTTTACTGCAGACGACTCTAGGAAACTATTGTTTAAACATTCGTACAGACCCAAATCGCTATGTCGCATGGCAAAGCTGCGCTTCAACAAATAGAACTCAGCAGTTTATTTCATTTTGCGTTAGAAGTCTCGAACTAGATCGGGATAGGGAAGCTTACTCCCCTTGGAAAGTGGACAAGGGAAGTTTTGACTGCTCAACTTCCCAGTAGGTCTGGTTCCCACCGTGGCTCAGATCATCGAGTCAAACTCGTCAGAGTCAGTCCATAATTTGAGGCAGTGGCTTCTTTTTTTTATAAGGGGCATTTTGCACATGGAAGGAGATCTTCAGGGTTTCAACTTCCCACAGGCTTGAAAAGGGTGCAAAGTATGTAACCTGTTGGGTTTACAGGGAACTTCAATTTTGTCAGAGTGATTTGTGAGACATTCGCACTTTCTGGAAGTAAGTTTAATAATTACCTAAATAATTAAATGTACAGAATATGATTGGAAGAAAGATGTTGGAGAGCCAGCTCAAAAAAATCGGTGTTCTTGGTGAAAACCAAGAGATCTGTGATTTCTCCTCTTTCGACACTAGCTACAAAATCAGTGAGTTCTTTTTTAATAAGTTCTTATATGCTGTTTCTTGTTGTTATTACTGGTGTAATTTAATTCTTTTTTCAGTGTGGGCTAATCACGGGGATGAAATAAGCATTCAATATTCTGGTACTCCCGCACTCAAGGGAGATTTTACCCGGTACCTTTTTCATTCAGAAACTTGTAGATTGGAAAATAGAAACCCAGATAATGGTATTTCATTATTTTTGTTCCGGTGGTTAGGTTTGGTAAAAGAACATACCAAGGTATAGCGAAGGACGGATGGAATGCCCTTGCTAGGTATTACCTAAACAATTTTGCTGATGGTACTAAACAGGTACTTGCTTATTCTTTATAATTATTTATTATCCTGTTTGTGTGCACATTCATGGGTATTTGTTAGTAATGCTGATGTTTTATTTATTTATTTGAAGGATGCAATTGATCTGCTCCAAGGACATTATATAGTATCAGTGAGTAGAGAAATGGCTCCTTCAACGAAACGGGGACCTATCGAAACCTATGCTGTACTCCTCTAACTAAAAAAATATTATTTTTCCTTTAAAAGAAAAAGAGAAATAAAAAAATTGGCTCAACTTATGTTCTTATTTGCAGTCATTTCGAGTGGCATTTCTAATAATTTTCATTAGCTTTCTGTTTGCACTGATGTCGCTTCGACAAGGTGAGTCTACCATTTTTGTATTTATTATAATTAGAACTTTAGAATGAGCATTTTCTTTTGTATCTTTACAAAATGAGAAACATTACATACTTTTCATATCACTAAATAACATCAGAAATATATGATATAGCACAATATATAATATTAGATATCTCCCATTGCATTGTTTCTGATTGTTTTGATTTTTGAACATGCTAAGTTTACCATCTGCGCTTAAGTTTGCCATTTCCTGAACCAAAAAAAGAAAAGAAAAGAAAAGAAGATTCAACCTTGCAAAGCTAGCTTCAACATGAACAAAAATCTGTGTTTATGCTTCAGGCATGAAATGGTACCAACCATCATTATATTTTAATTTCATCTATTTTATATTAACAGCACGGAACGGTACCCGCCATTTACTGGAATCTTTTGCATGGACCGGGCTCTCATTGGGCATAACTGCCTTTGTCAAGGCGCACGGTCGCCACTTCACAAACCGACCTCGTTTTCTTACTAAACACTATTGATATATTTATTAACTTTAATATAAATTTTTTTACAGTTAGAGATAACATATATGTATTTTTGTACATGGTTTTCACTGGAACATTATATTCATTCCTGGTCATTATATTTAGGTCAAGTCTTGTACAACCGCTCTTTATATAGGAGCATTATGTAATTCTTCCCTTACTACGGGGTTTACAATTATTGTCGTATTTACCTTGCTGTTTTGGTAATTTAAATCAGCATGTAATGTTGACATTCACATTGTATCAACTGTAATTTTTTGTCATGAATGTTTAGTATATTTCTTTTGAGATAAAAATGAGGGACTTGGTAGATTTTAGAATTAGTTCAAATACAACATGCAATAAACTCATAAAATTAATAAATTCTAATGATGCTAACAACGTGGTGTCACATAAAATCATACTTCGAACTGTTTGTAGGATACCAATTGATTTGTTTAACTGAATTCAGTCGAGTTTTTCTGGTAGACTACACATTTTGGTAACAAATTGATTGTTTAGACTTCTGAGAATGAAGCCAACCAAAATCAAAGCAATTGCACGCAACATGTTAACAATTGTTCAGGATAGACATTTGCCTTCAACTAAAAGGAATAGAGCATGGTTTTCAATTCTATAAAATGTTTTATCCATGAACAGTATTAATTAATACGTACTTATTCTGTATCCTTTAGGATTGCAGTTTACAAGCAAAGAAGTTGGAAAAATAATAAATATATAGATAAAATTAAGACATTCTTCTTCACTTGGAATATTCAGATTCAAAATTCTAACTTAGTAACTTGAGAGCTGACATTATTAAAAAATGAGTCTTTATCTAGCCCTTTTTTAAACCCAAAATGGCCTATATACTATTAGGGTGCGTTTGGATCATGTCATGATTAGTGCAAAAATAGTGCTATCTAGATTAGTGGTTGAAATAGTGGTTACTTTTTGCTATCTAGGTTAGTGCAAAAATAGTGCTAATTTTGTTCTATCTAGGTTAGTGAAATGTTGTTTGGATTGCACATTTGGAGTAGTGATAGTGAGTTAGTAAAATAATAAATTATTTTAGTTTTTTTAACGATAATAATAATAAAATAATAAAATATTGATATCAATTTATAATATAATAATAATACAATAATAATAAATGATAATAGTAATAAAATAATAATAATGACAATAATGACAATAAAAATAATTATAATAATGCTAATAAAATAATAATGACAATAATAATAATAATAAAATAATGACAACTAAAATAATATTAATAAAATAATAATAATGACAATTGTTATAATAATAAAATAATGATAATTACAATAACAATAATAAGAATAATAATAATGACAATTATAATAATAATAATGATAATAATAATAATAAAATAATGACAATTAAAATAATAATAAAATAATATTAATGAAAATTATAATAATAAAATAATGATAATTACAATAATGACAATATTGCTAACACCTAACATTTTCCTTAAAGCACTTCCATCTCTGCAACTAGAGAAATTGAAATTTTCGATCTACTGTAATTCATCAATTGTCTAAAAAATAATTTCAGAGTACTTTATATAGCTGCAGTTTCTAATCTATTGGCATGCCAAATTTTAATTACTTCTTAATCATACAACTCTGGAAGTATGCATCCGGCGTCCCATATTCCTTTCTCCTAAAACAACAAAAAAATAAAATAAATAAATAAATAATAGAGGTATTAGAATGGTTGCGATTCTGCGAATCCGAGTAATCAACCACCACTTTGAAGAGTTGAAGAGAGAAGAGCATGGCAACTCCGGCGGTGGCGGATGGGGTAGCCTCCGCAGCTACTACGGCTCTGAGAGCGGTGCGAGTGGTGCGATGCTGGTCACAGGTGCTTCGGTGAGAATTATGTGCAAGAGTTTGTCGAAAAGGCCGCTCAGGTAAGCTGGTAAAGGTTTTTATTCTATGTGAAATACTCAACGATTGCAATTGGAAATAGTTTATTGCTAATTCGCTATTGCTTGTTGAGTAATAACAAATGCAGAAGAGGAATTTCTGTTTCTTTGAAATGCAGTCAAGTTCATAGGATAAGAGTAACTATTTGCATGAATTCATTGAAATCAGTTTATTGATTGAAACTTATTAATTTTGAAAGAATACAAGTAGTTGCGGTAAAGAATGTTAAAGAATGTTAACAGTAATCCACATCTGCAAATCACATAAGACCTGAATGACATGAATATTAATTATTCTTCTAATTTCTTGTTTTGTGCAGCTTCCATCAGATATACAGTGGCATTTTTATCGGTTGTCTGCAAAGTAACAAAGTCAAATCTCTTTTAGGTATTCTCTTTTCCCAACACATTTCAAGTTTTTGCACTCAGTTATTCAGAAGTTTCTGATCATATCGGTTAAATTATACTTTTGCAGCTGCTGTGCCGAACCTTGACATGGTTGAAAGCGTTGATAACGAGAAGGTGAATCAACATAACACAACCACTATACTTTGAATTTGTGGTCCATTTATACTTGCTACGATTTGTCTTTTTACATTGTGCATGTAAATGTAACAGTTGTCACATTTTTCAGATTGCAAAATATTTGGATAAGGCAGTTGCTGGCTTGGGACGCAAGCCTTTGAAAGTCTTGGTTCAAGTAAACACTAGGGGAGAAGAATGTGAGCTTTAGATCTAATTTAGTGATTTCGCTTTCATAACATTTGAATGAATTTGTATAATGCAAGACATTCTAATAAGGTTGAATTCTTTATTTTCAGTATACTCAGGTATTGATTTGTGAAATTGTGTTTAGCTGGTGAAGCACGTGAGACATGCATGTCCAAGCCTTATTTTCACAGGACTAACGATGATTGGCATGCACGATTACACATCAAAAACTGAAAATTTCCATGTAAGATAATTAGCTTGAAAATAAAAATATTTGACAGTTAATTGTCTGAAGTCTGAACTTCTAACTCTCTAAGGCTATAACACTAGGCCCGAATTGATATAAGCATCGATTTAATTGTACTGGTTTTATATTAAAATGTTAAAACAGATAATAAAAAAACCAATGTTACATAAAAGAAGAAACAAAAAAATTCTGACAAAAATTTGGATATAAGGAGCGCTTGGGTTGCTTTAATTTAGGATGTCAGGCATTGTTAAGAAAAAGATAGTTGTAAACTTTTTATATTTTCAGTATTGTTTTGATTTATGTTTGTTTTTGTGCAGGCATTGACAGAATGTAGAGATGAAGTGGCTGAAGCATTGGGACTACCCAAAGAACACCTTGAGCTCTCCATGGACATGTCCGGTGACTTTGAGCGAGCGGTACGTAAACATCCAATTTAACTTCTATCTGAATCTTAAATTTGAATGTTTGGCAAAAGGAGGTTTTTTTTTTGTAGACCAAGGCTATGGTAATATGCATAGGACATCATTTTTCTTTCTATGCGGCTATGTATGTCTAATTTGCTCAATAAATTGAGATTTAGGTTGCTCAATAAATTCTTCATATCAAAGTCTTGTACGAAATCAAATTTCGTGATTTCTAAAACTATTTTGCTATTTTTACAAACAATCCAGAAAATGGCACTTTTTAATATTAAATCTTGGTTTTTTAAAAAAATTTAAAAAACAGCAAAAAAAATCTAAAATCACAAAATTTGATTTCTTACAAGATTTTGATATGAAGAACTTATTTAGCAACTTAAATCTCAATTTATTAAGCAAATGCATAACCACCTCCTATGTATATTACCATAGCCTTGCTCTTTTTTGTATGATGCTACTTCAGCGTGAATTTCTATTTTCTAGATTTTTCGTTAGCTAAACACTTCAATACTTATAGGATGAAATGTTTTTGGCTTGGTGAAGAATTAATGAAATGGGTATCTTGGGAACTGGTTTCATCTAATACACCAAAAATTAGCCAAATTTCTTTTGAATTTAGTAGATTCAAGTTCTGTTATTTGCATATTTACCATCCTTGTCTCTCAACTAAAAATCTAGTGGCAAAGCCAGTATTTAGGTGGGCAATTGCCTCACCCTGCCCAAAAGAAAATAAAAAAAATTGTACTAACATTCTATGCTTTTTCACGAAAAATATAAAGAATATGCTTACAGCTACAACTAATTTTAAAAATATGCCCTATCCTGAAACCTTTTTTTCCCAACATGTACCTAGTTTTTCCATGAATTTTTTTAAATGTATATGTGAAGAAAATAATTATATAAATATGCCTCTTGATTTTGGTCCCTACTTACCGGATTTTCTAGCTTCCCTCATGTAAAAATCTAAAATTGTGGTAGGGTCAATTTTAGAAGTTGGTTTATTTGTTTCTTTCATCAGAAATTATCTTTGGCAATCTGACCAGAACCTTTTCTCTTTTATATTTCACAGATTGAGATGGGAAGCACAAATGTTAGAATTGGCTCCACCATATTGGGCCCAAGGGAGTACCCCAACAAAAAGCAAACGCAATTATTCGTCTTTTATTTATTAATTAAATCCTCAGAACCTTTGTACTTTGTATATATATATATTGTATTATTGGTCAAGCTTTTGCTAACTTGAATAAGTTTACAGGATATCTCCCAATGATTATTTTCTGAATTTATCATAGCATTGCAGAAGTGTGATTTATCATATCATGAATAAGTGGTCTTTGCAATAATGATGTTTTTCATTTGAATAAATGGAAAATAAGTGTTTGGAGGCACTGGGGAGCAAATTGTGTGGGATTGGAATGTCAATTTGTAACTTGAATATCATTTCTTCCCATTGAAAACAAAGCAACACCAAAACACAGATTAAAGTAAAGCATAAGAAACTGCAAATAACCAGTTATATTACCATACTTTGTTGTATTATAAAAATAAATTGGCGAAATATAAATAGAGATGGAAGAGATAACAGATCTAGCTGTGAGTTGAAATGTCTGTCAAAAGTTTTCGTAGCCATAAATTAAATTTGATTAAATAACCGTAGCTTGCTCCTACGACAGTTTCCGCTAGCAACAGCGATGAAGAAAATGGTAATTTTAGCAATGGCCTGAAAATTTCCAATATTACCATTACTTCATACTTCATACTTTCATAGATTACATTGTATATCTTATTTGAGAGATGATGCATGATATCTGTAATTTGTCAAAGGTGATAATTAACAGACCAGTAAGAAAAAGGTTTTGTTTTATTATCTACAAAAAGGACCTGCCTATTCAACAAGCTAATGGATTTGTTATAGTATTAACTAGCTAAAAGAGAAAAAAAGGATTTGGTTTGTACTACTCTTCTGCATAGTTCTCATTTGGAATTGCCAATACAAATGGTTCTGTAGAGAGAGAAAATGACAGTGGTAAATGCTTCTGTAGATTTTCTGGGTCGAAGGTTAGAGAAAGAAATGACCCTTCCAACAAAGATGATCCCAGGTCCACACAAACATTAGTATCATACTACCAGTTCCTCCATCTAGTATTTTGTTTCCAATAAATATGTTAAGAATCATTTCAATTTAATACCCAATCTTTGGTAGCCATGAAATAAACCAATCAGATGTAGAACCTTAATGAAATTGATGAGACTATTTGCCTAAGGTAAAAGGGAGCAGGTGGATATTATCAGGGAAGTCTGGATCAAGCTTTGCAAGTCTTAAATGTTATCAGGGCATATTAGCAGCCATGACTTGTACAGGCATATACAAACTAACACCTGTACCAGTATGGAAGGTACACATACCTGCACCCCAATTTGTGTTGGTGTCACCATCAGCAGTGTGTCACATTACTTGATGTCGTCTGGATCGACACAACCTGTACTTGGGAACAATTCTCAATAGTAGGGGTAAATTAAAAGTTCAAATTACATTAAATATTTATTAAGGAGAATATGATTTTAGTTTCAACAGTCAATAGTGTTTAATCACAAAATGATGGTCAAGTTGACACTTATACAGGTTTAAACTGAGCATAACTGAAGCAGCTTTAAAACTACTGTAACAGAAAACAACTGTTGTAAAAGAATTAGCAGAATAAGATTCTGAAAGAGATGTACAGGCATATATTGTTCATGCTACATGCATTCTTCATAATTTTATTGTAAATCATAATGCAGATTCAGCTTGGACCAATAATAGAGCAAATTTACAGATAGATCCAATTGATATCATGGATGTACTGGATGGAGATGAAGTGTATGATGAAGATGTTGAATCACTCAACCAACGTCAAGCAGGCTCCAAAAAGAGAGATGAAATTGCTATGACTATCTTAGAAGTAGAAATAGGAATCCAAATTAAGAGGTGTTTCTTCTATTTATGAAGATTTAAGAGGTTACGTTTCTTCTATTTTCCGAATATTTAAGAGGTTATGTTTTTCCTATTTTCTGAATATGTAAGAGGTTATATTTAGATGAAGATCCATAAAATACAACTGCAAACCCGTGCATTTACAATCTGTTGTACTTTCGTTTAGGCTATCTCAGTATGCTAGTTGCTAAACCAGATTCTAGTGGTAGCACAAATGAGAAGCAAATGAGAATTACCAGATGTAAAACTATAATATAATATTAACTTGCATATACATAATCAATGGGGACAAAAAGAATTATCATTGGAAATTCACAAAGTCTGACCTGAACTGGACATGACATGCCTGACCTGAACTGACTGATATGGATAGAGCAGCTAGCGAATGTTATTAGCCTGACACTGGTTCAAACCTGATCTTTGAATTGCTTAATCTTTTAGTTATTTCTTACAAGATAAAAATCCAATGCTACACAATAGCCAAATATATGTTGATTGCAATGACACAAATTGGAAGAAGTCATTTTTAAAATGCTCCCAAATTCACAAACGATTCAAGGTTTCATATAGATCAAGCATAGTATATTCATATGCTTTCAAAGTCACAAAAGTATAATGACTAGTACTTATAAGTTCAGATTACATTTATACGCTACTACAATTCACAAAAGTCGAGAAGTCAGTATTAAACATAACTTACTGCTTCTCCTTGTACCTGATAATCATCATCTTAATCCAATCTGCCCTAATTGTTTCACGACAAGAAAGAAATGCCTCTCGCACTCTACTATCGGCAATGAACATTTCACTTGCATAAACAAAATCCTCCAGATCAAAACCTTGTAATTCTTGGAAAGCAACCATTGCCTCCTTAATTGAGAACTTCTGTGCACGCTCAACACTTCTCATTGAACTCTTCTCTATTGCATCACAAATGAGGGCTTCCTCTCTCTTGTAGGCTACGTAATCATCATGAAACTTGGAAATTGCCGCTATCTTCCTGACATTTTTTGACTTGCTAAGGGTTGGGTCTCGAGTAGAGGCAGCCGGCTGAAAAGAAGGTGACTCTTGTGGGAAGGGAATGTTCTCATGAGGCTGAAATGAAGGTGGGTCTTGAGTTTTTAAAAGTCCATCATCAAACTCAAAGTGGTAAGCTTGTCCTGGAGTTGGTGTTGTTGGACTAGGAGAGTCCACTCTCAAGTCCCGATTCCCACCACTAATACAGCAATTGCTTCCCCTTCGACGTGATCCAGATGCAATGGAATCTAAATAAAAAGGATTAATATAATAACTAAAATTACACAACATTAAATGTCAATATTGAGCTTAAAATAAGGCAGACATACCACAATACAGTTTGTGCAGATCATCATAATAAGGAAATGACTTATTATACCATCTTTTAATCTCCTTGTCGTCCATTAGAGGAGCACAAACCTCCTCCGGTGCAGATACCATATTTTTAACAGGATCCCATCCAAAACCACTTTGCTCTCTCAGACGTTTTATGGTCTTGTACTGCTTTTTCATAGTGTGTTCGCACTCCTTAATTTGCTTCAGTGAGAAATTAGCATAAGAAAACTTAGCTCTAAAACGCCTCGTTATTTCATTCCATGCAGCATTGCTCCATCCTTTTTGCTGTCGAAAACCAGGTCTATCAAACTCCATGAGTAACTTCACAAGAAATGCCCTTTGTAATTCATTCCAAGCTGCTCTATTATTATTGGCTTCCTTGTCATTTCCTGCATAATATTTGAATTCAATATTGATAACAAAAAGAAACTTGCAAGAACTTTCCATTTTTAACTTCAATATCAAAGCTTGTTCCAGTAAAAGAGGCTGAACCAGTACAAACTGATAAAATACCATTATGTACTTATTAAATTGACAACGAGTTCGACAACAGCTGCATAAAGTATCTACATTCTGTTTTACTGTAAACTAAAAAAATTCAATCTAATTCAGCAATATAGAATAGCTAAGATACCCATTTATAGAAAAATAATAACATGAAAACATGTATTTAAGGTGAAATTTAATTATACATGCATGTTGGTGCCTTCAATTTCTACCCAAACAACTCACGTGTATTTATTGTCTTCGATTTTTCTTATGAAGATGCAGTTGTAATCAACTAGCAACAGTAGCAGCTGCGTAACAGGCACTCCCTTTATATAATTATATTTACGTTCTCTTGTGCAATATTTCTTAAATCTTAGTCTTTACATGTTCTGGTAATAAAGATGATAAAATTCATTGCAGGGAGTTCCTGTGACTGTGTCAGTGGGGTTGCAGTTACAAAAACACCAAAGGATACTTTTGAATCAATTTAAAATACATATAATTTTGGTAATTTCATTTTTTGTCAATATTTGCATTATCTTGAAAACTGAATTCTGCAGTTTGATCAGTTATTGACAGCTCTAAACAAAAATGCATACTGATACTAATTTATTTTTTCTTTTTTGTATGATATATGGTTTATGGAACAACTACATTTGAAGATGCGAAGAGAAGAGACATATCACATTCTTTAGAATTCTGATTTTCACCTAAATTCAGCGATACTTAGAGGCACCTAGTAGCAAAATGCAAATGAAAAAAAAAAATAATGGAAGAGGCAGGGACAATCGGAAGAAGGATTAACCTATCTGAAGAAGGGGATCGGAAGAGCCAGTGACAAAAAGACGCACCTGTAGATACAGCAGCTGGACAAACCTTGCCTCTCGCCATGGTTCAGTACTGAGAAAGAAATTGGAGTGTTGATCTGAGATTAGCCATTGGGAAAAAAGCTCGACTCGGATATGATTTTCGATTTTCCCAAGGAATGCCTTCTCCGCAGAGGCAAGTTGGGAATGGGGCTAATAGTTGGGAAAGATAAAACGGTGGTCCCGGTACTAAGTAGGATGCAAGAAATATTAACTCGTGATTCGTTCGTGTTCGACTTGTCAAAATTTTGTTATTAACTTGTTCGTTATCAGTTCGAGCTGTTAACGGAACGAGCTGACCAACTCGTTTAGTTATGAAGACGACTTCGAACTTGGCTCAGTTTGACTCGTTACAACTTGATTTGTTAACGGGTTGATATGTACCACAGTTAATATAGGATAAATCACTAACGTCGGTTTTAATTCACTAAACCTAACTATAAATGTCCAATTTTCAATTCTCTCTTCGCAAACTCAATTACAGGGTGTATAAATTCTGAAAATGATTTATAACTTCGAGCTGAACAAGTTGAACGCGAGTTGAAGGCGAACTACAGCTTGGCAATTTGAATTTTTGTTTGTTGAGATGTTCACGAGCTAAACGATACGAGTTGAGCCTGCTCGAGTTATAAACGAGATGAACTAGAGCTGGCTCTTTCAACTCGCAACCTAATCGCGAGACGAGCTAGCTCGACTCGTTAGCATCTCGAGACGAGATCGACCTTCGTTCGACTCGTTCACGTTCGACTCGTTTGCACCCCTAGTTCCAAGTCCCAACAGCTATTGGGTTGGAATATCCATTGGGTCAAAATAACAAAATTGTGTTCATTGACTTTGAGCAAGCGGCAATAAACATCCAATTTAACCATCCCAAACATGCTTCTACTAACTACTAGGGACTAATTCAATTGTAAATCATGATTAGCCTTAAAGAGACTAATTCAAGCAATTTAATATAATTTTAGAGACTAATTTGTAATTTTAATAATTTTACTACAAATGAAGCAGGAGCAATTTCTAAACTAAAATTGTAAGCTTAATTAAAAAGAGAGTTTTAGAAATTGCAAACAAAGCTACGACACAAGTGACACCGAGATTTTAACGGAGTTTGAATATTGACGATCCTACTCTCCGGGACTTCCAACCCTCCGACTTGATAATAGGGTTGAACCGATTCATTAACACATAAGAGTCTTGTACAAGCTTGAACCTTATCCTGTTACACACAAAAGTTGAGAGACAAGACCAAATAATAGTAACCAAAATAGATGATTGAATAGTGAAATGAGACTCTCAAATCTCACACTAGTTTAGAATAAGTTTAGATTGAGTAGAGTAAAAATGATTTCGCAAGTAGTATTGGAAGCTCTTTAATGGAGGCTCAAAGTTAGGTTTTGATTTTATGAAATGGGATGGATGATAGAGAAAGGAAATGGATCCCTATTTATATCATCCCACAATGTTGTATTTAATTTTCTGAGTTAAACCGTTACACAACGCTCCACAACGTTATATAACGTTTTAACAAAATATCTCAAATACAGCTGTCAGGAATATGACAGTTATATTGCATCAAATTTTCACAACGTTATATAATGTGCCAAAACGTTATAACCATGGGAAACGTTATATAACCTTATGCATCATTATATAACGTTCTGATCGTTTTTCAAATTTTCAAACGATTTTCCAGAACGTTATATAACTCCTCATAGCGTTATATAACGTTTCTCAACTTTCTTTCTTATTTTACATGTTTTTGACTCAATATCATTGATTTAAAATTATTATAAAACTCCATTATAATATCCTACTATTTGTATGATCTTGATATTTTCTTGAGCTTTCTTCGTTTCTTGTAATTTCCTTTACTTGAGTTTAGAAGAAAATCTAAACAAACATATCTCACAAGACATTTGTCAAATTCAAGTTTTTGCAAATCGACAAATACGAGACATTGCTTAGTGCAACAATCTCCTAATTTTGACGATTTGCAAAACCATAATGCATAAGGGCAAAAATTTTGTCTAATTTTCATTATTCTAAAATTAATTTAGTTTTGCCCTATGTTCCAATTTTCTCCTCCTTTTTGGAAATCGACAAAAGGGATTTAAGTTTAACGATAAAGCTTCCCCTTAATTTAGGCATATGGAGAGTTTTGAGACAATGTAAGGGCTCCCTCTTAATTTTGAAATGTATTGTGAATAGCAAAAAAAATGTTTTATAGGTGAGAAAAATATTCAATAAGTTTTGTAAACATTGAGCTCCCCTTATATCAATGATGCAACTTGTTGACGTCGAGTGAGTTTTAAAAAAATGTTTAGCATGAATGTGATTTTTCACTTTTGACGTTCCTAAAAGAATCAAAAGCACATATAAGAGCAAACAAATAGATATTTCACAAAAAGTAGCATCTAAACTCCAATGCAACAATAAGTTTTTCATTGGCACTAAGCCATACTACAATAAGTCACATGATGAGAGGATAACCAACAACAATATAACACAATGTTTATCTAATAGACCCAACAAACATGACATAAAAGAGTTTGAGACATAGCAATACTCAACAATAGAAAAAAGAAGAACTAGATATGAAAACATCATCAAACGCTTGGACTGACATCCATCGTGGTGCCTCCTGAAGGTCCCGACTCATCGTCGCCTCCAAGCTTCTTAACCCGACAAACTTGTTTCATAAGCTAGATTACTTGGCTCCTGGCATAGTTCAAGTTAATACCTATGAAAATTTGGATGATATGTGAAAACTTGTTTTTTTTTCACAAATAAGGGCAACACGAGAGAATACGTGAGAGCTCGTGGGATAGAAAAATATTAGGTCTTAGGCTCTGTTCGGATGACAATGAAAAATGAGATTTGTATAGAAAAGTTACTGTTCAAATGGGAAAGAAAAAAATAAGTATGAGTGAATTTTTTTTTCCCACATAGGTGGGCAACAACCGAATGGCCCTTATTGCATATTTTTTTCCCACCAAATTGCACAGATGGGAATCAAATTCGGAAATCGCACCAATTCCATCGGAAAAAAAAAAGAATTGGTCACCGAGCACATACGGGAAAATTTTATCAGGAGCAGAAACCCGAACCCAAACCCAAAACCAAGAGTTGGGATGATACCGAACAGGGCCTGAAGGATAATATAGGCCATATAGCATATTTTTCCCTCTTTTGAAGGAAGCCATAATATATTCATTAACAAACAGATACTAGTACAACATTTAACTACCCAAAAAACAGCATTGCACCATATTATATATTATACAGCTTGACAACTGTTTAAGTACAAAAACTTAAGAACTAGCAAGCTACACCACCTATATTACACACCCTTGGCATCATCCAGTGCCAATTTGGTCAATAAATATAGAATCCTTTTCCATATTCTAACAATCATAGAACCACATCCCACTCAAACAAAATACAGCCAACTCATATTCCTCCCAAACTATAGTAGTCCTATGAAATTTAAGTTCATATCATGACGAGGGAATTACAATGTCTATCTCATCTAATGTCGGCCTATCATACAGAGCCAAGCCATGTTCATTTGCCAAGTGCAAAAGACAGATGAAGAATAAATGTGGTGAAATGTCCTTTGGGGATTCATTCGGGAATTGATGTAAAATTCCAGATAGGGTCACTGTTGATTTATTTTCCTCATTCTCCCTATTTTCCTCTTCCTTTTCATTTTCCTGTGAAATATACAAAGTCCATGAATAGAAAACAGAAATAAATAGAAAACAGAAATAAATAGAAAAGTATTTCATCTCGGCAACCTTTAACAGCAGTCTCATAGCACCTTAAAACATTAAAAAAAAAAAAATCACTTATGGCCCTCATCAACTGATTTTGTTCAAAGCTACCAAAATACATTTTTTCACCATTTGTATGATTCTAAGCAAACGGGTGAAGGAAAGGCACAGACAATAATTTATAAACTCAGACATGACATTGGTAGGGAAAGTGCTTATTATTCCATAATAACTCACAGTTTCAACATCTTCCAAAGATTCTTGTATGTGGCCCCATAGCATGTTTTTTAGGGCATGCACATCCACTTGCTTTGACACCTTGTCATACTTTATATTGATCTTGTTGACCTACACATTGTACAAGCTAGTGAGAAATATGCACAGATAGATGTAATAAGAAAATGCAGGTCCTCACCACAACAGACTCATATATTCCTGGGTTTGTACAACTTTGACCAAATTCATCTCAACTTAGGTGACCGAGATGAACAAGTCAGGTCACAGATAACCGCAATGCAAAGGCTTGCATAAATTACAAATGCAATTGCTAACACAAATTACAACGTGATCCAACCAATTCTCGACCTGAGCAGCTGACACCAGCCGAAATTGGCCCTTCAACACAAAATTAAATAATATAGAAGCTGAACAAAAAGAAAAGAAAACAAAAAGAGCAAAACCTGGCGAGGTCTATGAAGCAGAGACCCAGGCTCATCCGTGTTATAATTATTTCCAAAGTCATGTCCATTATCACTCATGACATCATCATGATCCCAGGATGATGGCGGTGATTCAAAGTCATCGTCTCTCTTTTCACCTGTTTTCAAATATCATAAATTCCAATTCCAATAAACTGATATCTAATAAAAGGCAGCAACCCACTTTGAACATAATATAAATCACCCAGCACCATCACCACTTCAATCAAATTTAAGACTTGCTTGAACTCTTAACCTTTTCGCACTGCTTGGTTTATAATTGCAGTGTAATTAAGGCTTGGTACCAAGCCATTTGGCCTCGTTATCATTACAGTGTTTATCCCTATCAGGCCATCAATTCTTACAATGGCGAATAATAGTTTCAACAAAAATATAGGAAGAAAAGAATCCCAACTCACCAGATGGTTTCCTTCCTTTACTCCCAAGGCACTAAAAGAAATTACAGCAAAATTTGTCAAATTAATGAAGATAACATATACAAGCCACTAATTGAAAGGTTTTAAAAAAAAAATAATGAATGAACATTAGGGTTCTCAAAATAAGGTATTACCATTGTATCAGGCAGTAGGAAGAGTTTGACAAGGCTATCAGGTCGGTAATGGCAATCTTCTGGAAGCCTGTTACTACAAGCAGCTCTACAGGAGGAAAGCAGTAGTGATTTTGGGTTCTTCGGGGGTGCAAATAAAGATGCCACAACCTGTTTGTCAAGAGATTTTTTAAAATCTATATCCGGTAGACCTCTTTTGCTCTTGGACTTTTTTGGTGCTGTTTCTGGATTGCCAGCCAAATTTGCATTCGACTCTGATCCTGAATCGGGTAGTATGGTCTTTGTCAACAGTCACTATACATAATTATACAGAAATAAATGAATGCAGCAATGAAGATTTTGTACTACCTTTGATCTTGCGAAACTTCCAATGGTCAGGGCCTGCCCAGGCGTTGTTCTTTGCAGAAAAACCTAAACCTACTGACAAAAAATCCGTAATTCTCTCCAATTTTTCATGCACACAAATATCCCCGTTCATGTACTCACCATCTCCCTGCAAATTGACCAGACCATTAAGTTGCTGAACAGTAGTGCTGATCTTCAAACAACAACAAAAAAAAAAAAAGACAAAGTACATGTTGATAGCTTGTAGAATCCGCATTGGAAGGAAATGTGCTATCATCAACCATGCTCTCTCCATCATCATCGTAGTTAAAATTATCATTTTCATTATCATAATCCCAGGAAGGCCTGCACTCAGAAAATTCATCTCCAGTGACATCAGACCCCATATTTAAATTACTAGCATCTTCATTTACTGTATCCTCTGAAAAACTTGGGTCTTGATCCAAAGAGACAGCCTCACAAACTGGCCTTTGATTCTCTTCATCAAACTGTTCAATAATAAGCCTCAGTGTAGGAGATATCTCTTGTGCATTAGGCATGTGAAACATCATGTTCTCAATTGATTCTGTGCAACATAATAGTGAGATTTGAAACCTGAATAAGGATTAAGCTTAGGAGAATTTCAAAGATATAATGGAACTCATTGCACTTCGGTGAAACTGCAGTTTACCAATGGTCAGCACTTTCTTTTTCTTTCCCTTTTTGCCCTTCATTTAATTTGAGTTGCCTTGGGGTTTTCTAATTAAACAGTTTTAAATTAGTAGGAAACATGATAAAGTTAACCAATGAAAAATCACAAGCAACATAATCAGAACTGTATCATCTAAAATAAAGTTTTTACCTTCATAATGGTATACTCTATAGAGAGAAGCGTATGTTCTAAGAAAAATGGTGCACATATATGAATGGTAGGGGCCATATTGGATGATTTTTTTCTGCTGATCAAAATCATAGAAAATAAGAAGGAGAAATTTAGGGGGGGTGTGTCTGTGTGGGGGGGGGGGGGGGGGGGGGTAAAGAATAACCTTTGGCAAAAGAGAGATCAATTGTTGCATTGTTGTAATTTGATGTCTCAGTCAACCCACACTTCTCAGGCACTTCAAACGAATCAAAGAGCACACGACAGCCACCATATACCCCCAAATTGTACAAGAGGAGACCCTTGGCTCCACCTTCATCAAACTTAGCTGTCGTCTGGTGGTATAGTGGATCCACCGTGAATGCAACTACGGTTACAGATGAAATGAATAATAATTAAAATGATAATTGAGTAATACTGAGTAATAAGTAAAGAGCATATAGTTAACATCTTCAGAGAATACTACAATATGAGTGAAGTTAGCGTACTAAATTAATTAAATCAACTTCAAAAGGACAAATGAAAACTGTTAGAACCGATCTATCTCACAAGTGATGCATTCACATATTAAGTTCGCAAATTTTCAAATTAAATTATTGTAAAGTCAAGTGGTCAAAATATAACAAAAATGAATGCATGAAAGTAACAAAGCTTCAAATTTTTGGCCACTTGACTTATGTCATATGGATTTGAAAGTTTATAAGTTTGTAATGTAAATGTATTACTCATGATTAAATCATTTTCAACTGTTTGAACTTGTCGTTTGAAGTTTGATATAATTGGATTTTCAGTTAAACTCACCAAGATTTTTGGTGAGTGTAAGAGTACGCTAGAGTTGCTCCTACAATATTAGTCAAATAACCTCAACAGATGTTTACCAGAACTCATTTTTCTGTTGTTAAAATCCACTCATACAGATGTGCATTTGTACCAGTACACTAAAAGAAGTTGCGGTGCACAATAAATTTATAGAAAAATACAAAAGGATGCGGTTAATGTACCATCAAACTTCTTCACATTAAGGGCCTCAAATGAAGATTCTAGAGTTGATGTGGGAGATACCTGCTTTGATATAAAACCAGTATGTAAGTAGTTTGTATACACACAAAATATAACACCACTGATTCCTGCTGATTACCTAGACCTGACTGCATAGATGGACAAAAACTTAACCAAGTATATATTGAGGTTAACTTAGCTGAGGCACAAACCCAGCTGAGGGTTACCGGAGGCAAACTTGATTACTGGGGATTCTAATTGCATAATTGTGGAGACTTGTTAGTGGCTACTGGCTAGTTTTGGGAAATTATAAGATTGAATAAAGCTCAGGAGAATTGAACTGTGCAGAATACATTTGTTTATATATATATGGCTTAGGTACCTTCCTTTCGATGTCCTTTGAGGGACCATCTTCCCCTGCTGTTGGAGCATTATCTTCAATTGCTTCTAGAGCTCCTAATTGAATATTGATCCATAAATACTGTTAAAAGAAATTTCAAGTTCACAAAGTAGAACCTGAAAGGATATTGATGTATACCTGCATTTTCTTACTGAAACATCATGACAGATTCAAATCTAAGATTTGCAGTGTTGCATCTTGGAGTATAATTTGATTTCTCTTGTTTAAATAACAAAATAAGAGTTGAATCAAAATTTAATATGACCACATTTGTCCAAACCTGAAGTTGTATTTTGTTTCGTTCTATTGTATCTATTCTTTATTCTTTTACTTTCATGTTGTGCTATGGTTCAAGGTAAAAGTCAAACCTCCGTCATCATCTCTGCCAGCACGATTGATGCCACCAAGAACCTTGTAGGCTTCAGCATGAACTGAATCAACTCTTAATGAATATATCTTCACACCTGCCTCCAGTGTACAGCTTGCCTTCAACATTAAATGTGCATTAATAAACTCACACAATCTTGAATCTCCATTTCTTACAACTAACAGTTCAAGTGGTAATAGAAACCAACATAGGACGCGCTATTCCCACTTTGGCTATTCCTGAACTCAACTGGGCCCGATAAAATTATAAAGGTCCTTCCAAAAAAACTACACCAACAGTGGGAATTAGCAATTGAGATACATTTCTTGATGTTCTTGCATGCAAGACCCAATAATTAGATGAGTGATAAGAAACAATATATTGTGATTACTTTGCCCTACTTATAACACAGATAATCAAAATTTAAGAACAAAAATGGATAAAGAATAATTATATTCTGGGTTCCTCTTTAGTTTGTACTGGTTATAAAGCAATTTAATGCAATTTAATTAGGTAAAGGTGAAGAATCCAGCAACAACTTTATTTTTATTTCTAGTAACTTATATATCAACAGTTTCCTTTTTTTTTTTTTTTGAACAGCTAAAAAATGCCAAGTCCTCATTCCATATAGAAAAGATGGAACTTGGAACCCCTTTAGCAAAAATGGTGTTAGCTCACTTTGAAGTTCGCAAAAAAAGAAAGTTCAAAGTGAGGGGAAACTAGAACAAGAAGAAAATAGAAGCTTACCTTCTGAAAGTTGGTTTCGGTATCTTCCTCTTTATCTCCTTTGATAACCTCACTTAAGTGGTCAATTAGACCAAGTTCCCATGTATTCTTTTGGTTAATTTTCTGTATATGAAAAAAAAAATAAACAGTGAACCAGAAAACAATATAAATATGAAGGAAAAAGACTGCACATACATTATCTGAGAAAAGCTTCATGCACCCGCGATACAACTGTAGAATCTCATCCCGGTTCATTGTATGGTTTCTTTGTTAATGCAAATAATAATATGAATTCATATCAAAATTTTGTAAGTTCCGGGATAAAGAACACTTTGCAGGGAATGTGGAGGAAAGAGATAGGAAACGGAATAACTGGGGTTTGTGTTCTTTTTTTTTTTTTTTTGAATTAGGCTTTAGCCTGGGGTTTGTGTTCTTGATAGCAAATGCTTGGAAGCGGTTGTTAATCATTGGAATTTCCAACCTTTTGTACGAGGCAGGTGAAATTTAACTTATGAGGCTCTTTTCACACAAGCAAAAAGTACCAGAGAAACATTAAAAAAACATAGGAGTGGAGTTAGTTTGGAAATGAAATCCTCCGGAGAGAATTTTTTCTCTCTGGAGAAAAGTATGCATCTGAGCCGTGAGCCGTCAGATTAAGATTCAACAGTCTTGATTAAAAATATCAAAATCAACCCTTGAGGATTATGAGGGGATGCCAATTTCAGAAACAAAAATTCGGAATAGATGGGGTGAAAATTAAAATTCCGAAATAGTGTGCATCTTTACAAAATCAACCCTTGAGAACATAATTCACAGACGTATCCTAGGGGAAATGGTGTTTCCCGAACAAATTAACAAAAGGAGAAATATACACAGATATATTTATAGAAAATATAACATGCACCAATTAGGAAGTATACTATCCAGAAACAAATATTTTGTAGCTACGAGGGCAAAATTAAGAACTTTATTTACAACAAAACAAAAATACAGGGAGCATATCGCAAAGTCAAGTTGCCCAATAGTCCAGTACACTTTGGGAAAGGTTGATAGGAAAAAAAAGGTATTTTCCAGAGAAAATCAAGGCGCAAAATATTCAAACTTAAAAGAGGATGAAAATTCAGCGAGAGTTCTCAGTTGTGAGTATGCGCACATTCTCTGAAGCTAATCGGATGCAGTTCTGATACAACTCCAAGATCTGATCTCTATCCATCACATCCGATTGTAGATGTCCTTCTGCTGGAAAAGAGGCCGCGGCTTGCGTGTAAAGGATGGAGAGAGAGGAGCGGCGCTTGCGAGCGGCGGCTCTCGCCTGAGCACGCTCGAGCTCGTCGTCGTTAGAGCCGAGAGGGGTAAGTCGATCCGATTCCTGGTTGTGCGTTGGTCGAGGGTTTTGAGCAACAGCGTGAGCTTCTCCCATGGGGAAAGAGAGAAGAAACGATGCGAGTGAGAAAAAATTTCTCAGAGTTAATATCAACCGTCGGATTAAAGATCAACGCTCGACCGCCAATGATATGATTCAGGAGGAATTTTTGATATTTTTAATCAAGATCGTTAAATCTTAATCCGACGGTTCAGATACTTTCTCTCATCTCTGGGGAGAAAAATTTCTCTCAAGAGAATTTCATTTCCTGAGAGAAAAGAGGTTTTCAAGTTTTCTCGATTTTCCCTCCCTAAATAGCAATCAGGTATTGTTTTTGAATCGTGTAACATATATGGGCTTAAATTTTATAATAGAAAATACATGGGCTTTGTGATAAATCTTTTTTGGGTCAGCGTTTAGGAATCCGGATTTTCTGTAGCAGCAGGCTGCTATTAAATTTTAATAGTTGTGATTTTACGATTATAATATTAATTTTATGGAGCCCACGTGTAAGCCACTCAATGGCGGTCCCGTGCTTTGAGACGTGCCTCAGTAGGCTCAGTTTATATATATATAGATATTTGAATCTGACTGGATGTGTTTTGTAAGGCCCATTTGTATTATTGGGCCGAATTATTTGCGAAATATTCAAAAACAATCCTGTTATGATTTTTCAAAAGAAATCTTCACCAAGTTCTCAGTTTCTTATAGTTTTTTTTTTTTTGAATTCAATGTAGATTGCAGAAGTTCTTGTTTCTCTTATTTTGAGAAATTGGCAAAAAATTTGCTACGTCAAAAGAAAAAAAAATTCAGACCAAGAGGGAATTTTGAGAACGTTCAAGCTGGAAATTATACTTTGTTTCATTTGAAAGAAGAACAAGGACTTTAGTTTTATATCGCATCAAATTCAAATCAATTTGGTGGATCCTATCTCTCTTTCAGAAAGTGAATCGCTAGAAGAAGAAAGAGCAATGAATTAATAGGAACAATATTGATATAACATACAAAAAAAAATTGAAGCAGCCCTCAATATAGCCATCAGTGCCTGAAAATAGCACCGACTTTATATATGGTATTGATTTCCCTTATGTGCAAGGCTTTTCAAAAATATTTGCGCATATTTTTAAGGTAAAATGGAAATAAAACTTTAAGTTGAAATGCCATTATTCATTACTACAGAAAGAGCCTTTAAAATCGAATCTTTTAAATTGGACATAGATTTAAAACCGAACACTTGCATACCTTCGGTGTTAAAAGGTCTTTAAAACCGAACAGTAGCAAGAGGGTTGGTTTTAAAGAAATTTTTAACACCAAACAGAGCTTTAAAATCGGACGGAAAAAGGGGTCCGGTGTTAAAAACCTCTTTAAAACCGACCCTCTTGCTACTGTCCAGTTTAAAAGACCTTTTAACACCGAAAGTCTTGCAGGGTCCAGTTTTAAAAGATTTCCCACGAATCGACCTATGCTTCCTGAATCTGCATTGTCCATTTTAAATCAATCCAACGCTCATTAACCATTCAGCTAATTCTCACGGATTGCTTCATTTTTTTCCCTCTCTCATCTCTATATAACTTCTTTAATTTCCATTCCATCTCTCATTTCTCTCTATCTCTCAACAATCAAAATCATACTTGGAAAAACCTTTCTAATAATTAGTGGAGATTTGAAGATTTGAATAGTTGATAAAGATTTATTTTGAAGAATATTGAAGAAGAGATTCGAAGAAGATTTAATCGAAGATTTCGTTTTTTTCTTCATATTATTTAATTTTGTTGAAATTAACAAATATTCATTCTAATAATTTTAGCTTTACAAAATATGTGAAATTAGATGATTTTTCATTAAACAAAACAATATATTAGGTCATTCTTAGAACAAATTTTAAAATTTTACGTTATTTATAAAATTATATTCATGATCGTTTTTTGAAAAATTTAATAATTCTAGATCATTTTGAAAAAAATTTGAAAATCCTAACGGACATCATGCAACGCTTAAAAATTGAAAATTACCCTTTAAAACCGGACATAAAACACTAAGTCCGATTTTAAAGGATCCTTTAAAAGCGGACGGGAATTTAGGGTCTGGTGTAAATGAGGCCTTTAAAACCGGACCGGAACAATAGGTTCGATTTTAAAAATGTTTTTAATAGCGGACCATAATGTTTGAGTCCGGTTTTAAAGGTCCAATCTTTTAAACCGGACCACTGTAATTTTTAACAGTCATTTTAATAACAACGGCTCTATGACCGATTTTAAAAGTTATTTTTATCCGCTTCTAAAAATTGAATATGCAGGAGTGATTACCGCACAACATTGAACCTAGTACACATGCCCCCGTAAAGGAGCATTCTGTTTAATTAGATTGTGCACGTCATATATATATATATATATATATATGGTTATCTATTTTGAACTCAATAAGGTACTATTGGCACTATTGGGTTTACTTTTCTTAATTCCCTTTGAATTAGAATATTGCGCATACAACAAATCATAACGAAGAAAACCAACAAATTACCTTTAAAAAAGATGATTCAACCCCTTTTTTAGAATGATACTCTGGAGAGTGATCTTCTGGGATAAATAAACTAGTCAGGTACAGACTACAGAGCTTCGGCTAAATATTGCCATGAATATGTGAGTTATTATTAGTAGAGTTGTATTCGTGTTCGGAGATATTTATATTCGTTTCTATATCTGAAAAAAATTGATGAATAAGAATACGATTTGACTATTATCCATAGTATCTGATCGTTTAGCTTATCCAAGTGATTGTTTCAGTCCAATCATTTAGCTATTATCTCATAATATTCGATATTATCCAAAAGTATATGCATTTGATATTCTCCGATTGTATCTGAATTTATAACACAAAATGCTTATTATATATATATATATATTTTTATTGAATTTTGTATGTAGATTACAAATCTAATTAATTGTAAATTGTATTTGTGTTAATGCATCATTTTTTACGATTCATTGATGCATTTGGATAAACATACAACAAATAAAATTTTTAAATTAATCCAAATTATATTACTTTTGTATCCGTATCCATCCAATATTTGATCAGTATCTAATATCCGATTAATATCCGCATCCGAAACTATTTGAATTTCTATCTATATCCAAAAAAATTTAACGAATAAAAATATGATAAAAAATTATTCGTCCGTATCCGATATCCAATTTATTTATGTCCCTACTCATCATGATGTTACAATGCACTTAGAATCCTTGGTGAAATGAGCAAAGCATCTCATTGTACGATAGATAGGTAGTGATGGTGTCATTTTGATAGCTCCTTTGCGTCGGATATGGCGTATAAAGATCTACGCAAGAAAAAAAGATGAAAAAAGAGAGACATGAATTAAAGTTATTGAAAGAAATAAGAAGAGTATCCTTTACTTTACGGATTTGATAAGGTTACCTTTGGAGCTAGATCTGTTGGTGTGCGATACATGTATTCCATCGATTGTGGGCCGTATGTGTTGCATTCAAATTCTATATTGACGCAACACTGCGTCACTATTTATTTTCACAGTGAAATAAACAATGTTTTTACAGTTCATCGTTAAAGTAAAACTACTGTTTTTAAATTTTTTTATTTTCTTAGTACAGAGGATTGACTGTAGTATTTTTTTATTTGTGCTCTAATTTAGATTCAATATAAATTTTGCTGTCGTAATACAAAAGTATAGAATTTAACTTTTTAGCGCGAAACGCGAGTCAACAACTATTTTGTATTCATATTTATAACTTTTCTGATTTTCACTATTGCGATTAGACGATTGATTCGGATCGTGCAAGTTGTATAACGCGCTATTGAGCTAGAATATATGAAGATTAGAGTATCTTCAATCTTTATATTTTTATCACTTCAGAATCTTTTCATCTCTGTAATTTTTTAGTTATTTCTGATGTAACTCTTTAAACAAATTTGACAATATATAATTGTAAGAATTAATATATGATGATATTTATATCATTTGTAAGAGTATACGAAGAAATGTATATTATTTGTAAGAATATATGAAGATATATCTGTCATACCATGTAAAGACTTTCTATTTTAGAAATTTTGCTCAATTATATAATGTTTTATATCCATGGAATTGCAATTGAAAAATTTATATCAGAATTAGACAAACATTCACAAATGAAATATAGATGCTTATAATTAAAATAATAAATCCCACGCGCACTTAACTTCTATGATCGATGTACTCAACTTTATAGCATAAACATATTATTCTACATTAAATTTGAATCGTTTAAAACACGTTGTCTTTAATTAAACAGTATAAAGTTTTATTAATTGGTGATATTTTAGTGACTTTACAACGAATGATCAATCAAAGTTTAAATTATCTCAAATTTAAAGTATGTCATATCAAATAACAAAGAAACCTTAATATTTCAATTATTTTATTGCAAATGTATTTTTTTAGAGAACAGTTCATATGCCTCTAATTTTGTGCGTTTTCATTGTGCCTTTAAATCTACTACATTCATTAAAAATATTTATTGATCTAGACTTGAAGGCTAAAAAAGTGTTACTAACAGCGGTGTGATATTTGAAGACACAAGAAGACACAATTTTGAACTTTCTAAAGGTATGCACTAAAAAGGCTAACAAGATGACATATACTGCACTAAGTGGTAAATACAAATCCCTTCTCATTACAATATTTTTTTTGAACAAAATAAAAGAAATGTATTAATAGGATTTTTTTTTTTACTTCTCATTGTTGTTATTTGTTTATTTTAGTAAGTGATAGCAAAGTTATTGCTCGATTAAGTAGTTATATGCATAACATCTTACTAATTATGTTCCTTCAAATAAAAACATACTAATATAGTTAGTACAAATGAAATTTTGCTGGAACACTGCATATATATATGAATTGGACTACAAAAAAAAATTACATTGACTTTGTTAAAGTTCTTACAATTATAATGTACAACTTGATTAATTTTGTAAATTTTAATTTGAGGATGGATATATATTTACTTCAATAACTTTGTTAATTTCTCAGTGAACTTTCAAAAATTTTGCAAAATCGGAGCTTTGATTTGCTTCCCGACGAATTAATCGTCATGCTTTTCACACGAGTTGTCTCAACCTTTCCTCAGCCTTTCGCCGATCTCTTGAGCCTCAAACCAAAGATCTTTTGATGTTGATATGGAAAAAAGAATGTTAACAGAGGATAAAATCTTGATGTTGAAAAAATTGGGTCTTGGGATTCAGATTTAGATCTTCACAGTCCATAACACCTTAAACACAATCTCACTCACCTGCTGAGGCTTATAATTTTCTCGTAAAGTTATTGTCGTGTTTTTATTTAACGTCCTCGAATGCCAATACACATTTGTGCCTCAGCCCTAATCTCGCCCAAGTCTCAAATATCTCGCATCTCTCTCATCTTCTATGTAAACTCGAGCTCGTTGTTTCTCACCTCTTCTCTGCCCCCACACTCATTTTCTCTCTCATTCTCACTGCATCGGACGTCTCTTCCCCCCTACTGCTCCTTTTTTGAAACCATGCTGTCATCCGAGCCTCGCATGTTTCATGTTAGCCACGCCAGGACCTGCTCTCTTTTCAGTGTCTCTTTAAGCGTAGCTAGTTTTCTTTGCTCAGATCATGATTCTTTCTTTTTACAATCTCTCTTGATGCAGTTGATTTGGAATTTGAGATTATTAACAGAGAAATAGAAGTGCTGATTTGGAATTATATTCTTTTTAATTTGTGCTTGTTTTTTATTTGAGATTATTGAGGGAAAAATAAGGGTGCTAGCATAGCATGAAGTGCTATGGCCTACGATCACTAAATCGGTAGCGATTTAACGAGGCATGTGAGGAATTGGAAATGCAAGAAGACGATACACTCTTTATTTTATGGTATACTACAAGACCAATGGAGGTTTGTTGTTATGTTTCTTCTATAGGCCTTTTGTATGAAGTCATGATATTCTCTCTTGGCCTAATTTTGATTGTTATGTGTTATTCTTATATGTTTGTCAAATAATTCTTGGTCAAAGGTATGCAAATATTGTTATATTTAGGAAGAGAGTGATAGCTCCTCCAATAAAAAATGACACAAGTCTTGTTATTTTTACACTCATGCCATTGCATTGGGGCGGTGCTTCCACTATCAACATACAATTAAGGCACTGTCACGTAAGTATATATTATTTCACTTTCAGCTGAAGCTTCTTCCATTGTCCAACATACAAGAAAACTGAGAGTCAATGTTTAAGTTGTGTTGTATTCTCATGATATGACATATATAAGTGAATCTTTTTGTGTATGTTATTTTTCACTCCTAATTATGTTTACACACCATTTTGTGCTTGTTAGGAAACTAGGTCCATCCACTATTAAATACTATATGATGAAAATAATTTTCAAGCTCCCAAGTAAGCAAACGATGGTTTCACTTTCAATTGTTATGATTCGGATAGTGTATAACTTTTCAGATTTGGATAGTGCATACTTTCCAAACACTCATTCCATTATAAATTAATTCATTTTATTTTCTTCTTTTGGCTTTGCAAATTGTATACAAAGGATAGTCATCACCATAGTTCAAGATCATATTTCTTTTCTTGTTGAAGTACTCTGACGAGCAAATTGATGCATCAAGAATGATGTCATATATATGAGGAAAAGAAAAAGATGGAGATATAGTGGTTTCAAAATCATATTTCTTTCCTTCAAGTATTTGGTCATCATCGATCCTCCAAAGTATAGCTTTACATAGTTGGAGAAATGTGGTACGTGCGAAAGATATTATCTCTCTACTTGCAAAACAAGCTTATGATATGTTATGACTTTTTTGTCATTTCGTTTGATATCACAGGTGATTAACTAATGAGGCATGGGAGGAATTAGAAATTGAAGTACTTTCTAAGCAAATTGATGCATAATGATGATTTTATTTTTTTCTTTGTTTGGCTTGCAAACTGAAATGGAGTTCTATAAGCAAATTGGTGCACTTTTTTGTCATTTTAGGCTCTACAAGCCTAAAAGAAGAGGTTATTTAATCTACTTTTCCTTTGATAATTACTGCGAGTTGTAATACTAATAATTTGTTATTTTGTCTAAATATATATTTATGTGTTTCTATAGGAGTTCCTTATCGAATTAACGAGACATGAGGAATAAAAAATGGTAATTGTATAATACAAGAATAGTCATCACTCGATTCGTAGCGAACTAATGAGGCATGAGAGAAATTGAAAATGGTCTAAAGATAGTCATGACATGGAAGAATATTGTAATGCAACTTGATATGTAATTATTTTGGTTTAATTAATGTCATGTATATTATTATTAATTATTTTACAGTTGATTGGTGATACTTTGGATGTATTGCATGATCTGGATGCATGTGTAATCACACACACACACAACCTGATGTTCACAACAATTAATAATAATATATGCAATACATCAAAAGTATCACCAATCAATAGTAAAATAATTAATAATAATATCCATGACAGTAATTAAATCAAAATAGTTACGAATCTAGTTGGATTACAATATTCTTCCTTGTCATGCCTACTCTTGTATTATACAATTACCATTTCTAATTCTTTCCATGTCTCATTAATTAGTTACAAATCGAGTGATAACTATCATTGTATTATACAATTACTATTTGCAATTCCTCCCATGTCTTGTTAATTCGGTAAAGAACTCCTACAGAAATACATAAATACATATTTAGACCAATAACAAACAGTTAGTACTACAATTCACAGTAAATATCAAAGAAAAAGTAGATTAAATAACCTCTTCTTTTAGGTTTGTAAAAGTTTCTCCATTTCAGTTTGCAAGTCAAAAGAAGAAAATAAAATGATCATTATGCATCAATTTGATCAGAAGAGTACTTCAATTTCTAATTTCTCTCATGCATCATTAATTAACCACATGTGATATCAAACGAAATGACAAAAAAGTCATAACAGATCATAAGCCTATTTTGCAAGTAGAGAGAGATAATATCTTCTGTGTGTGCCATATTTCTCTAACTATGTAAAGCTACACTTTGAAGGATTGATGGTGACCGAATACGTGAAAGAAAGAAATGTGATTTTGACACTACTATTTCTCCATATTTTTCTTTTCCTCTTGTATATGACATCATTCTTGATGCATCAATTTGCTCGTCAGAGTACTTCAACAAGGAAAAGAATATGATCTTGTACTATGGCAATGACTATCCTTGTATACAATTTGCAAAGCCAAAAGAAGAAAATAAAATAAATTAATTTATATTGGAAGGAGCTTCTAGAAAGTACGTACTATCCAAATAATAAACAACTAAAAGTGAAACTGTCGTTTGCTTAATTGGAAGTTGGAAAATTATTTTCATCATATAGTACTTGATAGTGGATGGACCGGCTAGTTTCCTAACAAGCACAAAATGGTGCATAATCATAATTAGCAGTAAAAAGTAACATACACAAAGAAAGATTCACTTATATATGCCATCTCATGAGAATACAACACATAACTTAAATATTGTCTCTCAATTTTCTTGTATGTTGGACAATGGAAGAAGCTTCAACTGAAAGTGAAATCATATATACTTACGTGACAGTGCCTTAATTGTATGTTGACAATGACAACATCGCCCTAATGCAATGGCGTGAGCGCAAAAATAACAAGACTGATATTATTTTTAATTGGAGTGTCACTCTCTTCCTAAACATAAGAATATTTGCATACTTTTACCAAGAATTATTTCACAAACATACAAGAATAACACATAACATTCAAAATTGCCAAGAGATAATATCATGACTTCATACAAAAGGTCTAGAGAAGAAACGTAACAATAAACCTTCATTGGTCTTGTTGTATACCATAAGATAAAGACTGGATCATCTCCTTTCAATTCCAATTCCTCTCATGTCTCGTTAAGTCACTACGAATCGATTTACCGTAGGCCATAGCACTTCATGCTATGCTAGCACCCCTATTTTTCCCTTAATAATCTCTAATAAAAAAACAAGTACAAATTAAAAAGAATATGATCCCGAATTATCACCCTTATTTCTTCCTTAATAATATCATATCTCAAATCAAATGCATCAAGAGAGAATTTCGATCCGAGCAAAGAAAACTATCTATCCTTAAAGAGAGACTGAAAAAGGAGCAGACTCTAGCATGACAGACTTGAAACCGGCGAGGCTCGGACGACAACATGGTTTCAGAAATGAAGCAATAGGGGAAGAGACGCCCGACATAGTGGGGAGGAGAAAGAGAATGAGTGTGGGGGACATAGAAGAGGAGAGAAACAACGAGCTCAGATTTATAGAGAAGAAGAGAGAGATATACGAGATATTTGGGACTTGGACGAGGGTTAGAAATACGCACGAGTGTATATTGGCATTCGGGAATGTTAAGTAAAAATACGACAATAACTTTACAAGAAAGTTATAAGCCTCAGCGGGTGAGTGGGACCATGTTTAAAGTGCTTCAGACTGTGAAGATCTGAGTTCGAACCCCAAAACCCATTTTTCACATCAAAATTTTATCATCTCTTAACATTTTTTTACATCAATATCAAAAGATCTCTGGTTTGAGGCACAAGAGATTGACAAAAGACTAAGGAGAGCTTGAGACAACTAAAGCATGATAATTAATTCATCGGAAAGCAAGTCAAATCTCTGGTTTTGCATCTTGAAAGTTCACTGAGAAATTAACAAAATTATCGAACTAAATATATCTCCATCCTCAAATTAAAATGTACAAAATTAATCAAGTTGTACATTATAAGACAACACCTACCATGCAATAGGAAGCGAGCGATCCAGATCTGGTGCACTATAAGAATTGGACTACTTGTACCATCCTCAAAAGAGAAAGTAATGGAGAAAGGGGACAGTGAGTTCAAGTCTTGGAGAAGACAACAGTGAAAAAAGTGCAGAGAAAGTGGAAATGATACTTACGAGGATATTTTTAAGATTTTTATATTCTTTTTGTTAATTAATATCGACAATGTTCTCTGAAACATGTACCATGCAACAGGAAGCGAGCGACCCAGATCTGGTGCACTATAAGAAACGACCATCTGTGATGTAATTCAGGAGGTTGGATATTATAAGATGAGAATTGTACAAATCTTGATGCAAACAAAGAGCTCGAATTTGCAATAACAGAAGCGACGACAATTAAATGTTTTGTTTATTGAAAGTGCGCATGTAGTGGTTAAATGCGCTAATATTTTTATTAATTAATATGGAAGCGGCGATAATTAAATGTTTTGTTTTGTTTTGTTTGCCTCACTCTGTAAACCCAATCCCAGTATATGTACTTGTGATAGCAGATCAGGTCAAAAGCAAGGAGCTTCACGTGAAAACACAGAGCATGCTAGTGAATCAGATGGTAACTCAAAGTAGTGGACTATCTTCTGCTAGGAAAGCAATGTCCCGTTACAATAAATAGGCAGAAAGATCAGGAGAGGAAATTACAAAAGCAGTACAGATAGGAACAAGTTATAACCCTATTACAATTCATGGTTCTAGTTCAACTTTTCATACTGATTTGCAAGAACAAACTACAGAACTTCCAATTCCAAGCAAATCAGTAATTGTGTTATCCTCAATCCTTAATGTACAATCAGAAGGTTTTTCCATTGATAATGATGGTCAATATGATTCTATAACTGTCAATAGCCCAGCCAAAGGAAAAGAGATAGTGGTAATAGATAATGAAGAAAATTTAAGGGAAGTAGAGAATAAGGTTCTAAGGACAAAGGTTAAAAATTTCAAAGAATTAGTATGGCAGTTAGAAATGGAAATGACACAACAAGGAGAATCAAGCAAGAATCCACCTGGGAAGAGAAAAGCATACATCCTGGAGAAGATAGAAAATATACCAGTGAAAGAGATGAAGATGAAAGAGGCAATGACTCAGACAGAAGCACCAGTTGACAAGAAAGATGTCAAGAAGGCTATGGTGCTAAACAAGCCAACACAAAAGTTCATAATTGGAGCTGATTTGAGAAGAAAAGATCTGAAAAAGAAGGCATTTTTGGCTGTTTTTGGTAAGAAATTTCTTTATACAACACTAACCGATGAAGAGATTGTTACTCTCTTCACTCAGTGTGATTTAAAATTTAAAGTAAACATAGAAAATAATAACTTTATGAAAAAAAAAAAAGAGAAACTGAATATAATAAAATGATAAAATTCTTATCTGATATGTTTGATTTTTTTATGAATCATTTATTCATGAATGATGAGTCCATAATGATTATCTAGTGAATAATTAGTTGAGATTTATACTAAGGAGTAACAACTAAATAAATATATGAAAATTTTAAATTGGAATATAAGAGGGCTAGGCCTACCTGAAAAAGGTCTATTTTAAAAGAACTAATAGTTAAGGAAAGTATACATATAATGTGCATACAAGAAACAAAAAAGAACAATATACTATAAAATTTCTTAATATAATTAGTAACTCTTTCACATGGAGATACTTACCTGCCAAGGGTGCATCAGGGGAAATTTTAATAGGTATTAATGATGATTTATTCACAATACAAAGTTGGTTATATGATAATTATTCCTTAACTGTAGTATTAAATTTGATAATGTAATATGGGCACATACTTCAGTATATGATCCAGTATTACCAAACTTAAAAGAGTCTTTTTGGAATGAACTAAATTTTTTAGGTTTGTCAATTACCATGGATAATAGGAGGAGATTATAACATTATAAGAGAAAGAACTGAGAGAAAGGGATTGACCTTCAACCAGAATAATGTAGATAAATTTAATGAATGGATAGATGATTACAGTTTGATTGATTTTAAATGTACAAATAAGAAATATACGTGGGCTAGGGGTGAAAAAGTACAAAGCAGGGATGTTTAGATAGATACTTAGTTAATAATGATTGGCATAATAAATATCCTACAATTGTTACTTACACACTACCTAGGAGAGTATCAGATCATAACCCTATTATAATGGAATTTGGTACAACAAATCTGATTAAAACACATACCTTTAGATTTGAAAAATATTGGATAAATTTGAAAGGATTCCAGGATGTGATTGCAAATAGTTGGAATCATAATTATAATATCAGAGATAAAGTAAATGTTTGAAAATTGAAAATTGAAAATAAATAACTTAAAGCAGAAATTAAAAGGTTGGAATGCATATTTGAAAAAAAGATTTAATAGTTCAAAAAAGAAGTTAGTTTCCAAGTTAGATCAATTAGAAACACTAATGGAAGATAGAACTTTAGAAACTGTTGAAGTAAATGAGTTATATAATACAAAATCTGAATTATTACAAATATATAAGAATGCAACAATATATTGGCACCAAAGGGCAAAATCTAAGTGATTATCAGAGGGAGATACAAATACACATTACTTTCACAAAATAGCTTCATATCAGAAACATGAGAATTATATATCATCAATGATAATCAATGAAGAATTAATATCACATGAAAGTGAAATAATTCAACAGACATCTAAACATTTTAAAAATCTATTAGGAAAATATAGATACTCTAATTTGAGTTTAGATGGGAATATTTGGGATACAAATGAAAAGATAACTCATGAAGAAAATGATGGTCTACTAGTTGAGTTTACCATGGATGAAATTAAAACAACAGTTTTACAAATGGAGCCAAATAAGTCTTGAGGACTTGATGGTTTCTATTATGTTTTGCCAAACATATTAGGATATCATTAAATACGATTTACATGAAATGTTTAAAGATTTTCATAATAATACATTAGATATTGCAAAAATAAATATAACTATAATATGTTTAATTCCAAAGGTTAAAGCAGCTACCAAATTAAGTGATTATAGACCTATCAGTTTATTAAATTGTAGTTTCAAAATATTTACTAAGGTATTAGCTAATAGGTTGTATCCTATATTGAGCAGAATAATAAGTGTCAACCAAAGTGCCTTTCTCAAAGGGAGGTACATTATGAAAAGTGTGGTAATTGCCCATGAGATTTTAGATTATATGCATAAAAATAAGGAATCGGATTTTTTTTTTATTAAAATTGGATTATGAAAATCTTTTGATAATGTAAATTGGGAATTTTTGTTTGATACATTAAAACATAGAGGATTTTCTGATCAATGGATATTGTGAATTAAGAATATATTAGTAAAAGGGCATAGTGCCATCAAGGTGAATGGAAATATTGGGAATTATTTTGAATGTAAGAGGGAATTAAGATAAGGGGATCCTATATCTCCATATCTATTTATTTTAATAGCATATAGTTTAAACAAAATGTTATTTTTAGGACAACAACAGGGTGTATTTAAGGGCTTGGGACCAACTTTGGAGTCTGGATATAAGTTAATGAATCTGCAATATGCAGATGATACACTAATCTTTCTACCTGCAGACTACAAGATAATTATAAAATTGAAATGTGTTTTAAAGGGATTTGAGGAAATATCTGGATTAAAGATAAATTTTCATAAGACTGAATAGATACCAATAAATGTAGATGAAGTTAAATACAATTATGTTGCTAATCTGTTAGATTGTAAAATATGGTCTTTACCATTAAAGTACTTAGGTGAAATTTTATATTGGAAAAAACCTTCAAAAAAGGAATGGTTGAAGCTTATAGATAAGATTAGAAATAAATTACCAATCTGGAAGGGTAAACTTTTATCTTTAGGTGGTCGATTAATATTGCTTAACTCAATTCTCTCATCAATACCCTTATACTATATAACTATATTTAAATTACCAAAATGGGTATGTAATAGAATAGATCAGATTAGAAAAAAAATTATATGGGCAGGGGTGGATATTGGCAAAAAAAGAAAAATTCATTTGGTTAGTTGGAATAGATTATGTAGGAGTAAGGAAAATGGAGGGTGGGGTATTTTGAATCCAACACATATGAACAAAGCACTGTTATGTAAATGGGCATGGCTATTTTTATATAATAAACATAATAACTTATGGAAAAAAATTATAATGGTAAAGTATAAAAAATTTAATACAACTGCTTCCCATTTTTGGTCTGAAGTGAGTAAGTTCCAACACATTTTCAACATAGGAAATAAAATAATAGTAGGAGATGGCCATACAATAAAATTTTGGGAGGATATATGGTATAATAATTGTGATTTAACAACACAATTTCCTTTAGTATTTCAAAAAACAAAAAGACCACTAGGCACTAGCTACTCTAAAGCAAATTTGGAATGAGGGAAGAATTAACTTATTTTTAACTAGGGGAATTAGTAAAGAAATGAGATTACATAAGACAACATTGTTTAATATATTAAATAATACTAAGTTTACTAAGGAGAAAGACTCCTCAATATGGACTTTAGAAGCTAATGGGCAATATTCAGTGGGGTCAATGTATAAACTGCTAAGTTTTGGAGGGATCAAAGTAAATTTAAAATATTCAATTTGGGCACTACAAATTCTTTTAAAGTTTAAACTTTGTGTATGGTTAGCTTTAGAGAACAAATTATTAACAAGAGACAATTTGATAATAAAAAAAGGGTTGTACCACATATGGTCAATGTGTTTATTGTGGTCAATTGGAAACAATAGAATATTTATTTATAACATGTAATATAAGTAAAACTTATTGAGATCATATAAAATTCATCACACTTGATAATAATAAGTTAGACACTAACAATCTAGAGGAGCTATGGAATAGTTTAATAAATTTGCAGCATAATAAATTTTTGCAATGGGGTATTATTTTGACAGCAGAAATTTGGATTATTTGGACAGATAGAAATAAATTATAATTTAATTAAGAAAAAATTAGAAATAACTATATTATATACAATAGTATTATGAATCTAATACTATACTGGACATGCACTAAGAGTGTGGCTACAGACATTTTCAAGCAACAACAGGTGGAAGCTAGGAATTAGATTGTAATTCACACCCCTAGTGCACAGATGATGGGCAATTAGCAAGATATGGATGATGATGATTTATTGTTTAACACTAGTGATGATGAAAGTAGCACTTAGAAGATGGTAAGGGAATTGAAAGGGTAGTTTAGAAAGTTTGGAGGAGGTATTTTGGCACAAGTTAGTATGAATGGTGGCATGCAGTAATATTGTTAATTTTTGTTGGTTTTAATTAGATTCCAAGTATGGCACATCACTATTGTTAATTTTTGTTAACACTAGTGATGATCAGTGGTGGAACAAGTTAGAGATAGGTAAGTTTGTTATAAATATTGTTTTAAGTTTAGAGTTTTGGATTATGAGTAGCATAAACCTCATATGTTACAACTTTTGAAACATTTTGTAAGTTGCTTTCTTTTTAATGGTAGCTGGCACCTCAGCTTGAGGTAGTTGTTCATAAAAAAATGACATTACTACTAAATAGATATAGTAATATATATGAATGAGAAATCGCAAGCATGTAGCTGCCAAAATGAGAGACTCCAAGCTCCACAATTTTTTTGAAACCCTACTAGTTCTCCTCCTCTCTCTTCCCTCTCCCCTCCCCTACTAGTTCTCCTCTCCTCCTCATAAATACAAGCAAGTTGTTTCTCGTCGCAGCTACCTCGTTGCACGCTCTCGACATAGCGACCCTGTCGCACGACCTAGTCTCATCCCGATCATCGCCTCGTTTTTTTCTCAACGACGCAAGACCTCGACCTCTACCACTGCCTCAGCGACCCACGATGTGCCTACCCCTTCAGATCTGGCCTTCTGACGCGCTTCAGCTTCAACGACCCACCGAACTCCACCGGCCAAGTCTGACAGCGAACCACCATCGGTCAGATATGCCACCTCACCCCGACGAGTCTCGTCCCACCGACGCGTCTCAGCGACTCATAGACTCCGACCGAGATCTAGATCTTGAGCCCTGACCGCCCACGCCTCAACGACACGTGACCACTACCTTCGCGACGCCAACGCACGATCCACGACTCTCCCATCGGCCGACGACGGATCCGACACCACCGGCCGTTGCTTCTTGTATTTTAACTTTAGTTTTTTGTTTTATCTTTATTTTGAATTTTTCTTTGCTTTAATTTTCTTTTTTCTTTTTTTGCAATTTTCTTTTCATCCTTGTAAATATGTTATCTGGAAAATTGGTAGGCATTTGCCTCCCTTCAAAAAAAAAGAATGAGAAACCGCAGGGGGAAACACAATGTTCCTTCCGCACATAATTATTAGAAGAAAACCGATTGCATGTTATATGTTCTAACTTCTTCTTGGAGAATGATCACCACCTCATTAGAAGAATAATGGAACAATTGCCTCAACCTTAAAGAAGACATCAGAAAGAAGTGATAGCGCTGTTGGAGGCAATGCATATATGGTATAGGTGTGATGTGAGAAGATGGGAACAACACCGTGTTCATCAGTCACAACACACCACCAGTTCATGCGTACGTCACTCTCACTGTCTCACATATATACCATGTCTCTCTCTTTTGTTATTTGAACAGGAAAGAAATAGCGGGGTTTGAGCAGCATTGGACTAAGAAAATTTTCGTACTTAGTTTTTTGTTCGTGTTCGATTCGATAAGAATTCGAAATTAATTCGTTCGATTACAGTTTGAAGTTAATTTCAAATCAAATCAATTCGATTCGAATTAGTCTCAAATCAAACTCAAACTAGACATAGTGCGTTCGAATATTGTTCACGAACTATTATGGTTCGAATGTTGAATTTGGACCGTCAGATATCTTCGATGTCAGTATCCTCATTTTCATTCAGATGCTTTCTTGTTGATTCATATTCACTCTATCCAATGTCAATATCATATTCTTCACTCTCTTCTATGATCTCTTCTATTATATAATACTCATCTTCTTCGTTATTTTCTTCTACTAGTTAAAAGTTGTTTAAGATGGTGCAAGAAAAATTCATAGTTCGTAGTTCATTTGTATTCGATTTGAAAAAAAAATGAAATTTGTTCGTTCGGTTTCAGTTTGAAATTAATTTCGAATTGAATCAGTATCAAATCAAACTCAAACTTGACACAATTCGATCAAATATTGTTCTATTTCAAATCAAACTCGGATACAAAATAGTATGTTCGTGTTTGATTCCTTTGCAGCCCTACGTACGCATAAACTGTAGCATGATGCATGAACTTCTCTTCTAAAAGGGAGGAAGATGGACATGAAAATATATACTAGGCTATAGGCAAACGAATCAAGGAGAGAGTTCTTAATTTTTCATTTTTTTTGTAATGTAATTTATGTAATCTGAACTTATACAACTAAAACAATATTATACCATTTTTTATTTTTAGCTCTCGGGTATATATATGGTTCTTAACTTCTTATTTACAAGAGCTAATTTTTAGTGCACTACTTCTTAACAAGATGAAATAAATATGTCTGCTAATTAACAGATCATGAATATTGGTGGCACGCTAATTAACATTTCATTTTTTATTTTTTTCAATTAATTTATCAACTGGAAGTATTTAGAGTAATACCCATTTTTTTACTTGTGGTTTCCAGCATAAGGAAAATAAAATATTATTGTTTTCCTCTAAATCCGAAATGCATTAAAACCTTATTAATTATATATCAACAAGTATAGAAAATTCAAAGTATGATCTGACTTATTCAAAATCCGTATTAAATAAATAAATATTAATTGTTATGAAATCTATAAGGGAAATATATATATTAAAGAAAAAAGATAAAATCAAGATTCCATAGCTGCAATGCAATAGAAAGTTAGAAACAAAAGGAATGACAGAAAATAAACGCGTACAGTAAACGCTAATTCGTTTATTCTCTTTTGACTTTTTCAAATGTAAATCTCCTGTGAACTTGAAATGTGAAAGCCTAAAAGTGGAACATGCTTTTCTACCTTTTGAAAATAGAGGTAGAAACACTGCACAATTAAAAGCCTGTTTTTCAAGTTCATACGAAATTTAGAAACAGTATGCTGTATGTGGTGTTGTGCAATACTGTGTAGTACATTATTCAAAACAAAACTTTCTCTGATTTTAGGTGTCGGTCGGTTGCAATTGCGCGGTCGATTTGGACTGTTGAATTTGATGTAATGCGGTATAGCGCAATAGCAAATTCGGACTCCGAAATATAGGGGTGAATAAATATGAACGTTAGCTAATTCATGAGATATTGCAAGCCGCTATGGGTGTCTAACGTGATCAACGACCATGAAATTGAAGACCCTCGTTTTTGTTTCGTTGAAGGAACGAAAAAAAATTGTGTTTCCGTTTTGTTTAGGAAATGAAATGGCATTTTCTTGCGTTGGACGTTTCCGTACTATGAAATGATCAGGCGGTTTGAACGGTCAAATTCGAACAAAATTAAATCACAACAGTGACACCTATACAAAAAAAATAACGATCAAACGGAATGGAATTTTGAAATTAAATCTCCAATTTTTCTCTTCAAAATACTAGTATATAAGGAATAAAAAACCCAGCAATGAAATCAAATGAATTAATGGAACAAATAGTCAAAGATATAGTGTTGAATGAATTAAGGAAAGAAATCGCTTTTCAACATGCAATTCAACCATTACATGATCGAATGAAATCTAGATTTAAAATTTTCCTCTTTTGCTCCGAATAGAACAAATATATGAAATATACAAAAACGAAAATGGCTATGCCCGTTTTCGTTGTGTCTAGCGAACGAAAAATTTAAAATTTGCGTTTGCATTTGTATTTTCTGAACCTAACGTAATCATTTTTCCTACCATTTATATTTTCGTTAGGACAAAACGAAACGAAAACATGTCAAACGATCTTGCGTCGACAGGCCTACAAGCCTCAAATGAATCATAGCTAGCTAGAATAAAGTACTGAGATGGGAATATACTAATAATAAATATAATAATAATAATATTTTTATTATTGTTATTATTATTATTATTTACAAGATAACTACCAATCATCAAAATAAGTTTAAAAATTGTGCATTATTATTTATATTTTATTTATATTAAACACATTAATACCTATTTGATTAGAAATCAGAAATTCATTTTTTCGATTCTAACCGAACAAATTATTTTCGAGAAAAATAGGCTTAGCCTATTTTAATCGAACAAATTAGAGAGCCCGATGATTTTTCTGTATATTTATTTATTTATTGTTAAGAATAGTTGTATTTACAACTTTAGAAACTAATACAACGCCTCTAATATGTTCTCTCAATTTCACTAATTTTTAATTTTATTATTATTTATATTAATTTTTCATATTTTAAATTGAGTTTCATTTTTTAGCATATCCCAATTTATTTGAGAATAAATTTTTTATTGTTGTTGTTCACTAATTTTCAATGCACACGGAGCACGTGAGATTTGACATTTTCGATAGCATTTTGAACATAATAGCTAGTGGAATGTGAAAAACATATCAGGACAGTTTTTATATTTTCCCTTACCACTTACCACCTTTATAAACCACCCATAGATAGCTTAGACTGTTGTTTTTTTATATTATAAATTTAATAAATAAATTATAAATAAAAAATGTTTTAGAAGTTTGAAAAACAGAAAAGATCGAAATTGCGAACACATGTAAAAAAGTCAAATGAAGGATATTGACCATATCGTCTATCAAATAATTTGATTTGCAATTTTGGTTTTAGCTAAATGGATCGTGGTACATTCTTTTTTTATTCCTAAAAAAATATAAATAATTGAATTGAGTTGGGTTATATTTAGGCAAGTTTTTGTAACAACTTCAGTTGCATTCGTCGGGAATGTAATTGTTGACTGTAACATTTTCTTTGGTTTGTTGATTTGCAAACAAACTTGAATTTAACTATTTCTCTGTTAAGAATTTGCAGGTGACGCTTTGAGAATAAATGTAGAGTTTATCAAGATATTTCCAATGCTTCGAAAAATAATGAAATCAAAGTTACGAGTCAAAAAATATGATCGTTTGAAGAAATACATTTTTCCTGAAAATTTCAAACTGTTACCAACTCGTTATAATGGGTTGGAACCCGTTATGATGGGTCAGAACCGGTCATAACGAGTTACAAGAGCTGTTGTAACGGAAGGGCTACTTTTGGAGCAAAATAGAGCCTCACAGAGGCTTGCGTTACCATAACACATGACGAATCTGTCACAACGAGTTTCAGACCTGTTATAACGGGTTCCAACCTGTTATATCGGATTTCTAAAGGAAAAGGAACCAGAAGTCAGTCAGAGAAGCATACAAGGGCACAACTGGAAAGGTGCCAATTCGTTATAACGGATTAAGTAACAGGTTGATGATTTTCTATAACGGAAGCAGTCCAGATCAGGATTTCAAGACTCCAAAAAGTGCCTAGTCTATATATACTCGGGAATACAAACCAGAAGCATCAAGACAACCCCCCTAAAGCTTACAAACACTCAATTGAGCACCAGAAAGAGTACAAGCGCCTTCTCCTACAGCTGCCTAACCTCAGAGACTTAGGATAGCTATAATCATCTAATTGTCAAATCGAGAACACAAATTCTTGCTAGTTTTGTTAGCCTTTTGGTGCACTACATTGTGTTGTCAAGCAGTGCATCTCAGTCCTTGATTGTGTTGTCAATCAGATCTTTTACCTTGTAGAGTGGTGTAGCCCTTGCATAGGTTTAGGAATCTAAGATTGGTTTGCTTATTGAGAATAAACTAAAGATAGATTTCGTAATTATAATAACACTTATTGTTTAGTGAAATCGGTCCCAGAAGGAAGTTTTGGTTCCGGGAGTCCCGTGGATGTAGGCCTGGTTTATAGGTCGAATCACGTTATATCGCGTGTTCTTGTGTTCTCTTGATCTCTCATATTCTTTACTCTCTCTCTCTACTATACTTACACTATGTTATCTTGATTTGCTCAAATGCACTTAGTGCTTGCTTGTTTGTGATTTTAGCTAGGTGATTAAGGTCTAAAAGTTTGATTGTAATTGTCAAAAACTATTCTGCACTAGCACGTGACCTTAGGACCCCATTCTAATAATATTTATTATTTTTATAGTCGCAAATCATTGAGTTGTAGATATTTGAGACTACTTCTGTCTCGTGGAGTTTGATTTGTGATCGGAGAAACGAGCGATTCAAAATTGAATCTGTCGCAAATTCGTAATAAAAAAGTTACTAATTAAGACAAAAAGTTGAAGATGGAGTCAAATTTGAGATGCACATTCCTCCGATCGCAAATCAAATTTGACACGATGAAAATAGACTCGAATATCTACAGCTGGATGCCTTGCGACGATAAAAAAATTAATTACATTTCCAACGAGCATATTTGTTATAAAAAATATTAAATATAAATAGTATTTTTTCTACAAACTTTGGCTACGCTCGTTGGAGCTGTAATTAGTTTTTTATCGTCGCAAACATCTAGATGTACATATTGAAGTATTTTCACTGTATCAAATTTGATTTGCAATCGGAAAAAATGAGCGATTTAAAACTGATTTCAACTCAAACTAATGATAAAAATAAATAATTAAAACATAAGTTTACGATAGAGCTAAATTTGAGATGCACCTTCTTTCGGTCGCAAATCAATTTTGACATGGTGAAAATAGACTCGAATATGTACATGTCGATAGCTTGCGACGATAAAAAAAACTAATTCCACTCTCGATGAGCATAGTCGAATTTTGTAGAAAATATTAATCGTACTCAATATTTTGTATAACAACTTCGACTACGCTTGTTGGAACTGTAATTATTTTTTTTATCATCACAAGTCATTGAGCTGTAGATATCCGAGTCTATTTTCATCGTCAAATTTCATTTGTAATTGGAGGAATGTGCATCTCAAATTTGGCTCCATCTTCGACTTATCTCTTAAGTATTATTTTTTATCACGAGTTTGCGTGAGATTCAATTTTGAATTGCTCGTTTCTCCAATAAAAAATCAAGTTCGACACGATGTAGGTAGACTCAAATATCTACATCTCGATGGTTGACAACTATAAAATACTAGTTGTAGTCGAGAAGCGTTATAGTCGAGAAGAACGCAACTTAAGTTGTTACGAAAAATATCTAAATATAATCCGACTCAATTAAATTTTTTTTATTTTTTATTAATAAAAAATCATCGTACAAAAGCAAAAGCGTAAAATATCTAAAGAGTTTAATGAACAATATTGCGAATATCGTCTATTTAGTTTTTTCTTTTGATCGGTGTTCACAACGCGATCTATTTTATTTTTCAAACTTTCAAAATAATATTTCTTTCTCTTCATAATTTATTTATTAAATTTCAAATATTAAAAAACGGCTTAGATGGTATAATCTCGTATTGTTGTTTTTATCTCTCTTCCTTTGCTTTCTTTACGTCTTGTAGAGCGGTTGTCAAACGGGAAATTGGATTTCTCTTTCTTTACTTTACTTTCTCCAGATGACTCTGTTTCAGAAAGTGACCACTTTTCGTTCTTTTTTGTTGATACTTCATACAATATATATATATTCTGAGAAATGCTATTATACTTTGCAAAGCAGGTGCTTTGCTATTGTGGACCATTAGATCATGTTTTGTGATTCGTGTCAACATGATAATTGAAGATATAATGGTCCACAGTCGTAAAGCACGTGCTTTGCAAAACATAATAGCATTTATATATATATATATAGAGAGAGAGAGAGAGAGATATAGGTTAGGGTGCTCCATGGAGCACCAAACCGCTAATGCTCCACATCGTATCTCCAATTTGAAAATTCAACGACCGATCCGAACCGTTCAACTTGATCTACATATTTAAAACTACTTGGAGATTGAATTTTATATTTTTTTTGAATTTTTTTGCTATTTTTTAGAGAGGTATGAAAATCACAACTTTTCTTGATTTAGAAACCGTTTGATTAGCAACTTTTCTACCTCTTTAAAAAAATAGCAAACAATTTCAAAAAAATATCAAACTCAATCTCCAAGTAGATTTTAATATGTAGATCATGTTGAACGGTTCGGATTGATCGTTGAAATTTTAAAATAGAAAATAATAAATGTGAAGCACGAGCGGTTTGATGCTCCATGAAACACCCTGGCCTTCTATATATATATAGAGAGAGAGAGTGGTCTGTGAGTACCTTTCTGGTTTTAATTTGTGGTCTCTATCTCTATAGGCCGTGTAGGATAAAAGTTACCAGAATAAAGGGAAAATTTTCATAAAGGGTCTAGCAGCAAAGAATTTCAACAGATAGGGCCGGAGGCACCCTAAAAATTGCACAGAGGGCCGAGGGCGCGATTAATAGTCGCGCCCCTAAGTTTTTTGATTTTTTTTTTGCTGAATTCAAGGTAGTTTGCAGTGCATTAACGATCTGTAGGCCCTACAAGTCAGGGGCGCGACTAATACATGCGCCCCTGACATTCTGGGCATTTTTTTTTCTATTTATACACATTTTATTTAATATATTAAAATAGTAATTTTAAAATGCACTTATTATATTTATTATTAATAGATGTGATAATATATTAAATATAAATATTATATATTTAATACAAGTAATGATATATTTAATTAAGTAATAATATATTTAATATAAGTAATGATATATTTAATATAAGCAATGATATATTTAATATCAGTAAGAATATATTTAATAGAATTAATAAAAATATTATTGCATTAATAAATATTAAATATATTAAATATATTAAACTTAGTTATTAAATTAATAAATATATTAAAAATATTATTACATTATTAAATATTATTAAACATAGCTGAAGAACTAATATATTAAAAATATTATTACATTAATAAATATATTATTACAAATAAGTAGTTATTAAATATAATTATTATAAGTAGTAATAAATATTTAAATATTTTGTGAAATTATTTATTAAAATATTATTTATAAATAGAAGTAATAACAGTATTTATAATATATGGAATATAGTTATTATAAATAAAGGTAATAATATATTAAAGTGTTTTTTATTAAAAAATTGGAAAACTTACAACCCTATTAATAACAGAAATGTTTTACACTTTACAAGAAATACAAATGATCCAGTGGCAAGGGGGATTTGGTTGGAGGCGCTGGGTTGAGTGAGGGCATGGGTTCGAACCCCCCTGCTGGCCATTTTTGTGAATTAAAATAGGGGCGCATGTATTAGTCGCGCCCCTATGGTACACAGCTGAAATCTTGCATCCAGAGAGCTGTTTTTAGTTAATTCGTTAGGGGCGCATGTATTAGTCGCGCCCCTAAGGTGTGCTGCCATAAAACCCCTTCCCTTCCCTTTATTTCTTATTTCTTCCCTCAAACCCGCCCCTAACCCTATTTTTCTCTCAATTTCGCCCCCTCTACTCCCTACCTCTACCTCTCCATCTCCTTCATTGTTTTTGGCCAATTCTTCTCTCCCTCTCCTCTCCTTGCTCTCCATAGTTGCTTCATTAATCTCCTTCTTCTCCCCTTGATCTTCATCATCATTTCAAGGTAATTTTAAGTTTTTTTTTAATTGTGCCATGGTAGTTGCATGGCAAATAATTGAGTTATTTTGTAGTATTTGTTCATTATTATTGATTGTGGTAGATTATTGGTGATTGATATATACTATTGCCGATATTGTGAAAATTTTTGGGGTTTTTTTGAAAAATTGTGTCATGGTAGTTGCATGTGAGAATTTTTGAGTTTTTTTTGTAGTATTTGTTGATTATAATTGATTGTAGTAGATTATTGGTGATTGATTTAGATTATTGACAATATTGTGAGAATTTTAGATTATTATTGGTAATTATTGATTATTTGTTGAATATTTGTTGATTATTGGCAATATTGATTGTTGTGTATTGCATGTTCAATTATTGTTGGTTATTAAACATATATTTGTTAATATATGTACCAAGAAATAGTTGATTATTGTTGGTTATTATTGTTTGTACCAAATTGATATAAAATTGGTATTGTACCAATTTCGACAAATAAATTAGTAACAAATTGAATATATGTTAATATATGTGTTAATATAGTAATGGAAAGAAACGTGGGTAGAGGTGGTAGAGGCCGAGGCCGAGCCGAAGCGGGGGGTCGCGGTGAAGGCGATTTGTCGCCTCCACGTGAGATTCTGTACGTTGGGTCTCTTCTACGAGCTCTGAATCCAACGCATGCATCCAACCGTGCTTATGACGAGGTAAATATAGCCATCTTGTTATTTTTTTGAATTGTGTAATTCTAATTTCATTTAAGAAATAACACATTTTTATGAAATGTAGCCAACGTTCGTCATGGAGACAAAGGCCGGGTCTATGTCGTTCACGTACGACGACCAAATTGCCCCAATTCTCGAGCGATTTAATCTCAACCATCTCGCTCGATTGGGCACCATCAAGGTAGACCGTGACCTAATAACTGCGGTTGCTGAGAGATGGAGACCGAAAACACATTCCTTCCATTTTCCAACGGATGAGATGTCGATCACAATGGAAGATGTGTTGATGTTATGGGGTTTACCGTTGGACGAGCTACCCGTGACAGGCGATGTGGATCAAGATTGGGAGGAGGACGTCATGGAATTGTTTGGGCGAGTTGAGTGGCAAACCTTTAGGAGGTCGCCGGGTCATTTCCACATGCGACAAGATTGGTTGCGTGAACCTTGGCAGCCACAAAGAGAAGGCCCCGGTGATAGACGGCACTTGAAGGCAAGATTACCTCCCAATGCCCCACCCGAGGAGATCGACATGTATGCACGAGCATACATGTTGGACCTCTTATCCACTGTTATGTTTCCGGACCAGTCAGGTTACATACAAACGATGTTCATTCAGTTCTTAAGGAACATCCATGATCCACCGAGGTATAGTTGGGACTCGGCGGTGCTAGCACGTTTGTATCGTGCTTTATGCGATGCATCAGACAGGAGGAACAAGCAAATTGGGGGTCCTTTGATGTTACTGCAGATGTGGGTGTGGACGAGGCTCCCGATTGGGCATCCGAGAGCGAAGGATTTGCCCGGTGACATGCCATACGGGGTGAGATGGATGGGCCCGACGCACAACTACGAGGATGAGCCGCATAGGAGTATCACTCTCTACAGGTACTTTCTGACTATTTTAACCATCTTCAATTTTCGTAATAACTGTATATTCTAACATTATTGAAAATTATATAGGTGGCGACTCGAGCATCTCGATGAGAATGGTCCAGAATGGTGGCCCTACGATGAAGATGTGGTGGCTATGTTGCCCCCGATATGTAATGATCAAGATCATATGAGTCTTTTTCATTATCGGGGGCCAATTATATTTTTCTGGATTGTCGAGTGGCACGATCCTACTAGTGTCGCGCGGCAATTATCATTCCAAGTCCAAGTGCCGCCTCCATTGCCACCTCCTGATTGCAAGCGCCTTCATAAGGTATGCCACAACAAAAAATCTGAGGGGCGTGATTGAGAGATTTATCACGAGGGGTACATTCAGACTTGGGGGAATCGGTTGGCCAATACAATTGATATGGGGAACGGTTTCATGAACGGCCCTTGGGACCATTACTTGGCATGGTTCAACCGGGAAGGCATGCGCACCGTCTACTGGAGAGGTACAACCGCAAGAAATGCTTTCAACCCGATAGCACATCAAGGGCGTGGAGTTGAGCGAACCTTCAACATGCAAGGCGAAGTTGTGCAACGAACGGTAAATTCATTGCCTTTTTCCTTCAATTTAAACTTTAAAAAACATTAAGTACTAACTAAATTGTTTAATTAGGTGCTTCGAAACTTAACACTCGCTAGGGAAGCGATTGGTGTGATATCACAAAGCGCCAACAGTGTCTTCAAGACTTTCGCGAGAAAGGTTCTTCGAACTTGTCGCGGAAACATCGAAGACGTCGACCAAGGAGTTGTCTTCCGCAACCTGATGTTGGAGCATGGCTTAAGGGATGAGGACTTGGAGCCATCCATAGCCGAGGGGTTGCACGTCCAGCCAGAGCACTACGACTGGTTGGGTCAGTTGGTGGGTGGCGAGCAAGCGAGTCAGATGCCCGAGGTGCCGCTCTTTCACCCTCCTTACTCACATCTATCACAGGGCGGAGTATGGGAACCCGGCCAAGGATCCGGAGCCGCCCAACCGGAACCAAATGTTGAGCGTACAATAGAGGACGAGGTGGAGCGTGCAGACTAGTACGTGTTTAGCTCTTCGAGCCAAGCACGCAACCTTGATGATGAAGACGAGGACATCATTCCTTTACGGCGCACTACTAGGACGGCTCGAGCGCCTAGTGCTTATACCCCTTCCGCTTATGATACACGTGGCCGCGGTCGGGGTCGTCGGGGTAGGGGGGTTGATATTATTTAGATCGATGCATGTTTGATGTATGTTTTTATGTTTGTGCTATTTTGAGACTTGTTATGTTGAAAACTTGTTTAATTGTTTAATAACTTTTTATGTTGCTTTAATTACTTTTTATGTTGCTTGTTTAATTATATCGATGTTCAAAACTTGTTATGTGCCTTGTAATGCATTTTGGAAAAAGAAAAGTAAACAAAAAAAATCTTGTTTCAAACTTAAAGAATGACCAAAAAAATTTCAAACTTGTTTAATTGCCTTGTAATACATTTAGGAAAATGAAAATTAAACAAGAAACAAGCTAACACAAGGAGTTGTCTTGTTTCAAACTTGTTTAATTGCCTTGTAATTTTGAGTGTTAAGATAGGGGCGCGATTAATACATGCGCCCCTAAGTAAATACGAAAAAATGGTAGGGAGGGGGGTTCGAACCCATGCCCTCACACAAACTCAGCGCCTCTATTCAAACCCCCCTACCACTGGACCATTTGTATTTCTCGAAATAGTTGTAACTTCCTTAGTATTAATAGCTATAAACCTTTCCACTTATAATAAAAAACACTTCAATCTATTATTATTTCTATTTTTAATAATTACTAACTATACCTTTATAATAATTAAGTTTAATATATTTAAAAACTCCTATTTATTACTTCTAATATTTTTATTTCTAATAATATATTTATTAATGTAATAATATATATAATATATTAAACAATATATTTATTAATGTAATAATATATTTATTAATGTAGTAATATTTTTAATATATTTAATAATATATTTATTAATGTAATAATATTTTTAATATATTTAATAATGTAATAATATTTATAATGTATTTAATAATTTAATAACTAAGTTTAATATATTTAATATTATTAATATATAATAATGTAATAATTCATATGTAATATTATTTTAAATATATTATTACTTATACATAATAAATATATTATTACTTATTCAATATAAATATATCATTACTACCTAATTTTTATTACATAATGCAATATGTTCTTATATTAAATATATTATTACTTAATTAAATATATCATTACTTGTATTAAATATATAATATTTATATTTAATATATTATCACATCTATTAATAATAAATATAATAAGTGCATTTTAAAATTACTATTTTAATATATTAAATAAAATGTGTATAAATAGAAAAAAAAATGCCCAGAATGTCAGGGGCGCATGTATTAGTCGCGCCCCTGACTTGTAGGGCCCACAGATCGTTAATGCACTGCAAACTGCCTTGAATTCAGCAAAAAAAAAATCAAAAAACTTAGGGGCGCGAATATTAATCGCGCCCTCGGCCCTCTGTGCAATTTTTAGGGTGCCTCCGGCCCTATCTGTTGAAATTCTTTGCTGCTAGGCCCTTTACGAAAATTTTCCGAATAAAGAGTAAAGAGGTCATTCATCAAAACTCGTTGAGTACCCGAAACTTGCACCCGAAATTAATAGGATTCTTTTTAATAATAGCACTAGAGAAGCTATTATGCATGTACTTAAACTCATTTTAATTTTGAATTTCAAAATCAATTGAAATGATTTCGAACAAAAAAAAAATCTAAATCATTGTATCCGGTTAACTTCAGAAGTAAATTGTTTGTATAATGAAAATATATACTTTCGAATTCATTTAGTAAAATGTCGTGTGGCTAAAAATTTAAAGATGCTTAGATGCATAAGTTATTATATTGCATTTAGCTTTAATCAATTCTGACCACTTAATTTCACACAAATAAAATAAAAAAAGCTCACATACTAAGAATATAATTGGTTACAACGATTTGAATTTATTTTTTTAAACGGGTAAAAAAAAAAGATTTTCCGAATTATGCTTACAAATCACCTTGAGAAACATAGTAATCACTCTCTGTATCATCCACATATATACTTTCATCCAATTAAATTTAAAATTTTCATTACCAAAACATCAATCAAAGTAGCTCAATAATATTTTATATGAACTTGTTACTTGCAAGTTCTCTTTAAAATTTAAACGATCACATTTATCTATTAAAAAACAATTAATAATACTGTTTATTTTGTTGATTGTATGAAAGTTCAATGCTGGTCCATGAACGAAGCCAGAATTTCAGTTTGGGAGTGTCGATCTGTTATTTATACTTGTTTGAAAAAAAATTAATTATTTTTTTATGGTTGACATCTAACAAAAAATTAAGAATACATCATATATAATTGAGATCACATGTAATTGCAAAAAATATTATTATTATTTGATGGTTGAATGCATAATATACATTATGCCTTCAATTTTCTCATTGCAAGTATTTTTATGGTATTTCTTTTCTTATTTATATTATTCTTTTTTCATGATTTTGATATATCTTTTATTTTTCATGTTTGTTGAGAAATTTTAGTCGATAACAAACAAATGAAATATATATAAATGTTAATTGAATTCAATTGGTTATTGTTTTTTTTATAATACAATAGCTGTCAAAAGATTATTCTTAGATTTCACCGTTTTAGTAACTTTTTTCAAAAGCAGGGATCAACAATAGAAGTATATAAATATAGAATAGGAGAATCAATATTCAATACAAGTTTTGAACAAGAGAAATGTGAGCGAGTCAGAGAGACGGATAGCAACTAGCGAAAGTGGGGAGAGGAGCAATTTTAAATTAAATGCTAGATTTACTGTAAAATATACATAAAAACCTCTAATCAAAACAATTTTGGGAAATATTGGAGATGCCAAGCACCCCAGCACCCTCCTAAATCCGTCTCTGACTGGTCATGTGACTACAATACAATCACTACACACACCATTATAAATGTATTTTGGTGAGTTACTAAATATTGAAAACAACTAACAAAGTATTTACAAGATAATATTTTTTAATTAAAAGTAACTAGTTGAATTTTTTTTCAGTATGATAACTTGTTTTTAATGTGAAAGGCACACAAAATCATACTGTTGCAAAATTTATCATATTTTAAAATGAACTAATTCAGTATTAAAGTTATTTTAGATATAAAATATTAATTACATTGTGAAAGTAAAATACAAGTTGAATAAGAAACTTAAAAAGGGTGAGAACAATTTTGCATTTTTCTTATATTTTTTTACAGAATTTTATGGTATCGACTATAGAATGGTAGCTTGATAAGATCAATAGTAATAAAGTAAACTAAAAAAAAGATTATGAGACCCAATCTCCACTATCCAAGTGGGAAACACGATCAAAATGAGAGAACAAAAATCCCAAAATGTCACTGAATTGTGGTCCCTCTAGTAAATCACAAGGCCTATAGTCGTCTATGAAAAAGCGTATTAACGAATATTCCCACCTACCTTGAAAATTTTCATAGAAGGCCAAAGACTCAAAAAGTTCAACAGATAGGGTCAATTGTACCCTAAAAATTACACAGAGGGTCAAAAGCTTGCGTTCCTGAGAAGATTCGTTTTTTTTGCTGAATTCAAGACATTATGCAGCAACTTTTCAGATGTGGGCCCTACACTTAGGGGCGCAAGTAATAATTGCGTCCCTAAGTACTGTTGAGAATATTTTTTGCTAAATTTATAGTATTTATATACATTTTAATAATTAGTAATAAATAGTATTAATATATAAATTATTTGTATTTAGTAATATACAAATTAATACAAGTAATATATCTATATGTATAAATAGTATTAATAGAAGTAATAATATATTGATTATAGTAATATATTATTAATAATATTAAACATATTATATTTATATTCATAAGTTTACAACCTACTAATATTAAACATATTTATAGAAATTCATAAGTTCATAATATATTACTATAAATATTAAACATATTATATTACAATCTACTAATATGAAACATATTTATAGAAACATATTAAATATATTTATATTCATAAATTTACAACCTACACATATTAAACATCTTCTAAACTTTCTGAGAAATACAAATGGTCTAGTGGCATGGAGGCTTGGTTAGAGGTGCTGGGTTTGAGTGATGGTATGAGTTCGAACCCCCCTGCTAACCATTTTTTTTAATTAACTTAGGGGCGCAACTATTACTTACGCTCCTAAGTGCTGTTGAGTTATTTTTTTGCTGAGTTCATAATATTAATATACATTTTAATATTTATTAATAAATAGTAGTAATATAAAAATTATTTGTATTTATTAATATACAAATTAATAGAAGTAATAATAGTATTTATTGCATTAGATATATTAATAAATAGTATTAATATATCAATTATTAATAAATAGTATTAAAAGTATTAAATATATATAAATAGTATAAATAGAAGTAATAATATATTAATTATAGTTATCACTGTGCTAATTTGTAATATATTTGTTATTAAACAAATAAATAATAAATTTAATATAAAAAAAATATTAATATATGTATATTTATAATACTTTACTATAAATATTAAACATATTATGTTAGAATAAATATATTACTTTAATAATAATCATTTCTAATAATAAATATGTATATAAATACTATAAACTTAGCAAAAAAAAAATCTCAGCAGCACTTAGGGGAGCAACTATTACTTGTGTCCCTAAGTGTAGGGCGCACATTTGAAAAAGTTGTTGCAGAATGCCTTGAATTCAGCAAAAAAATCAAATCTTCTCAGGGGCGTTGCGCCCTTGACCCTCTGTGTAATTTTTAGAGTGCCATTGGCCCCATCTGTTGAACTTTTCAGGTCTTTGCCCTCTCTGTATCATCAATTCGAGTTTTCTTCTGTTACTTCTCCTCATGCATCGACCAGATCCTCTGCTCTTCTCCTCAGCATGCATCCACAATTAAACGAGGTCAATATTCTAGAGATGAAGATGGATTATATAGTTTACTTGTAATTAGTTTTTTTTTCCAAAAAAAAAATCCTAAAGATCGATGAATGTGCATCATAAAATCCTTAATCTGCGTCATTATGTATTATAGTAAAAAATATTGCATAATAAATTTTGACAAAAACTTAGGTAATTTATAGATATTTATAATGAGTTAAGGATGTACTATTGATATATATATCTCTAAGTTACAAAATAAGTTAAGGATGCAAAATGTCTCTAAGTTACAAACAAGCATAACATATTTTTTATTTATCTTTTGCAGGAGCTTCGTCTATTTTCGCAATCTTATTCAGACATCAAGATCGCACAGGTAAAGCAAATGCTTTGCGAATTTATTAGTTATAATTTGTGACTTTGTTGTAACTTTGTTTGTAACTTTGAGATACATATGCATGTTATACTTTGAGAATATATTATGTAGTTGTGTCTTTTTTGAAAATAATTATTGTTACGATATAAATTAATGTAAACATGTATTCTTGTATGCGTGAATGTATGTGTGTGTATATATTTGTGATATATCGGTTGATTTCGATTGTTGTTTGTTTGCTATATATTGTAAATGTAATCTTGTGAATTCTGATTTTATACGACTAGCAAATTGGACCTAGCCACAGAAAATCCCGTCAGCCAAAAAGTGAAAAACAGATTTAATAGCGAACCACTACACAAGCCGCTATAGAAAGTTTTAATATAAAAAAGATTCTATCGGACAGGTTGTCAATTTCTCTATAGAAAGCCTTGTTTTTACAGCGGACTGCGCCATAGTGTCGCTATAAAAAATTAGGTTTCTATAGCGGACCCTTGCTGATCTCCGATATAGAAAATGATTTTTATAGCGGCATTGTTGGTAAGTTCGCTATAGAAGGTCTAACAATCTATAGAGGACCCTTCAAATATTTTATAGCCCCTTTAATAGCAGACTTTTGTTCGTTATTAAAGATTGTTTTTTGCCGGTATAAAAAGCCAAAACTGTGGTAATGTGTACATCGAGTCCAAGTAAAGTACTCACATCCATATCAAAATAAAGTGTAATCTCTAATAGAACCTTATCTAAATCAAAGGCGTCTCACATCTAGACATCCACTATATATGAAGAGCTCTATATATACATCATATACATGACCCTTCTATACCCCTGCTCAAACAGTTAACCCTAAATCTCCCAAGAGAAACATAGCAAGAGGCATGAACAAGCTTCCCCCCTTCTCTCAACTATCAAAGCTAGTTCTTCTTCTCATCTTTGCTCTCTTAACACCCTTCATCCCCACATATCTAAGACATCCATACCTCTATTTCCTCTTCAACATCCTTGTCGTAGCACTCGGCATCGAGTCCGGGTTGCTAAAGGCAATCACAACCCCTCAAGAGGAGAAAAAACATAATTCAACATTTCATCAGTTTCCAAATGTTATAACCACTCATCATACTCTTCATCCTACCATCTATAATGGTACAAATGTTTTGACCAAAACAAAAAGCATCGCGGCTATTGCTACTCAAGCACTTGTAAAACCTATCGAGAAGGTAAAAGTAGAGACTGCATTAGGCGGAATCGTGCCGGTTAACAAGATCAAGAAGTGCGCATCAAGACCAAGCTTATTCTTCATTGGAGGATTGGAAAGTGAATATGAATACAAAAACGAGAACAAAAAAGAAGATAAGCAAGAAGAAAATGAAGAGGAGTACTGGATGGAGGCAGAGGAGATGACTAAGCAAGAGTTGTTCGCTAAAGCCGAGAATTTCATCGGGAACTTCTACAGACAGTTGAAGATGCAGCGTCAGGAGTCATGGAAGAAAATTCATGGGCTTTATGATCACAAGGCTTTGTAATTTATGCAATTACATAGTTGCATGTGTGTCTTCGATGGGAGGGAAGTGGCTACGAGGATTTTTTTAGTCCTTTTGGTTACGCTAGTACTTCTTTCCTTTGATAATAATTATTTCATATTTGTTGATATGGTTTATGGTTTGTGGCCAGTGCTGCTTTGTAGTTTGTACTATTATTGAAAAAATAAAAGACATGTGTTAATTAGTTGTTATATATATATATATATATACATACTGTAACTTATATCATTCAGTGTTCATTCTTTAGCTGTAAATTAAGATCCGAGAAATATAATTGCATAAACAAATGCTCAGCTGAAACATTGGAGAAGATCAAACAAACTAGCTAGAGGAAGTTCCATTTAAGTATTAGCTTGATCAAGTGTGGATTTTCAATTATATGTGTTTGTGTGATCAAAAAATGAAGATGACAATGGCAGCATTGAAGCCTACTTACGAGCATTTTACAAACATAAAAAAAATAATATTGCTAGTAATTAATTTGAGGGAACAAATTTACATTTAGGCAAGATGATGCATTGATGCTCTGTATATTGCCTTCTTAATTTGTTGCTATGTTATTCATTTCATAACTGCTAAAAATCAATAATAGAATTCGATGTTGTTCAACAATCAGATATTAATAATTTGGAAAAAGCTACGGTGCCTCAAGTTTTGCATATGAAATGCTCCAAAAAGAACATTCCCTAAAGTCAAAGCGTGGGCTCCGCGCGTCAGTGACAGGAGAAAACTGGAAGGACAAAATACGAGACACTGTATCAGCGTCCTAATGATTTATGGTTTTCGGGGTGAAGCACACGCGCTTGAGAAATAAGAAAAAGGTTGTGTATTTAAACTCTTATAAATAAAATCATATATTGCCACTTCATGGTGATACCTAGTAATATATGAAGTAAAATGGCACGGTACAGTAGTGCTGTTTTCTCGATTCATTGTTATATATACCAATAGTGTCTAGAATTCTTAGGAAAATTGCCTAACAATTTTCAGGGGCGGATCTAGGATTCTCGTCAGTGGTTCAAGATTTATGATTTTTTTCAGGAGTTCGAAATGATGATTATTTTTAAAAAAATTATCTTATATGATCATTTGTAAAAAAAGATCAAAATATATGATTATTTTGTAAAAAATATGATATATATAATTATTTTTGAAAAAAAATCTAGAGGTTTCAACTGCACTCTTGACTTCACGTGACTCCGCCGCTGACAATTTCTACCAAGAGGTAAGCTTAAATTAAATAACAGAGGTACTATCTTTTAGCATCATCAGGACAACTAATCGTGCAAAGAGAATATTAAAATATAAAACTGGATTTAATATAACTGTATAATTAATTGAACTAAAAAAAGTAAAGCCCAAACCAACCCAAACATAATAAGTGCACTTTGGGGCCTGATACCATTACCCAAATATAAATTAAATATCCGGACACATTTATTTACCTCATATGGGCCTTCTTTACACATCCACAACAATTCAAAAAATGGGAAATATCATTATTTTCTCTTTTAATTATATGGAAATTATCAAGAAAAGAAAGCAGTAAAGAATCCATATGTCCTGATATATACCATTACATAATGACCATTTTACTGTTGTCAAATTAGATATATGCATTCTCGAATTACTAGTTTAATTAATAGGTTGTAACCAGCTAATGCATGATTTATTTGCTTGATTGGAAAAAAAAATCGGACCATTAATTAGGAGATATAAATCAGGAATGAGTCCAAATAATTTTATTATATTGAAAGAAAATCACCATAAGAAATAAGAAATTTAAGCAGCAAAAACTACTGTATTTCATAAATTAATTAAGCAGATTCATAGTTTTCGTTTTTAAAACAAATTAATAAAAAGATGTACATAAAAAAAACACACATGATATAATCTAGCTTAGATATAGTAAACTGACTAATGCATAATCTGATTTCAACAAAACAATTAATGAACAAATTTGTACTTTCAACAAATGTAATTATAAACTATATATGGACTGAAGAGTCCTTGAAAAGCTTTTGGGATATATATATATATATATATATATATAGAGAGAGAGAAATGCTATTATGCTTTGCAAAGCACGTGCTTTGAAATTGTGGATCATTAGATCACGTTTTGTAATTCGTGCGCACATGATGATTGAAGATCTAATGGTCTACAATTTCAAAGCACGTGCTTTGCAAAGCATAATAGCATATCTATATATATATATATATATATATATGGGGAGCATAACTAATTATAGAGGTATATTTTTAATAGACTAATAGTACATAGGTTATTTTGAGTTAATAAAGGGTCTGAAAAAAACCCTCTTTTCTTAATTAATTTCAGATCAAACTATAATTTTTAAATCGAAATCTTTCAGGTGATAACATTATCTTAATTAATAGTTTTCTTTTGTTCAACAACCGTATCAAAGTGTTTTTCAATAATTCAGAGTTGTAATCACATCAATAAATTAATTATTAGTGCAATCTATACATCCAGTAGTGATGCAATGATTTGTTCAACATGCATTGTATTGTACGGCATATTATCATATATTAAATTATAATTCCATTTTAGGTATGCTGAGTCCCACCAATGTATATGATTTGAGGGGTATGTTTTGCCTACTACGACTATTATTAGATTAATTACGTAACTTTATTATCAGTTCTGCAAAAAAAAATGAGGCACAGACTAAATAAAAAAAAAGTGTTTAGACTAAATAAAAAAGATGTTTAAACTAAATAAAATAGGTGTTTGGACTAGTTGTTTCGAGTATGTTTTTTCTTTGCACTGTTTCAAGTTTGTTTTGTACAGAAATGATGTGCATACTAAATAAAATAAGTGTACATACTAATTAAGGATATGATCATAATAAACTCTTCTGATGGTCATACTAACATCTCAGGTGGTTATACTAACTCCTCTGATAGTTATAATAACCCTAATTGTCATACTAACATCTCAGATAGTCATATTAACTCATCTGCTGGTCATACTAACATTTCATATGGTCATATGGTCATACTAACCTCTCAAGTGGTAATACAAGCGATATTTTTCAATATTTTCATCGATTCATCGATGTTTTTCAATCACTCATCGATGTTTTCATCAATTCATTGATGTTTTTTTAATGTTTCATCGATTCATCGATGTTTTTCAATGTTTTCATCAAATCATCGATGATTTTCATTGATTCATCGATGCAAACCTGACATTCATCGATTCATCATGCAAAACAACATTCCATTGATTTTTTTCACCAACTCATTGATGCAAAGCATTGATTCAGCGATGTTTTTTAATGTTTTCATCGATAAAGAAAAAAAGAAAAAGGAAGAAGAAATATGCAGTTGGGAGAGAAATAAATAAGTTCAAAAATTGAATAAGACAAAAGAGAAAAGAGAGTGGAGGACAGAAGCGTAGATCTGAAATTAAAAAATAAAAATATTTTGTCTTATGTGGAGTACGAATATGAATTATGTGATTAAAAATACTAAAATATTGTTTTCTTTCATGATTTATGTTAAACAGTTTATAATAGATAGTTTAAAATTTTCGATTTGGCCAAAGCAACACATGACACTAATTTTTTTTGAAAAAAATAATCTCCAAGCAAGTTTAAATCATAGGAAAATTAATTGAAAATGTACATACAACCGGAAATCTGAAATTGATATACTCCATAAAATAATTAAAGATTCAAGACTTTTGAGAAATGCCATATATCAAGAATTCTTAACCATTAATTAACAGTACTATACTAATTACTTTTAGATTTATTTGATAAATTGTTGATGACTATTCGACTTTTTTGCTAATAAATATTCATTCTTTTGTGGTTATATCTAACTAAAATATGAAATTAATTATTTTATCGCGAGATTATTTATTAAAAGAGTAGCCCGGTGCACGTAGCTTGCGCTTGTGCGGATTCAGAAAAGAATCAGACCACTTTGGAGTCTTTATGCGTAGTATTTTCCTGTATTTCTACAATATGTTGTTTTCACGACTCGAATCGTGACCTCCTAATTACAAGACGAGGCGACAACTTTACTGTTGCGTCGGACTCCCCTTCTAATATATCGTGAGATTAATTATACCATTTGTCTCAACCAAAACATATATTATCTATTTGATATTACATTTTAATTTTCAGAGCAGAACCAAGTTTTAGCTCACGTTCACTTAAAATTACTTTTCAAAATTATCTACGCTGATTTACAGAAAAAGTAATTAAACTACCTTTAGGGGTAATTAATTAGTAATCAAACAGAAACGTTGTAATCATATCATTTGTACGATTTTCAGAATTCAGAATTAAGAATCCAGAGATAACTTTCAACTTTCATTAAATAAATAAAAGAAAGAAAGGAATAAATAAAACAAAGTTCGATTGTGATATTGATTGTCTCCACATTATCTCCACTTGTTAATACCGAGTTGCCGACAGCCAAAATATGAAATATTATATTCCAGAAATTTGCACGTGGGCCAGGTGACGGATCGATTCGACGGCTACAGAAACTACGAATTGTGGAGATTCGATCCGACGGTCGGTAGTAAATATTGCTGATTCGCCACTAAACAAAATCATCAACTATCTGCATTAATTACATACAGTTTTGCATCATTTTCTTTTAGATAACTGATATATCGATTCCTTCGTCGATTCCTCCGTCGATCTCAACATGACAGATTCAGTCGAGTTTAGTTTGCATGTTGTTTTTTGTATTATGGTTGTTGTTTTTATTATTATGCATATAATTGACTGGACGCTCGATTGAAAACGAAGGTTACTACGCTCATTGATGCAGATCGCTACGCTTGTCGATGCGAACTAGACAAATCCAGTTGCATTTATTTTGAAAATTATTCTAGTTATTATGCATGTTGTTTTTGTTATTGTGCATGTTGTTTTTTTTTATTATGCAAGTAATTAACATGCAAAATTAATACAAATAACATGCATAATAACAAAACATCATGCATAATAATGAAAACATAATAAATCATAAGTAGAACAAAAAAATATAATGAACTTAGCATATAAATCATAAGTATTTGACTGTTATGCATGTTATTAGATGCTTAATAACAAAAATAGCATGCATAATAACGAAAATAATATGCATCATGTTGTACTTTTACTTCTTTTGTTTCAACAGAGGAAGTGGTAGGTGTTCCCTACTCGTTTCAAAAAAAATAATATGTATCATAAGTAAAACAAATTTTCGTCGGAACTCAATTGGACGTGTTCAGTGAGTATCGATGACGGGATCGAAGTTGGGATCGGCTGAACATTTTCCATTTCTTTTTACAAGCCATTCTCTATAAAATTGTGTTTCAGAAAAAAGTGAAGAGGAGGATAGAGAAGGGAAAGAGAAGAAAAAAGAGGGGAAAAAATTCAAAAGTTCACTTGCTCCACAAATTTATTATAAGAGGAGAGTGAGGAAACAATTTTCGGAGAAATTTTTCAGATCTATTTTCAAATTTAAGTTTGTGTATGTATTGTAAGTTTACGATGATGAATTAAGAAAAAACAATTTTACCAGCTCTACCTCTCAAATAAATTAATTTTGTCTCCTCTGATTGAAATGTAGAGAAAATGAACTCAATTTCATGATCTTTTCATTTTTTTTCCCACTTTACCGTGTTCTTACCCCTCTTAATAATTTATAATGATTAAGTTTGCTTATTATTTTGATTATTCAATTTTATTGATACACATGGCTTTATTTTGTATGTCGATCGTCTAATATGTATAAATATTTTTTTTTCCAGAATGAATATAACATGCAATTAAATTGCAATAACATGTATAACAAAACGCTTAACATATATATAACAAAACACGTATCGATAATGCATATTGCCAAAATAATTTTCTTTTTTAGATGCAATCTTGCCAATTCAACCGTTAGGATTTAGCCGTTGTACCTAACTAGTAATTACAACCAGGAAAGAAAAGAGTGCATTTCTTCAACATTTCACATGCGTTGATAATGATTGATCCGTTTGGAAAGAGTTAATTAATGCCTTGCAATTTATCAATATAATCCAAGAAAATAGATATTTTACGTCACTGATGTATATATTTCCCGTTTGAAATGGGCATTGCAACGATGGGGATGTAAATCACGGCACTGGATCATTTGACGTTATAATTTGTAAACTAACTACTAATCGTACCCGTGCAAAGAAATGAAACTTAATTATTTATGAATTGTGTGTTGCTCAAATACTATTGAATATAACGATGATACTCAAATACTATTAATAGGACAATATTTAAATTGCGTGTTGTTCAAATAATATTTCTGTGTTTATTACATATTTGTGAATTATTCGACACATATTCAATATTATGTGTTCATGTTATTTAGTTACATTAACAATATTTGGTTGAAGAAGTGCTTTTACAATATTTTGCGCGTATTTATCTTTCAAATACATAACAATATAACATATACATGCACTGCACTGCACAATAATTTTTATTTAGACGATGATTCTCTAGGTATTACCGATGTGTTGTCAACATAAATATAAGAAATAAACTGATCCAGACAACTTACGAAATAACACACAAGTAAAATCCCAAAAAACAAATAAAGTGTCACAATCAGAATTATCACATAAACTTAATTATTTAGTTTGCTTCAAAGATACTAATATAAGAAAAACTAAAGATAAAAATGCTAGAAGCAAATCTGCTAAGAAATGGAACTTAACAAAAGAAAGAGAGCATATTACACTTTACCATGCGTCATGCGTCATGGGTCATCATGCGTCATCATGCGTCAAGCGACATGCATCATGCGTCATGCGACATGTGTGATGCGGCATGCATCATGGGTAATTTGTCATGTGTTGTGTGTAATACGTCATGCGTCATCATGCGTCAAGCGTCATGCATCATGCGTCATCATGTGTCAAGCGTCATGCGTCGTCATGCGTCATCATGCGTCAAGCGACATGCATCATGTGTCATGCGACATGTGTGATGCGGCATGCGTCATGGATAATTTGTCATGTGTTGTGTGTAATACGTCATGCGTCATCATGCGTCAAGCGTCATGCATCATGCGTCATCATGTGTCAAGCATCATGCGTCGTCATGCGTCAAGCATCATGCGTCATGTGTGATGTGGCATGCGTCATGCGACATGCGACATGCGTCATGCGGCATGCGGCATGCGTCATGAGTCGTCATGCTTCTTGGTTCATGCGTCATCCATCGTACGTCATCCGTCGTCATGGGTCATGTGGCATGCATCTTGCGTCATGCGTCATGCGTCACGCGTCACGCATCTTGTGTTGTGTCATGACGCATGACGCATGACCCATGACACATGAGAAGGTAAACACATATATTTTCTAGTTGCTAAATTTGCATTAGATTATTTCCGATTTCCTTAAGAGGATTTTTCGGAATTTGATCTCGCTTGATGAGGTTGTTGAAGCTCTCTCTAATGATTGCTTACGTCTCTTGTGCTTCATAGTTATTTAACTTTAAGGAACGCACAAACATAGCTACATGATACATGATACTGGATACTTTCATCTACATGATACAAGATACATGATAATAGATGTGTAAAAAAAAGTTATATATTAAATATGATTATAATGCAGTCCAGATCAATTTTATCTGCTGACAATATGACATGTTCTATATAAGAAAAACGTGTCACTTTCTAAATCTGAATTAGTAGGAAAATTAAACCTCACTGGTAACATTTTTTTCTCTTGTAAAATGGTACCATTTTTTTTAATAATACAGACTATCTTCTTCAAAAGAAGAAATATACAATACAAAGTAATCATTTTGATAATACATGGTGC